>SJYA01002795.1:9670735-9725650 GCA_006410615.1 Neotragus moschatus | reverse complement strand
TGGGGGGGCGGGGGGCAGAGGGGGGCGTGGGTTCAATCCATGGTGGGAAACTAAGATCCTGCATGCTGCGCAGTGCAGCCAGAAAGAAAACGGATAGGATTTCCTAAAGGATTTAATGGCGTTTGAAAGGACTAGAATTCTCTAAGGACAGAAATCCTGAGCCACTGAAGGACAAAGTTGCTATTTACAGGTTTGGTTTTTAAGGAGAAACACCTGCAGCCAGGGAAGGTCAGGTGTGTAAGTCAGTTAAGTGCGAAATGCCTATTGGATAAGTGCAGGTGATCAGGCAGGTGGCTGAATACACAAGTCTGAAGTTCAGGGGGATGCCTGAGCAGGGATGGGCATCTGGAGCTGCAAGCACAGAGGCGGTGCGTGCGTGCTCAGCTGCTTCAGTCGTGCCCAACTCCTGGCAACACTGTGGGCTATGGCGCGCCAGGCTCCTTGATCCATGGAATTTTCCAGACGAGAACAAGGGAGTGGGTTACCATTTCCTATCTTTCCAACACAAGGATCCACCCTGCGTCTCCTGCACTGGCAGATTCTTGACCACTGAGCTGCCTGGGAAGCCCAGAGACGGTATTTAAAGCTAGACAGACTGTTCTTAGCAGTGGAGGGTGGACAGAAAAATACAGGGGCCGATTCTTAGGGTTCTCTGCCAATAAGAGGTCACTCAGGAGGCTGAGGAGTAGCCTGTAAAGGAGTCAAAGGAGCACCTGGAGAGGCAGGAGGAAGCCCAGGAGACTGTGTGTGCTGGAGCCAAGAAGAAAAATGCTAACATGTCGAGTAGAATGAGGACTGAGAAACGCCACTGCCGTTAGTGAAGGAAGTGAAAGTGAAAGTCGCTCAGTCGTGCCCGACTCTGCAACCTCATGGCCTACACAGTCCATGGAATTCTCCTGGCCAGAATACTGGAGTGGGTAGCCTTCCCCTTCTCCAAGGAATCTTCCCAACCCAGGGGTCGAGCCCAGCTCTCTCACATTGCAGTCACATTATTTACCAGCTGAGCCGCAAGGGAAGCCCCCAGTTAAGTAACGTGGGGGATATCCGTGACGTTAGCCAGACACTTTTAAGCACAACATCATGGGTGAAGCCTGACTGGAATGGGTTTGAGAGAGAGAAGGGGAAGAGAGGAACACAGATGACCAGTCACCAAACTCCGGGGGGGGGAGGGGGATTTTGGTGTTAAGATGAGCAGAAAAAGGGGACAGTAAGTGTAGACTACTCCTCCAGGATGGGAGAAAGTGTGAGAGAGAAGTAACCGCTAGAGCGATGAGCATCAGTGGGAGACAGGGCCGCGGGTCTGGCACACGTGGGGCGGGAAGTCGGCGAGTAGGTGGGCCGCTATGCAGTGCAGGCAGGCGGGCGACCTCTTCTACCTTCTCAGCTGACAGAGTTCAGGACACGTTACCTCAAAATCTGGCACCTTGGCACACTGAACACTTTAAGCTGAAGAAACTGGATGACGGCAGGTGCAGAATGGACTCTGACCTTCCGTTTCTCCCCGGAAGCCGTCATTAAGACTCTTGTGAGAGGTGGCTTCTGAGAGGAAAAGAACCTCGTATCTCTGAAGATGGAGGGTGCTGAGAGGACTCTGAATGAACAGGCCCTAGAGTACTACCCTGGGCTCACACACCGTCACATTCTCCCATTACTTTCGATTCTTCATCAAATCCAGTACAAACATGCAAAGGTTTAAGGATTTCTTTGGGTCGTTTCTTTATGAAGGTGTTTGTCTCTCGTAAAACTAGTAAAGAAATTCGTCCGCTTTTCTCTTGTTAATCTGTCTTTTGCCAGTTCAATCTATGAGACTCCAGCCAGATGAACCGAGGCGGGTAGTAGGAGAAAAAAATTTCTTCCTTCCCTACACGGTGAAACAGGAAGCAGTGTCGCTCACTGGAGCAGACTGGAGAAGGTCTGGTGAAGAGGAGGAGGGAAGAAAAGGCCAGAACAGTCACACAGGAAAGCTGGGGACCGAATGGAAGTGTTCCAGGACTGCCAGGCAACACTTTTTAAAAGGGCATGTGTGAACTCTTCCTTCCCTATTAATTTCAGTTTTTGACAGATGTAACAATAAAATGATCGTGGCTTCTGCCTATCTAATTTTGGCTTCGGCGTATTTAATCCCTGGTACATTCTGAATTTTCTTATTGCTTGTAACCATTTTTTAGATTCTCTTGGGGTGAACAGGTATATAGTTGCACCATCTGCCAATAACTCTATTTCCTCTTTCAGTAAGGGGCAGAGCAGCACAGTGCCAGATGCCCCAGCTCCGGGGCCAGTGGACAAAGTTTGAATCCCAGCTCTTTCAAATATTAGTGGACGGCCTCAGGCAACTCATGTAACACTTCTGAACCTCATTTTTTTTTTTCTTTTGTGAAAAAAAGAAAATAGAATCTACCAGGAGGAGATTTTAGGATTTAAGACTGCAACCTCTGTGTGGTATGAGTGTGCTATACACATGTACGTATTTCCCCAGAAGCAATGGTTCAGTATTCTCTAACTCATGGTTCTCAGTGACTTTATAGATTGTAACTGATGGAAATAAGAACTGACTATAGCTATATTCTGATCCTCAGGTTCAGTGTATAATTCTTGATTTATAACAGTATCTTTGAAATTTTCTTCCTCTTTAGTGTTCTAGAATAGCTCAAATAGCAGTGGAATTTTTTAAGAGTTTGACAGAATTCCTTCATAAAATCAACAGCATTTGGTATTTTGGGGGTGGGGGTTAGGTAGGTGTTTTTCAAGTTTTCTCTATCACATGTACAGAAATAATTTGTGTTTACTGGGACTATTTTGGTAATTTATATTCTTCTAGAAAATTAACCATGTTACTCACTCATCTAACTTGCATAAAATCAAACAAAATAGTATCATGTGGCTCTTTCTTATTTCATGGTCATTATGGTTATTTCTCTGTGACCATATTTCATGATCTTTGTAATTTTTGGGTATTTTCACTTCCTACCACATCTTTATCTTTCTTTAGTTTGCACTCCCCAAATAACCATTCATTTATGGACTTATTCTTACTTTTGAGGTGACAATTTCTCTTATTAATATTTTTATCCTTCCTTCTGTTGTGAGACTTCATAAGTGGAATAATTCATTTATTTCATAATGAAAGTATTTTCAGCTGCAAATTTTCTTCTGAATACTCTTTCATTAATTCTGAAATATAGTTTTCAATATTTTCTAGATATCATTTGCAATTTCTGCAAGTTCAGTTTTAATTACCCATGGTCAAAGATTATTTTTAAAATTCAAGGTACTGATTTTTCTTTTTAATTAGTTATCTCCAATCTTTATTTAAATAAAGGGGATACTGTGACCTTTATGGTAAAGTCAGGAACAAGCCAAGACTATGTGCTATCAGACTGTGATTAGAGAATATTATCATATAATTTTTGTATTTTTGGACCGAGATTATGGCTTAATTTATCAATGTTTTAGTTAATGTTCTATAGAAAATGGAGATGAGTGTACATTCTCTCTTTAGATTTTATAGATTAGGTCTATCATATTCAATATTACTAGGTCTTTATATCCTTATTTTTAAAAATATTTATTTTGCTGTGCCAGATCTTAATTGGAGCATATGGGATCTAGTTCCCTGACCAGGGATCAAACCCAGGCCCTCTAGCATGGACTCCTAGCTACTGGACCACTAGGGAGGTCCCTCCTTACTTATTTTTGTCCTCATGCTTTTCCATGAATGGGAAAGAATTAAAACTCAATACTAATGTATTTCTATATTCTTCTTGCATCTCCTGTGGTTTCTGCATTGTAAATATTTTGATTATTTGATACACAGATAGTACTATTTGTAGTTTGTATGTTTATCACTGAAATACTGTCCTTCTTTGCCTCAATTCAGTTCATTTGCTCAGTCGTGTCTGATTCTTTGTAACTCCGTTGAGTGCAGCACGCCAGGCTTCCCTGTCCATCACCAATTCCTGGAGCTTATTCAAACTCATACCCATCGAGTCAGTGATGCCATCCAACCGTATCATCCTCTGTCATCCCCTTCTCCTGCCTTCAATCTTACCCAGCATCAGGATCTTTTCCAGTGGGTCAGTTCTTCCCATCAGGTGGCCAAAGTATTGGAGCTTCAGCTTCAGCATCAATCCTTTCAATGAATATTTAGGACTGATTTCCATTAGGACGGACTGGTTGGATCTCCTTGCATCCAAAGGACTCTCAAGAATCTTCTCCAAGACCACAGATTAAAGCATCAATTCTTTGGTGCTCAGCTTTCTTTATGGTCCAACTCTCATCCACACATCACTACTGGAAAAACCACAGCTTTGACTAGACAGACCTTTGTCGGCAAAGTAATAGCTCTGCTTTTTAATATGCCGTCTAGGTTGGTCATAGCTTTTCTTCCAAGGAGCAAGTGTCTTTTAATTTCATGGCTGCAGTCACCATCTGCAGTGATTTGGGAGCCCCCCAAAATAAAGTCTGACACTGTTTCCCCAACTATTTGCCACGATGGGACCGGATGCCCTGATCTTTTTTTTTTTGAATGTTGAGTTTTAAGCCAGCCTTTTCACTTTCAATTTCATCAAGAGGCTCTTCAGTTCCTTTTCACTTTCTCATAAGGGTGGTATCATCTGCTTATGAGGTTATTGATATTTCTCCTGGCAATCTTGATTCTAGCTTGTGCTTCATCCAGCCTAGCATTTCTCATAAGTTAAATAAGCAGGGTGACAATATACAGCCTTGATGTAGTCCTTTCCCAATTTGGAACCAGCCTGTTTTTCCATGTCCGGTTCCAACTGTTGCTTCTTGACCTGCATACAGATTTCTCAGGAGGCAGGTCAGGCGGTCTGGTATTCCCATCTACTGAAGAATTTTCCAGTTTGTTGTGATCTATCTACACAGTCAAAGGCTTTGGTATAGTCAATAAAGCATGTTTTTCTGGAACTCTCTTGCTTTTTCAATGATCCAACAGATTTTGGCAATTTGATCTCTGGTTCCTCTGCATTTTCTAAATCCAGTTTGTACATCTGGAAGTTCTTGGTTCACGTACTGTTGAGGCCTTGGTTGGAGAATTCTGAGCATTACTTTGCTAGCATGTGAGATGAGTGCAATTATGTGGTAGCTTGAACATTCTTTGGTATTGCCTTTCTTTGGGATTGGAATGATAACTGACCTTTTTCAGTCCTCTGGCCACTGCTGGCCAGAGTTTTCCAAGTTTCCTGGCATATTGAGTGCAGCATTTTCACAGCATCATCTTTTAGGACTTGGAATAGTTCAGCTGGAATTCATCACCTCCACTAGCTTTGTTCATAGTGATGATTCATAAGGTCCACTTGATTTCACACTCCAGGATGTCTGGCTCAAGGTGAAGGATCACACCATCGGGATTATCTGGGTCATTAAGATCATTTTTGTATATTTCTTCTGTGTATTCTTGCCACCTTTTCTTAGTATCTTCTGCTTCTGTTAGGTCCATACCATTTCTGTCCTTTATCGAGCCCATCTTTGCATGAAATGTTCCCTTGGTATCTCTGATTTTCTTGAAGAGATCTCTAGTCTTCCCCATTCTATTGTTTTCCTCTATTTCTTTGGACTTATCACTGAAGAAGGCTTTACCTTGCTATTCTTTGGAAATCTGCATTCAGATGGGCATATCTTTCCTTCTCCTTTGCCTTTAGCTTCTCTTTTCTCAGCTATTTGTAAGCCCTCCTCAGACAACCATTTTGCTTTTTTGCATCTCTTTTTCTTGGGCACAATCTTGATCACTGCCTTCTGTAAAATATCCATTGTTTGTCAAGCACTCGATCAGATCTAACCCCTTGAATCTATTTGTCACTTCCACTGTATAATGGTAAGGGATTTGATTTAGGTTATATCACATTTACCTTCTTTGCTTCACTGAATAAAATTTTTTGTCTGAGACTTTCTTTCTCCCTATTGCATTTATTAAGTCTTTATCTACAATTTGGTCTAATCCCTCTAAGTAACTTTGTTCTNATCTATTTGTCACTTCCACTGTATAATGGTAAGGGATTTGATTTAGGTTATATCACATTTACCTTCTTTGCTTCACTGAATAAAATTTTTTGTCTGAGACTTTCTTTCTCCCTATTGCATTTATTAAGTCTTTATCTACAATTTGGTCTAATCCCTCTAAGTAACTTTGTTCTGGGAGGATCTTATGCACATAGGATGTGATTCAGATTTTGCTTTATGATCCAGCGTTTTTTATCAAATGAGTAAAACCCATTGACACTTATTTAAACAAAAACATTTGGATATAGTTATGTTAATACATTTTGTGTCATGCTTTTTGCTGCTTAGAATCCCAGGGATGGGGGAGCCTGGTTGGCTTCCATCTATGGGATCGCACAGAGTTGGACACGACTGAGGCGACTTAGTAGCAGCAGCAACAGAACATATCTTTCGCTACATGATTTGTCTGCTTGTTTCTATGTGTGTGTGTGTGGTGTGTATGTGTGTGGTTGCATGTGTGTACATGTGTCTTCAACTTGGACGGTTTATGTTTTTGCTCTAGGGGTTACCTTTCTTTATAACCTCAGAGGATAACTTGTTTACCTCTATGGATAGTATCTACTTACTTCCTATAAGGAGTAATGACAATCTTATTATGAAGTTCGTATTTCTCCTCTGCCAATTTTACTTGATACTTTTCCTGGAATGTTCTGTTATATACACTGTGTGCCTGCTTCTGGACATGATTTTTAGCTGAAACTTTCTGAAGTCTAGCTATAAAAGGTAAGTCAGGATACCTCCACCACCTTTCACCTTCTCTTTCCAATTCCTCTTCTAACTTGTACTATTATGTTACTATTACACTGTGATGTGTTACTATGGTAGAATAACATTATTACATGCTATTACATTGCTCATGGGCTTTCCTGGTGGCTCAGCTGGTAAGGAATCCACCTGCAATGCAGGAGACCTGGGTTCAATCCCTTGGTTGGGAAGATCCCCTGGAGAAGGAAAGGGCTACCCACTCCAGTATTTTGGTCTGGAGAATTCCATGGATTGTATAGTTCATAGGGTCATAAAGAGTCAGACACAACTGAGTGACTTTCACTGACAATTTTTCTATCACTGTTTTGCCTTTTATCTCTTGACAGGATAGTTTTTTCTCTACCAACTTCTCCAAGTGTTGTTAAAAATACATGTTTCTCAGAGTCAAAAAAATCTGTATAGTGTTTTATATATGATGGAATTCAGTTCAGTTCAGTTGCTCAGTCGTGTCCGACTCTTTGTGACCCCATGAACTGCAGCATGCCAGGCCNATGGCATCACTGACTCAATGGACGCGAGTCTAAGGGAACTCTGGGAGATGGTGATGGACAGGGAGGCCTGGCGTGCTGCGATTCATGGGGTTGCAAAGAGTCGGACACGACTGAGCGACTGAACTGAACTGAACTGATACTCTGAATAATTACAACTAATTCAAAAGATCAAAGTATTTTCATTAAAAAGTAGCCTAGTAATTAACTCACAAATAAAAAAGAGGAAAACAGATTTACTCATCTCAAATATTTCCATAATCCTCCAAGATGAAAGTGATGAAATAGAATAAATCTAGGTATAAACTCTGAAAAGGAGCTTCTCCTTTGGCTAAGTAAAACACTGATCAATAATGGCTATAACTGTCATTGGTTTATTCACAGAAAATGTATACATACTTTAAAATTAAAGTTCAATTTCAGTAAAATTTGAAGTGCAGTTCCTGTGTTGCACTAGCCACATTTCCAGCGTTCAGTCGCTACACCTGGCTGGCAGCTACTGCACAGGACAGTGCAGGTTTAGATCATTTCCTTCAGTGCAGAGTTCTGCAGATCACTGGGTTTAGATGGTTTGAAGATGAAAAATAAACCAATGCCTATAATCTGGTTTCAGAAATGATTACAACATCTCAGGACTCCTCTTGTGACATAGGGGAGAAAAAGAGAGAGGTTGAATAGAGACCAAAAATAATGCATCAAGACTCCGGCTCAATTTTAAGTTGGAGGGGCTGGGGGTGGTGGCTGACGGGGAGAGGGAGAAACCTGTCAGAGGATGGGCTTCTTCCACGGCTTCTCCCAGATGCCATGTGAGGTGCGGCCAGAATCTAGCGTAGGGTCTCTTTCTTTTCTCACCCTACTTACTCCCCAAACAATCTTGCCCACACAGCCACAAGCTGGTAACATCAAAGTGTCTGTTTCCAACACAGATGGAATCCCTGCCTTCAGGTTCATAAATCCAGCTTCCTTTACTCTAGGTCTTTATTTGGACTGCTTTGAAAGTGACTCACAATGTATCCGAACCCGGACTCCTCATTTCTTGCCTTACTGACTCCTATATAATAAAGGACTTGGTTGCCCTTTGTCCCCCATTCCTGCGGGCAGCCAGTGAACCCTGGAACTTCCCTGTGACAAGAGTATCTTTGTTATTCACGGTGGGCCCACATCTGATAGCGTGTGTTAACAAGTGACTCAGGGTGGCCCCCTAGACTGTTTTCACTAAGGAGATGATTCAGGATGGGAGTTAGTCAAGGCACAAAGTCCAGCCATATCATCAGAGGCTTGGGGCATTGAGCCAGCAGATATCAGACCAACATCTGAGGAATGGAGAGGGGCTGGAGATTGAGTTCAACCTGTGGTCAATGATTTAATTAATAATGCATACATAATGAAACCTCAGTAAAAACTCAACACCAGAGCTCAGGTAAATTTTGCTGGCTGGCAATACTCTATACTGCCACACAAGAACGTGACAGTCCTGACTCTGGGAGGTGGGACAGTGGAGACTTTGAGTCTCGGGTCCTCCCAGGAGAGCCGGATGTGCTTCTCCCCTTGGCTGGTTCTGATTTGTATCCTAGTTCTATAATAAAATTGTAATGTTAAGTATAGAGCTTCCCTGAGTTCTGTCATCTGAGTGGATGTACGGCCTGTTGCTCAGAAGTGAGAGTAGCTGGGGGACCCCCAAAGTTGTGACTGGCGTCTGAAGTGAGGGGCTGTTTTGGGGAGGACGGTGCCATCAACCTGTGAAGAGTGGCTTAACTCCAGGTCGTTGGTCAGATGTTACTGTCCCCTCCAGACCTTCTCTTCTCATGGGGTTCATGATCGCAGTGAATGAAGATCCACCCATCTATCCTTCTACTAATAGGAGAAAGGTCATCACTGATGATTCTTCCTCCTCAATCGTCCTCCACACAAACGATCAATCATTACATCCTTCTGACTCTGCCTCTGTCCATTTCTCTCCAATTCCTGCCCAGTCCACAAAGCCCTACATGACCTGGCCTTTTCCTCAGGCTTCTTGATGAGGGGGTATATTAGTAAGGCTACTTATCAGCTTTAAATTAAAGAACTAAACTTACATTTTAAAATTAGGTGATCTCTTTCACCTGTTACCTGCTATACAGCTCCTAGCATTTAATTTTGGCTTTATGCTCACAAAGGGGAAAGTCCCTGCTTTATTCAAAATACTTGTGTTAAATAAGTTTTAAATTTCTTGTCTCCAGGGAATCTATTTACAGGTACTCCATTTTAAAAAAACATAGCTGAGTAAAATTTTTCCTGACAAGAAAAACTACCAAGCATCATCAAAGGATAAGAATTATTATTCTTTGGTACCATGATCATTTGTAAAAAGATACATACAGAGATACTTGCGGTACCTATAAAGTAATATGACAGGTTTTAAAAAATAAACATAATAGACATTATTCATAAAAATAAAACTTGTCATTCTTGGAGACTCGTTCCAATAATGGAACTGAAGCTCCAAATATTCTGGAAAACACTGGACACTGTCTTCATATTCTGCAAAGATGCTTTTGAATATTCTCATGATAAACTTTGCTTGTGAAAGTCAATTTTATCTTCATAACCAACTAGTCATTAAAAGTCACGGTGGGAAATAAAGTCAAAGATCATGACATTTTTGGATGAAAAGCAAGCTATATTTGGACAAAAAACACTGGCAACGTGTTAAGTTTCCTTTTAAGTGATATCCTTGCTCTGAACTAAAGCCAAATTGAAGGATGTATAGACATGTTGAGAGGGAGAGAAAGACATCAAGAAAACTGGTGTTTAAAGAATCACAGACCCTCCTGAAAATCTGATGACATTTATAGCTTCCCCCCAATCTTTTGCATATACTTTTAGAAAGGTATACCATATCGAGGTCATNCCTTGCTCTGAACTAAAGCCAAATTGAAGGATGTATAGACATGTTGAGAGGGAGAGAAAGACATCAAGAAAACTGGTGTTTAAAGAATCACAGACCCTCCTGAAAATCTGATGACATTTATAGCTTCCCCCCAATCTTTTGCATATACTTTTAGAAAGGTATACCATATCGAGGTCATCTATGGAGCCAAATTAAAACTCCTTGGTTTAGAATAGTTGCTTTGGGTTTCTTTCTTTCTCCCCCCCCCTTTTTTTTCTATACCCAACAGAAAAAAAATTATAATGTGACCCATTTTGTATATACATACATATAGTTAAAATAAAAGTTTCACAAATAATTATCAACCTTACTATGTGACCATATTCTCTTGTATCTGATTTCATTAAGAAAAATGTTACTCATGACCTATTACACCAATTTCACAATCTACAGTTTGAAAAATACTGGTTTAGAGTAACTGATACATAATTGGAATAAGTTAACAAAAATGGGAAAACTCATTTGACTATAAAACTTCTGATGTTATCTTAAATTAACAAAAGTCATTTTACTGTGCATCCAAGTGTAAGAGCCTGAATTCTTTACGGCAAAATGAAACTGTCTTGGTCATACATCTAAACGGCTAACTAACTACTGGAGACAGTGATGGCTAAATCATACAATGTTCATACCTTAATATTAGAAAACCACAAGTCGTTCTCATGTAAAGTGGCCAGGTAGACAGATGTAAGAAGCCCAATGCATAGGGCAATAGTTCCGCCAACTGTAAATGACAGAATCTTCCATAATCGTCTATTGGTACAACCTTTTAGAAAAAATAAAACAGATGAAAAAGCAAATCAGTAGAGGGTTTAGCAGTTAATAATTCTATTTCAGGCTGTCAAGCATGCTAAGCTCCAGCTGCCTGTCATTGGAGAAGTTTTCCCTGTCCCCAGCAGACAGTTAGGGGCTCCTTTCTGTGATTCCACAAATCTTTCTATAGTTTTATTATAGCTTTTCCCACCACTGTATCTAACTGTTCATTTGTCCATTTTGCCAACTAGAATGTGAATTTCGTCAAGACAAGCACACTATCTTATTCACCTTAAAACCTAGGACCCATGTTTGACTTAGTGTAGCTATGGTTTCTTAAATGGAAGAATAAATGTGTTATAGTTAAAATATAAAGTCTTTTAGATGATCTACTTAAAATGTATGGTTTATTCATTAAAGGCTACCCCAAAATTTGATTAAAAATTTAAAATCCATAGGAAAAAATCCATCACACTAAAGTTTAAGGGTGTATAAACTAGGAAACATATTTATGGTACATATAAGAAAGGTTAAGTATTCTTAATATAGTATACTTTCAAGATAATAGAACCATGAATATTCCAGTAGAAAATTGATTAAAGATATGAACAGGCAATGCACAAAAGAAAAAATGGCCAATAAAATTAATAGAAAAAAAAGGTTAGTATTAAAGAAATGGAAATCAAAACAAAGAGCTATAACTTTACAATACTGAGTAATTTGATAGCTTAAAAATGTTTAGTATTCTGTTTTTGTATGTACACACACACACAAAAAGACATTTTAAAAACAACACTGGTGTTAGAATAAATTGATACCTTTCTGCACTGCAACATGGCAATAGGAAGTAAAAGCCACTGTTTGAACAATAATTCTAAATTTAGGCATATGCCCTAAAGAAACAGATTTAAACAAAACATTTGGCCACAAGGATATTTATCACAGTTCAGTTTGTATAGGTAAAAGGTTAAAAATCATCTAAATATTAAATAAGAATTTAGTTAAATTATGCTGTAGTTACACAGTGACTAAACACTGACAAATTTGAAAAATACACTGACTGATATATGTTCATATATATCATAATAGGAAAAAGACAGCAAGTTACACAACAGCATGTAGGACCTCAATTTTGCAGAACCACATCTGAATGCTTGTAGGTGCACATGTATAGAGAGCAACATGCAGATTGCGAGATGATCAAAGGGCCATAAGCGGTAACCTCAGGATGAGTGGGTTTCTGGGAAAATCTGTTTCTTCCTTTTTGCCTTTGCTTTTTCCTGACATAGATACTGCTTTGGTAGGATTAACAATTCTCAAAGCTGTGTTTTAATTTAATGTTAGGGAAACTAAAATGGAGGAAATCTTGTTCAGGCTTCAGAAGCAGGAGAGCAGGTCTCTGACCTGCTTCTGACCTTCCTGGACACTGCCTGGATTCTGTGCTTGCCTGTAAGTACAGCAAGTCAGGTAGCACTTTAGATAAGAAAGGGAGTGTGTCCTGAAATTTCTGGGGCTCTGGAGGTCTGGCCAGTCCCCCAGGGTCTAAGAAGTCTTATGACTCACAAGGTGAAACAAACAGCATTATGAAAGTTAAAGAAAAACCAGAGCTGCATTTTTGTGTGCAAACTAATGATGATATCAGTTTGTGGCCTGGGATTATAAATGAAAATGAAAAGTAAAAGAGAAAGTTGCTCAGTTGCGTCCGATCTTTTGGGACCCCATGGACTGTATAATCCCTGGAATTCTCCAGGCTAGAATACTGGAGTGGGTAGCCATTCCCTTCTCCAGGGGATCTTCCCAACCCAGGGATCAAACCCAGGTCTCCCACATTGCAGGCGGATTCTTCACCAGCTAAGCCACCAGGGAAGCCCAAGAATACTGGAGTGGGTACCCTATTCCTTCTCCAGGGGATCTTCCCAACTCAGGAATTGAACCGGGGTCTCCCGCATTGCAGGTGGATTCTCTGCCAACTGAGATATGAGGGAAGCCCTGGGATTATAAGTGGGAGTCCTTCTACCTGCAATCTCAAATCTTGCCTGTTGGGTGGACACACCACCCAGGATCCTCCCCCAACTGAGTCCAGATTTGCTATTAAGGAGGGCCTGCCCAGCACTGTTTAAGTCTGGGTGTTGGTCAGCCCAATTTGGCGATATATGTGTTGTTACTTTTCTCTACTGTTTCCATTTATCTTCTTTTAATGATTGTATATTGAAATTAAGTCAAATAATCCTCTACTAAATGCTAAAATTGTTTATTGTGTGTGACAAGTGTTTCCTTTTGTTAACGAATCCTTCCAACCTAAAATGAAAATAAAACTTTTGGCAAAAATTTAAAAGGACAAACTTGAAATTGTATTTGTATAAGATTTTCAGAGAATACTCTGCATTACCTCAATTTGCTAACAGCCGAGTGGCATGACTGCTCAACACAGATTGTTTACTTTATAAAACCGCTACCCCAAAATTACTTTACTAGCTCTAGCTAGAGTCGACATAAACTCAGTCATATCCAAAATGGCTGATGGACAAGGACTTTTTCATGCCTACTTTTAAAAATCCTGATATACTTAGTCTAAGAAAGCAACTCAGGAAGCAAAAGGTTACCGATTAATGCCATTTGATTCATGGCATAGCAAAAGTCTTCAACACTGTATAAACAATTTACCAAACTCTGACCACTTCCCTCTCCACCCTCCAAAAAGGCAAAGAAAAAATATTCAGGAATTTGACTGAAAATAAAAAATTAAAAAATGTTTTGATTCATCTTTCAATACTTTAACGAATTGAGAAACTCACCCAAGTTAAGGCTGTCTACTATTAGCAGCATACACAAACCAGAAAAATAAGAACTATACTAAAATCTGAACAGTGGGAAAAAGTATTACCCTGAAAGTCAAAAGATCAGGTTGGCATAATCATAATGAACAGACACCTGAGAAGCAAAAGATTCTAGGCATAACTGTAAAATGAATATTATCAGATTGCAATCAAATCATCTGTAGAACCCTCAGGTAACAGAACAAGTTTCTTCAACTATTAGGTCTCTACAAATTTTGTTCCTGTTGGACAGTGATTATTTCCATATGCAGACACAAAACAATCCAAAATGCTGCTTTAATTTAAATCACATACTAGATGGCAACTTATCTTCCAACTTCACATTTTCTTCTTGTGCCGTGTAATCCTCAGAAGCTTCTGTGGTTTGAATTCCTTTCCTTTGCCTGATGGAGATCATGGTGTCAAAGAGTCACAAGCATTGTTCTTCCAACCACTCCTACAAATAACACAGAAGTAAACCACCAGCCATACGTGACTACCCTCCCTAGCAAATACACCCTAGTGCTCATCTGTGTTTTAGAGACTGAGCCATTTTCCCATGCTTAGCATGCCCTCCCATTTTCCCATCCAAACCTGTACTAGCATTCAAAGCTACTCTCAAGACACAACACAAATATTTCTTTAACACAACCACATTTATAAAGCGCCTGTTCTATGGCAGGCACTGCCAAGAGTTAGGAATACAGGTGAGCATCACAAACCCCTGCCCTTCTTCTAGGAAGTCTTCTTTTCCTGGGATGCACCAACCCCTACTGATCCTTCCCCTTTCTGAGTTATAGCAGTCATTATGCAATTTGTCACATAATTAGGTAGCTTCCATGGAAATGGTATTAAGTAGAATCTGTTGATTGTTGATAGCCTGATTCTGAAGAACTGAAATACTGTTTTGTCTCAGGTATCTGGATTTTGATACCTGTGCTCCTTCAAACAATCCACTCTGGAAGCTTTAGGAATATGCCTGGGCGGTGATGGCAGCGGGGGTGTGCCAATCAGGGCAGCTGCTCCGCCAGGGAGCAACAGCGGGAGTGCCAGCAGGGAGCAGGAGCCTGGTTTGGAAGCAGCAAGTGGGAGGCGGGGGAGTGCTGGCAGTGAGTAAGCTGGCTACCGTCCCCCAGAACATCTTGCGGCACTCCTCCAACGAACGAACAGCCTTCACTAATTATTTATCAACTATGACCTGCCGCCGGACATGATTGTTGGGGCAGTTTATTAATTCCTAAAAGTAAACAAGTTGCTCTATTGAAAAGAACACATCATCCAACATTATGCAATTCATTCATTCAAACAAGCAAAAAAACCTGAGAGGCAAAACAGACTTCGGCGCAAACACGGAAAATGGAGAATCTGGAGCAACGAGACAGAAAAGGAATGTCGGCAAAGTCGTACCTCCAGAGATGAGCTTATCCCCAAGTTACCTCATCCTAGAGTCATGCTGAGAAAGAGGCTCCGAGCCGAGTTGTAAAAAACCCCACAACTGATACACTGTAACATGTTAGGATAGACGGCAACAAATATTTAAGCGTCAACTACGTGTGATAATTGCATGAACCCATGGAACAAAAGTTTCCCCATCAAATTACAAGCTACGCTATCTTAATGATTGAAAAGGGAAACGACAGCGGTGCTTTTTTCCTCCATTGCTTAGGAGGACGAGCGCGTACTGGACATCCGGGGCGCTGCAGGGAACGTTGTTCAGCTCACCTCCGCACCCCAACCCTATAGTACCAGCGGTTCCCGCCGGCGGCCGAGGGGCCGGAGAAGTTCAGTAACTCGCCCGGACTCACCCAGGAAGTGGCGTGGCCGCCGAGGCCAGAGCCCACCCGGGCCCTCCCTCCGCTCGCGTGGCCAAAGCAAGAAGTCGCCTGAGAAGGCGCCCCGCCCTCGGCAAACTTGCTCTCTCCAGAGTTACTGCCCCCCGCCCCGCACGTCGGGTGGACAGGGGGCGACCCGTCCCAAATCGGGTGCCCCAAGACGCCACGAGGGCCGGGGCCGCGCCCCCAGACTGCGCGACGGAGCGGGGCGGCCAGTGGGCTTTCGGTCTTTGCGGCTGATCCGGCCGAACACCACCAGGCAAAGGCGCAGCGCCACCCACCCGCTCGCCCGCCGGACAGTCCCAGACCGCCGAAGCCTGGCGCCCAAGCGTCCCTTCGCGCCGCCCGCGGCCCGATACGCAACCACAAACCTGCAGCCTCAGCCGTCCTCGCGCTCGGCTCGGGACCGGGAAGGAAGGCGGCGGGCCGGCCGGGGGCGCAGAGGGTCGCGGGTGCGGGGCCTCACCACGGCCTGCAACGCGCCGGGGGTACAGCCTGGACCCCGCAGCCGCGGAACCTTGTGCAGCACCCTGGAAATGGGGGGCTGGGGGGCGTCTGCCGCCCCGGGGAGGGGGCGCGCCGGGGAGGCTGGGCCACTGCGGCCGCGCCCATAGGTCCCGGGAGCCGTCCGTCAGCGCGGGCCCCCGCCCCCTCCCAGGACGCCCCGCCCCGTCTCGTGCAGCGCCGGCCGGAAGGAAGCAGCGCACTTCCGGTCTCCAGAACGTCCCAGCCTGCGGGTGCAGCTACCTCCGCGGCACCCGGGACCCCGGGAAGAGCACGGGACTCGTGCTGCAGACCGCAGAGCTGGAGGCCACCATCCCCCACGCAGAGGCCCACCACTCCGGGACTAGAGCGAGCGCTGGGGCTCGGGGGAAGAGGGCTGAGCTGCGAGGAAGGGTGGCTCGGGTCGGACCTTGGAGGCTTGGCACCTCTTCATCCCCCAGGGGGAAGGTGGGCGGGCAGCAGAAAGCTGTTCTTTCCGCCGGCGCCCTCCTGTCCCCTGTGCTAGTCGATCCAGGGGAGCTGGTAAGGGCCCGACGGACGGAAGCACTCCGACCCCTCGGACTTCTCAGCTTCCTGGGAGGCAGGGCCTGCGCGCCCCTTCCCCGGTCTTGGCAAACTCCCCAGGCCCCTGCTGTCGCTGATCTGTGCTTGGAAGTCTTTCACCCACAGCCAGTGAGAGTACCTACAGAGATAATTTCGTATTTCCGTAGATGCCCCTTTTGGGGGGCGGCGGCCCACTCCAGTACTCTTGCCTGGAAAATCCCATGGATGGAGGAGCCTGGTGGGCTGCAGTCCATGGGGTCGTGAAGAGTCAGACACGACTGAGCGACTTCACTTTCACTTTTCACTTTCATGCATTGGAGAAGGAAATGGCAACCCACTCCAGTGTTCTTACGTGGAGAATCCCAGGGACGGGGGAGCCTGGTGGGCTGCCGTCTATGGGGTCACACAGAGTCGGACGCGACTGAAGCGACTTAGCAGCAGCAGGACAGTATCTTCTCCCAGTTTTGTCTTCTAGAAAACAGTATGTTCCTCTTTTTACTCTCCTGTGTTACTCATCTCCAAACTGGTGTCAGCTTTTTGGAGGGCTTTTACTGTTCTGTCTACATAAATATCTTTCTTAATCACACTGCGATGAACAGTAGGTAAAGCCTTTTGTCAGCAGATTCTCAGCGCACATGTTAATTCATTTTTGTTAAGGAATGGTCCTCTAGGTCCTCCACCTGTGAAAAGGCTGCCCATCTGTTTAATTCCAGGAATTACTTCAGCCAGGTGCCTTTCCTAGTTACCCCTGTTTGATATTTTTCTCCTCCTTTGTGTGTCTGTTGCTATTAATAACAAACACACATTCTATGAGTATGGATTGAGGTAACTATGCTGGGTGGTTTTAATAAAACTAAATGTCAGCTGTTTTTTCAGATGGTGTTTGTCATGTTTCAACATGATTATTGGTGTCTTTACTTCATGGTGTGGACCTGCGAACAGGGACTGCGCATTTATAATCCGCCTATTTCACCTTAAGATGCAGTAGTAAAATACATTTGTGTGCTTAATAAATACATATGTGAGTTGATTCCTCCTTTCTTATATAGGATTCTTTTATTAATAAATTTTCATGAGTCTTGTGAAACATGTATCTTTTGAGTAAAGGAAATACTGTTAGCTGCTTGTTGTTTTAATATGAAATGATTTTACTAAACAAGATAAAGCTTTGAGAGAAATAGACATCCACTGCAGAAAGTAAGTCTTGGTAATAAGTTAATTAAGAATGAATTCTTCATTCTGATACAGCAGTTGTGGCTGTGGGGGTGATGGGTAATGAACAGTAGACCTTAGCCCCCACTGAGCTCTGGTCATGGAATGTGACCACAGAGGTGAGCACTTCTTGTTTGTATTATGTTTTGAAACACAGTGGACTCTGGGTTTTCTTTTGTTGGGGTCAGCAACAGTTAAGTTGTGCTGAAACAGGTCAACTCAAAATGTATGGTCTGGAAACCTGCGTCATCATGGACAGCTTGTTGGAAATTATCAGAGTCTCTCCATGCCTATTGAATCATAATCTGTAGGGGTCAGGGACTGATAAAATCTGTAGAAGTTCTCCATGTGAGTCTGTGTTCAGCAAAGTTTGAGACCCATAGCAGGACCTTGCTATTCAAAATGTGATCTGTGGACCAGCAGTGTTGGCATTACCTAGGATCTTAGAAATGCTAGATCTCCAGCTCTCCCCAAGACCTACTGAATCAGAAACCTGCATTTTAGTATAATCCTCAAGTTACTTGTATGTATGTCACACTGAGAAGCGCTGCACCAGAAGTCATTGATGCTGTTCACATCTTTCCCATAAAAGCATCTTGCCTTGGACCAATGGAGAGAGAGCTCTACTCCACCGGCTTTCTTCTCGTGCATGATTGTTCAGTTTCTAAGTTGTTTGGCTTAGTAGTGTGAACACTGGATCACTCCTGTTTTCTGTGGCAATAGACTCTCCTGCTATTCCTTCAGTCTGTTAAGTCGTGCCCGACTCTTTGCAACCCCATGGACTGCAGCAAGCCAGGGTTCCCTGTCCTTCAGGATCTCCTGGAGTACCCTCAAACTCGTGTCCATAGAGTCGGTAATACCGTCCAACCGTCTCATCCTCTGTCGCCCCCTTCTCCTGCCCTCAATCTTTTCCACCATCAGGGACTTTTCCAGTGAGTTGGATCTTCCTATCAGGTGGCCAAAATATTGGAGCTTCAGCTTAAGCATCAGTCCTTCCAGTGAACACTCAGGGTTGATTTCTGGCATTCCTTTTCAGTCTTTTGTAAGCTTTTCCTCTCTGGCTCATGTCTCGTTTCCAGTGATCCTGTGGTGACTCATAAGTTTTTATGTCGAGGCATAGCTCCTCACCTTCAGGTCCCATATGTTCAGTGCCTGTTGGAAATTTCCATGTGTACAAAGCACCTCCAACTCACCTTGTTAAAAATTAAACTTTTTCTAATCCCCAAAACTACTTTTCCTCCCACATACCCCCATGTATCTAATTGCCAGTAACCTAGGAACCAAACTTTATTCCTCCCTGTTGTGTAACCCAAATACCTAGTCAAATACTGAGTCCCATTAGGTTTATTCCTAAATATCCCAGAACAGAACTTGCCCAACTTTTCTCCCTCGCTATAGCCAGTACTATAATCCAAGCTACCATCTTTCTGTCTGGATCATTTCAGTAGCCTGCTGACAGATCACCTTGCCTCTGGTTCCTCGTCCCTGGCTTTGTCCATTCAATCCACCCTCCATATAGTAACCAAACTGATCTTACTAAGATATAAATCTTTCGTGGCTTACTAGCTTTCTATAAAAATCAAGCTCCTTAACAAGTTTCTAAGTACTGCCATGAATCAGGCTCCATTTACCTCTGCAGCCTCATCTCTACTTCCTGTTCATAAATTTCCAAGTTTTTATAAGTGGTCTCCTTGCCTGACTTATCTACTATTCAGCCTTTAAATTTCAGCTTAAATGATCCTTGCCGCTTGGTATTTATATACTCCCCTCTCACTGAATACGGCTCTTCTGTGTGATGCGTAGGATATGGTGGAAGTGATACTGTGGGACTTCTGAGTCCAGGTCATAAAAGACATCCCAGTTTTAGCTTAGCCTCTCCGGGCCTGTTCAACTAGAGGGCCACCAGCCCCTGTACTGAGAGGACATTGAAACAGTAGTGAAGGCCCCATGGGCAGCTCCTGGCCTGTGACCAACAACCAGCCTGCCATGTAAGCGAGCCACTTCAGAGCAAGACCTGCCAGGTCCAGGCCCTCCGTGGCACTCCCAAATATCTGATGGTGAGAATAGTAAACGTTTATTTTTGATATAGCCGAAGGGATTTGGGGGTAGTTTTGTTACACCATGATGGCTAATCAATACAGTAGTCATCCTCCATATGGATGTATTGTCCATTATATCATATGGATTGATATATTTATCATCATTTAATATTTCCCTATAACTTGACATTTACATGGTTTCTAGCTCTATCCTATTATAAGTAATGCTATAGAGAATATCCTTATAGAATTTTTAGGATATATTTCTAGAATTATAATTGCTAGAACTCATATTTCAAATTAGGATAAACATTGGCAAACTACATCCCAAAAAGGTTAAAACTTCTGTGACTTTATACTCGGACCCGTGTGCGTTATGGTGCTTATTTCTCCGTGTCCTTGCCAACAATGGCTGTTTTTCATCTTTGCCAGTCTTAGGTGACAAATGATATATCACTTTAGATGTATTGCTGAGGTGGAGNAAAAAGGTTAAAACTTCTGTGACTTTATACTCGGACCCGTGTGCGTTATGGTGCTTATTTCTCCGTGTCCTTGCCAACAATGGCTGTTTTTCATCTTTGCCAGTCTTAGGTGACAAATGATATATCACTTTAGATGTATTGCTGAGGTGGAGAGAGTTATATCAGATTATTGACTCTGTATTGCTTTATTCGGAGATTTATCTTTTCATGTTCTAATATCCCAGGATTATTTGTAGATTGTGGATATTATTTTTTTGTCATTAACAGGCAGATATCCTCTCAGTGCTGTGTACTTCATACTGTGTGTTTACTGTGTACTGATTTTCCATTTTATGTTGTCAGATCTATCCTCTTCCCTTTATGGCTTCTGGGTTTTTTTTTTTTTTTTGCTATTGCTTAGGAAAACTTTTACCATCCCAAGATTGTAAAATTTTTAACATACTTTTTACTAGTTTTAAAATTATTGCATCCTTTTAATATGAGGAGTGATAGAGATCTGATAGTTTTTTAAATCGGAGAATCACTTGTTTCACCTTCATTCTTACTGATTTGAATTATCTGTATCACATACTAATTCTTGTATGTATATGGCCTGTTTGTAAACTCTTGTTTAAATGATTCTAAAAGAAGAACTAGTGTGCAACAGTTCTGCATAGTGTATTATTATTTTACAATAGGTCCTTGCAAGGAGATCAAGCCAGTCAATCCTAAAGGAAGTCAGTCCTGAATATTCACTGGAAGGACTGATGCTAAAGCTGAAACTCCAATCCTTTGGTCACCTGATGCAAAGAACTGACTCATTGGAAAAGACCCTGATGCTGGGAAAGACGGAAGGCAGGAGGAGAAGGGGATGACAGAGGATGAGATGGTTGGATGGCATCACTGACTCGATGGACTTGTGTTTGAGCAAGCTCTGGGAGTTGGTGATGGACAGGGAAGCCTGGAGTGCTGCAGTCCATAGGGTTGCAAAGAGTCAGACATGACTGAGTGACTGAACTGAACTTGCTGATTATCTGTTTTAAAGATAGTAGTGTGTACATGTCAGTCCCAAACTCCTTATCTATCCTCCCCTCCACATTTCACCCCTGGTAACCATAAATTCATTTTTTAAGTCTATGAGTCTGTTTCTGTTTTGTAAAGAAGATCGTTTGTAACATTAAAAAAAATACTGTATATAAGTGATATCATATGATATTTGTCTGTCTGTCTGATTTACTTCTCTGTCTGATTTAATATGATAATCTCCAGGTCCATCCATGTTGTGAAAAATGGCAGTTTCATTCTTTTTACTGGCCAAGTAATATTCCATTGCACGTATGTACCACATCTTTATCCATTCATCTGTCAGTGGATATTTGGGTTGCCTCCGTGTCTTGGCTATTTTAGATAGTGCTGCAGTGAACACTAGGGTGCGTGTATCCTTTTGAATCATGTTTTCCTCCAGATATATGCCCAGAAGTGGGATTGCTGCATCATCTGGTAGCTCTGTTGGCAGGTTCAGTCAAAGAGTTGAGTCGCTCAGTCGTGTCTGACTCTGCGACATCATGGACTGCAGCACACCAGGCTTCCCTGTCCATCACCAACTCCCAGAGCCTACTCAAAACTCAAGTCCATCACATCGGTGATGCCACCCAACCATCTCATCCTATGTCATCCCCTGCTCCTCCTGCCTTCAATCTTTTNTGAATCATGTTTTCCTCCAGATATATGCCCAGAAGTGGGATTGCTGCATCATCTGGTAGCTCTGTTGGCAGGTTCAGTCAAAGAGTTGAGTCGCTCAGTCGTGTCTGACTCTGCGACATCATGGACTGCAGCACACCAGGCTTCCCTGTCCATCACCAACTCCCAGAGCCTACTCAAAACTCAAGTCCATCACATCGGTGATGCCACCCAACCATCTCATCCTATGTCATCCCCTGCTCCTCCTGCCTTCAATCTTTTCCAGCATCAGGGTCTTTTCCAATGAGTCAGTTCTATGCATCAGGTGGCCAAAGTATTGGAGTTTCAGCTTCAGCATCAGTCCTTCCAGTGAATATTCAGGACTGATTTCCTTTAGGATGAACTGGTTGGATCTCCTTGCAGTCCAAGGGACTCTCAAGAGTCTTCTCCAACACCACAGTTCAAAAGCATCAATTCTTCAGTGCTCAGCTTTCTTTATAGGCCAACTCTCACATCCATACATGACTACTGGAAAAACCATAGTTTTGACTAGACAGACCTTTGTTGGTAAAGTAATGTCTCTGCTTTTTAATATGCTGTCTATGCTGACATAGGATTAATTTCCAAAATATACAAGCAGCTCATATGACTCAATGCCAGAAAAACAAACAACCCAATAAAAAAGTGGGAAAAAGACTTAAACAGACATTCTCCAAAGAAGACATACAGATGGCTAACAGACACATGAAAAGGTGCTCAACATCACTTATTATTAGAGAAATGCAAGTTAAAACTACAATGAGATATCACCTCACACCAGTCAGAATGGCTATCATCAAAAAGTCTGCAGACAATAAATGCTGGCGAGGGTGTGGAGAAAAAGGAATGCTCTTGCACTGTGGTGTGAATGTAAACTGATACAGCCACTATGGAAGACGGTATGGGGATTCCTTAAAAAGCTAGGAATAAAACCACCATATGACCCAGCAACCTCTCTCCTAGGCATATATTCTGCAGAAACCAAAATTGAAAAAAACACATATATCCTGTTGTTCATTGCAGCACTATTTACAATAGCTAGAACATGAAAGCAACCAAGATGTCCACTGACAGATGAATGAATTCAGACGTTGTGGTACATATATTCAATGGAATATTACTCAGCCGTAAAAAGGAATGCATCTGAGTCAGTTCTGATAAGGTGGATGAACCTAGAACCTATTACACAGGGTGAAGTAAGTCAGAAAGATAAGTATCATATTCTAATACATATATACAGAATCTAGAATAATGGTAATGAATTTATTTACAGGGCAGCAGTGGAGAAACAGACATAGAGAATAGACTTATGGACATGGGGAGAGGGGAGCAGAGGGTGAGATGTATGGAGAGAGTAACATGGAATGTTACATTCCCCATTGCCAATGGGAATTTGCTGTATGGCTCAGGAAACTCAAACAGGGGCTCTGTATCAACCTAGAGGGGTGGGGTGGGAAGGGAGATGGGAGGGAGGTTCAAAAGGGAGGGGATATATGTATACCTATGGATGATTCATATTGAGGATTGACAGAAAACAAAAAAATTCTGTAAAGCAATTATCCTTCAGTAAAAAATTAAAACACCTCCCCTACACACAAAATAATAAAAGAGCAGTGGTCTCCAAACTTTGATCTCACAACTTAAATAACAGATTTTGTCCTGTCTCTGTGTGTATACACACATATTGTTTATATATAATGTATAGATATAATACAGATAAATATATGTGTGTATGTATATATTGTTTAGTCACTAAGTCATGTCTGACTCTTGTGACCCCATGGACTGAAGCCCACTAGGCCCCTCTGTCCATGGGATTTCCCAGGCAAGAATACTGGAGTGGGTTGCCACTTCCTTCTCCAGAGGATCATTCCAACCCAGAGATCAAACCTGTGTCTCCTTCACTGGCAGGTGGATTCAAGCCTGTGTATGTATGTGTACACACACACACACACACACACACACAACTTATGTATATGGAAATGCTAGTATGACTTCCTGCATCCCATGTGTTGCTTTATATACTGCTCGTGTATGACCCATGTCATAGACCTCAGAGATCAGGTGTGTCTACAGCATTCTTTCCAACCTGATTTGGCACATGTGGTCTTAAGCACCCCATGCTGAGTCCTAAGGAGGATCTCAGTGCTCAGAGATCATTCTGGAGTTGCACAGGAATCAATGTTACCGCAGAGTCCTCCTCCCTCAGTACTCCCTCTTCTCACCCTCCACCCCCATTTAAAATATTTGGTTCCTTGCTAAGAGTAGGCATTATGTAACATCATTCGTAACTTTGTCTCTCTTCCTTTGATCAGCTGGGTTTGTAATGGTTTAAACAGTGAAATTTATAGGCAGATTAGCATAGGTGCATAGTTATCCAAGGACTCTATTATTTACACATGTCAGTGTTGTTTTATTTTCTTTAATATCTGCTACTCTTCTTACCTCCACTGTATTAGTTTCCACCTACACCTTTCTTTTCTGATTCTATGGTTAGATTAACTATTGCACTTGTGTATTTTTGAATGGGGAAACAAAATGCTAATGCTTTATCACTCAAGCTCTAAGCCAAATGTGATGATTCCTAGATGTTGGCTTTTCAAATCCACAAATCAGTGGCCTTGGCTAGGCTTTCCAATTTGTTCTCCTAGACTGCACTATTATCATTCCCTGCAAAAACAGGGTATACACAACAGTGTCTACAGACCCTAGAAGCAGATATTTCTGGTTTCAGTATTTTTTTTAAATAGGAAGAAGTAGGACTTTTAGCCATAAATGTGTTTCTAAACCCCTCAAATTCAGATATTTTATCTTTTGTATATATCTTATTAGTTCCAGGTTTCTGATGGGTTCAGGATGTGTCCAAGTATATATTTACTTATTTATTGACTGTGCTGTGGCTTACCTGCCCCATGCAAACTCTTAGTTGCAGCACGTGGGAGTTA
Source organism: Neotragus moschatus (assembly GCA_006410615.1). NCBI lineage: Eukaryota > Metazoa > Chordata > Mammalia > Artiodactyla > Bovidae > Neotragus > Neotragus moschatus. The sequence continues at coordinate 9,700,626 of SJYA01002795.1, read as the reverse complement.
ATTCCCTGACTAGGGATCAGACCCAGGCCCCCTGCATTGGGAATATGGAGTGTCAGCCACTGGACCACCAAGTCCCCCTAAAATATTTTTTAACCAACTCACACAGTGGACTTGATGATTGGTTGTTGGAAGGGATCTTGCTTTAGGGATACATGCCTTAGTCACCTGGAGCCTAGAACAAAGATCTGGCCAAATATTCACCCAAAGGCATTATACCAGGGAACTTTGACCACATACTTGTTTAAACATGCCAGTTGAGAGAATCAGCGTTAGAAATACCACTGATGACAGCAGAGGTAGGGTAGGAAGCAGGACAGCAGGGTTAGTTACAGTGCAGTGACTGTAATAATGGAGTTCGGATTCCAGAGAAAACAAAGGTGGTGGTGTGGTTGCTATTGCTGTTGAGCTGCCAAGTCCTGTGTGATTCTCTTGTGACCCCATGGACTGTGGTCTGCCAGGCTCCTCTGTCCATGGGATTTCCCAAGCAAGAATACTGGAGTGGGTTGTATTTCCTTCTATCATTTCTTAAGTTATGGCTAATCTAGCACTGGGTTGAATTTTCACTAACATTTATCCAATCCTGGTCCCCAAACCTTCCTGAGTCCACCCATGGATGTTGATAAACTTGCTTAAGAATTCAGAGGACTGATTGCATCTCATCAGGCCTGAAAGCTGCTAGGACCCAAATGAGCTCAATAGCTGTGTGGAGACTGGAGTGGGTGGGCTTTGTCTGTTGTGCTCCCCACGTGATGGAGGAAAGAACAGTTAACTCTGAGAGGTTTTTAATCCCCATCTCTTGATGGCTTAAAATGCTTTCAGCCAAGATACCGGGAGACAAGGCTTGTTTCTTCTGACCACTGTCACCAACCAGTTCATTTGTATGAGCATGACTTCTCCATGGTGACACTATTCCCTTTACTCCCAATAGGGAGAAAACTGGTTCTTAGGAGTTGAAAAAAGAATTAATGTTATGTATTGGGTTAGTCAAAAAGGTCGTTTGAATTTTTGCATGTTACAGAAAAACCCAAATGAATTTTTTTGCCAACCCCGTATAAAATGCAGATATACCGTATACCTAAGGTATTCAAATTTCATGGAGGAGGGGTGATCAGCAAATATAAGTCTAGAAAAGTTTCCCTTAAGGAATAATAATATCTGCGGTGATAATGAGAAAAAGGTTGGAATGCTGATATAGATTAAGTTTTGGGGGTTGGAACCCTGACTGAATCCTAGCAGTAAACTTTTTTCTTTAGTGAATTTTCACTATGCATGAGTGTGTGGCAGGGGGCAGGGAGGAAGACGGGAAATAATGTTAACTTACATCAACAGATAATGGTTAAATACAAGTGCTGCTTTGGGTTTTATCTTTCCTCCTTCTGCCTTTTTCCTTTGGACAAAAAACCAGAAAGTATTAGTCACTGAGTCATGTCTGACTCTGTGATACCATAGACTATGTAGCCTGCCAGGCTCCTCTGTCCAGGGAATTCAGGCAAGACTACTGGAGTGGGTAGGCATTTCCTTCTCCAGGGGATCTTCCCAATCCAGGGGCTGAACCCAGGTCTCCTGCGTTGCTGGTGGATCCCTTACTGTCTGAGCCACCAGGGAAGCCCTTTCTCCTACCTGATCCTAATTCTTCTTGGTGGAACTACAAGAGCTACGCCCCATGCCCACAGGACAGTACCCCACAGAACGAGGCTGGCTTTGGGGCTGGCCTGCAGGCGTACTTCAGAATTAGGATTGCTCTGCAACCAGAGTACTGCAGGTCAAACTGTCCTGTGTGATGGTTAGAAGACTGACTTTCATGTCAGAGCCTTGCATGATCTAAGGACATTTCTCACTGTTTTCAAGAACTTCCACCCTTCCCTAATAGTCCTCTGCACTCCTATATAGTCAGCAGTTGGTTATACTGAATGCATACAATTTAAAGTACCATTCTTTTTCCTTGGGCCATTCTGCCAGGCCACTAGCTTATTTAATGAAAGAGGCATTCTTACATAGTCCTTAATGGCGGTTTATGGAGTTAAGAGAGGGACTGATATAATGGTACCAGGATAATGTTCTGATACTTTATCCCAGGCCATTGTCTTTTGAGATGTGACATGAGTTGTATACAATATAGTTCAAGTACCAAGTTTGTCTTTTCTAGGTCTATTTTAAGAGAGAGGATTATTTTGAGTTATCGTTGCTCAGTCACCCCGTCGTGTCCGACTCTTTGCGATTCCATGGACTGCAGCACTCCGGGCCTCTCTATCCCTGTCTTCTGAAATTTGTCTAAGTTCACGTCCATTGTATCAATAATGCCATCCTCTGACGCCCTCTTTTCCTTCTGCCCTCAATCTCTTCCAGCATCAGGGCCTTTTCCAACGAGTCGGCCATTCTCATCAGCTGACCAAAATACTGGAACTTCAACTTCACCATCAGTCCTTCCAATGAGTATTCAGGGTTGATTTCCCTTAAGATTGGCTGGTTTGATCTTGCTGTCCAGGGGACTATCAGGAGTCTTCTCCAGCACCACAGTTTGAAGGCAGCAATTCTTCTGCGCTCTGCCTTCTTTACGGTCCAGCTCTCACAACTGTGTGTGACCACTGGGAAGACCATAGGACATTTGTCTTGACTATGCGGACATTTGTCTGCAGTTATGTCTCTGCTTTTCAACACACCGTCTATGTTTGTCATAGCTTTCTGCCGAGAAGCAATCATTTTCTGATTGCATGGCTGTAGTCACCCTCCACAGTGATTTTAGGGCCCAAGTAGAGGAAATCCGTCACTACTTATACCTTTTCCCCTTCTATTTGCCATAGGGTCGGATGCCATGATCTTAGTTTTAAGCCAACTCTTTCACTCTCCTCCTTCACCCTCATCAATAGGCGCTCTAGTTCCTCTTCGCTTTCTGCCACTAGAGTGGTATCACCCGCATATCTGGGGCTGTTGATGTTTCTCCTGCCTATCTTGATTCCAGCTTGTAACTCATCCAGTCTGACGTTTCTCATGACGTATCCTTCCTCAAAACACAAACCAGTATGGTTCTTAGATTCCTTTCCAAGGAATCTAAGGCTGTAACAGGAAGCTTTGATACCATGATTTATAAGGGCATTTAATGCCTCCCTGTCCCCAGCACACACACTGAATACTCAAACAATGATAGGAGCCACCATTTGAGCTCAGAGATAGCCAGACCCTTTATACCCATGGTTCCTGATCTGCACAACAACTCTACAAGGTTTAAGTATCACTGTTTTACTGATGAAGAAACCAAGGCCCAAAAAACGGTTGAAAGCCTTACTCAAGGTTACACAGCTTAGACCCAAGGACCGTCCAGAACTGTCAGAACCTGACTAGGTATCTTACAGATGATCTTCTCCTTTAGTCCACATAACTCTGAGGTAGGTATTATGATAACGTCAGTTTGACATTTCAGAAAATAAAAGCAATAACTGAACTTACAAGAGGTTAAAACAGGTAAAAGCAAATTATAGTTTGCACCAGCTAAGGTAGCAATACTCACTCTGCGTGCAGCCTAGTGGGCTGTCCAGGGACACAATGACTGCTTCCCCATTAGGAAGAGCCACATTTTTTTAAAAAGTGTCACACAAAGGGGCTCAGGATGGAGGGGACACATGTATGCCTATGGCTGATTCATATTGATGTATGGCAAAAACCATCACAATATTGCAAAGTTAATTATCCTCCAATTAAAGTAAATAAAGTGCCACACAGTAAACTGGAACCTTTTTATCAGCACTGGCACACAGAGCACAGGGGTGGCTCCACCTGGGCAGATGCTGAAGGGTCTGTTAACCCACAAGGTGACACCCTGCATGGACTTGTCTCAGCGTCACGACCGTACTGTCTGCCTTCTCATGCTTCACATGGAGAAGGGTTTAGGAAAGAAAGAACCTTGAAACTACTGGTTTCCCACAATTATTTAATTATCTCTGCACAACTGTTTCTTTGTAGAATGTTAGCTATAGAGGACCAGAAATAAATACAGCTTAAGATTTGAACCGTATCCTGCTGTACTTTTTCTTAGAAGCCCGAAATAGAATTTTCTAACACCTTTTGTGGTTGGAAATACTGAATTTAAATAGGATTGCAGATACAAACATGTAGATTGATGTATCTATTTCTGTAAAATGCAGCCACCATATTGGTGAAGTATGGATATTAAAATTGATAAAATGACAGTAGAAAAAAAACCCCCAAATCTGGAGACACGCACTGTAGTGACAGTAAGCCTTTACATAACATTAGGTACTAATAAAAAAATGTGAAAAATGAGTAACTTGTTTTATTGTTGAGGTCTCTCTTCAGTTCACAATTTTCTGTAGTGTACATATTTAAGATGATATACTTTATTGATAATTCAACAGGGCTTCCCTGGTGGTCTAGTGATTAAGAATCCGCCTGCCAGTGTGAGGTATACGGGTATGACACCTGGTCTGGGAAGATTCCACATGCTACCAGGCAGCTAAGCCAGCGTTCCACACGTACTGAATCCCAAGCGCTCTGTGGTCTGTGCTCCACAAGGGAAGCTCCCACAGTGCCTATGTACTGCAACTAGAGAGCAGTCCCTGCTCGCTGCAACTGGAGAAAGCCCACATGCAGCAACGAAGACCTAGCACAACCTAAATAAAGAAATACATCTTTAAAAACTAATTTAAAAAACATGTTACTATTACAGATACCAGTGGCAGTGACATGGATAATTATTCTTGTAATTTTTAAGATGATAAAGCTGAGATATTGGGGCTTACCTTGTGGTCCAGTCAGTAAAGAGCCTGCCTGCAATGCAGGAAACACAGGTTTGATCCTTGGGTCAGGAAGATCCTGTGGAGGAAGTGGTAACCCACTCCAGTATTCTTGCCTGGGAAATCCCATGGACAGAGGAGCTTGGTGGGCTACAGTCCATGGAGTCACAACAGTTGGACATGACTGAGCGACTAAAGAACAACAAAGCTGAAAAATCAGAAAGATGAAAATAGTTGCATCTGACTGCATGGTTAAAGAATAAATAAAACCCCACTCACCTGTCTTGTCCTTTTCAAACAATGGCCCCATTGGCCACCCATTTTAAACATCATTTGTTTAAAATAACATAATTAAATGATAATGCCATTTTTTAAAGTACCCCTTTCCTCCTGACAACCTTATGGTGCTGATGTACCCTCCCTACGTCACCCCTTCAGTGATGTGACTGGGGTGAGAGGTAACCGTGGCAGCTAATCCGCTCAACCGTGGTGGCCTCCCCAGAGGCCCCCATGGCCTCTGAACTGCCATGAGGGTATATTCAGGTTTGCAAACTGAATTGCCATGAGGACTTACATTCAGGTTTGCAAACTGTTCCAAATGGTTCCTTTACTATCTGGATTAAGTGACACAACTGGTGTAAATGTGGTTGAGTTAGGAAGCAAAACAGTACCAACATCTGATGATCTAAGAATTTATATTAGATGCCTAAAATTAAACTTTAAATCAAAGGATGATCTACTATAATTGTTTTTTAAGGCAAACAATTTAAACAGGAATTACTCATACTGGAAAAATAAGTTAAAAGTCAATGTCATAGCACTTTATAGTTCAAATGTGAGAACTGGATACAGTATATTAATATATCACCAGAAGAATGAGGTCTACAGTCCCCCAACACAACATACACACCGGATTCTGCTGCGCATTTAGGACTCTGAAAATGGTTTAGGCGTCTTAGTCATTTGGATTCTAAGATATAAACCAAAACATACTCTCTATTGTGTGGCACCAATTAGAAACGTCTGTAAAAATTTACAGGGCCAAGTGTGTTTATTTTACATCTTTGCTGCCTGATACAGAAGAATCTATGTAGGTGAGTACTGTGACTTTTTCTTAGATCTGGCAGTTTAATCAACAGTTCTTCATCAAAGGCAACCACCCGACCTGAATCCGGTTTTAGGCTCAGAGAAGCTTTTCATTATAGAGGTGGATCTGAGGCTCTTCTTTATATCCTGGGTCACGCAAGTCAACTGGTNAGAAAACTCAGTATCTGTTTTCCATGCTGAACACTTAAATTCTAAGATTTGATAGTGAACATAGTTTTTAAACTTACTGGGTAAGGCAAAGGGGGGGAGGGGGAAGATGATGCATTCTGATCATTATAAAGAATATTTTATCAGGGCTCTATCATTTTCTCTTTCTCTAATAATCCAGAATATGGTTGGTATCCCCAGTGTTCTAACAGTACCATGCCTATATTCCAGTTGACCTGGAGACTTCAAGTTCTGAGTCCAACCAGCGCAGTGTAGTGACACTGACTGAAGCCTTTATTCTAGATCTTTGGTCTGTTCGAGGTAGCTATCAGTGGCTTCGCTACTTTTTTTTCTTTTTTTGTCTCTTCTCACAAAGCAAGCAGTGGGCACCTATGTTTACATTGTATCTTCCTGCAATGTACTTGGCTTGACAGAAACAAGCAGGCTTCTCTATTGAGACTTACTATATTTTTAGTTTTCATAGACACTTATTTAATCTTTTTTTTATTGTACAGCAAGGTGCTCTAAGTAATATTCTATAAAATATATTTAATAGAAATTTGAGTTTGATATTCATGAACATGAATACATGTATTTTTTTAAGAAATAAGTATTGTGTAACACTACGGCATTGCTTCTATAGCCAAAGTCTGAAAATTTCTGAAACACTGACATGTAAAGACTACAGTTAATTCCGACACTGTATCTTATGAAAATAGGATGATTTGCATTTTGTAAAATTATCCTGCACATCAAGCTGCATGCCTTAACGCCTAAAACTCTAGGATTGTGTTCATGGTAGAACAGTTTATCTGTTCGGTAAACAGTGAAGCAAGGTCTTAGCGCTTCTTTAACTACCTTTGGAGATACTGTACAATGTTAGAATAATTTATTTTGCTTTACAGGAGTTTGTCATGTATTGACTTTAATATTGTATTTTGGTAATAAATTTTTTGTTAAAAACACTTGCCTCTAAGTTTTATTAACAAAAAGTTATGTCCATTCTTAATTTGGAAATGTTGATTTAATCACTTAGAAATTTGGGTTTAAATAATGAACTTCCCTAGGCTTAAAATAAGGGTTATGATTGCCTCTTAGTAATATGTTAAACTATTAGTGACTAGCATTATACTGTGTTGGACAGAGGTAACTGAAAAAGCATTTAGATTGTTTTAATCTTTTTAAAAATTCAATTTAATTTTTGAAGTTTTTTTTTCCTTGCTTCACAGCTATCTTCCACATCCATATATGCTTTAAATTCTGATACAGTCTAAGTGCTAAGTAGCTAAAGACTAGCTCTCTTAACTGCAGTTAGCACTTTGCACGTGCATTGATTCATTGCATTGGCAAGTGAAGCTAGTCTGGCTATATCATTGCTCTAGTTACATTGCCCTAGAATCACAGGCTACCTCAACTGCTAATGTCCGAGGCCACATATTTCTTCCCAAAAGCTTTAACCCCTTGTCCTGTCTCCCAGAGGCAGCATGATTATATCCCCTATCTTTTCAAGAGCCAAATCCCAACACTGTTGCCAACCTCCAGATAGCTGTAGAAATCCCAGCACAGAAGATCCAGAACATGTGGTGCAGTTTGGTAGCCACCAGCCACATGTGGCTGCTGAGCACTTGTAATGACTAGGATGCTAAGTGTACAATATACAACAGTTCTGAAGACATATTTTTTAAAATGTATCTCATTGATAGCTTTTTATATTGATTACTTGTTGAAATGATATTTGGAATATTTTGGATTAAATAAAATATTAAAATGAATTTCACCTTATTTTTTTGTGTAGCTGCTATAAAATTTTAAATTGCCTATGTGGCTCACATTGTATTTCTGTGGTGACTTAGAAGAGGGATTAGTAAACTGACAGCTCTTGCTTGAAATCTGGCCTGACACCCATATTTGTAAAAATAAAGTTTTATTGGAACACAGCCATACCCAGTTATTTGCATATTGTATACGGCTAATTTTGAGGTCCAACAGCAGCACTAAATAGTTGTTACAAAATACATGCACCATGAAACCCAACTTACTTGCAATCTGTTTAATAGCAAATCATTTGGTAGAGTTTGCTGACCTCTGACATAGAACTGTGGTATGATCTGTGCTTTAAAGTTCTGAGAAAAGAGGCTTCTTACAAAGAAAACTTTACTATATACTACTATTTTATAAATACATTATCTCTCCCTCTGTAATTGTTATAGTCTTCTACAGCCCTACCCGTAATTTACAACTTCAACCTAAGTGTTTCATCACCCCTACTTAAAGCCAAACATCATTTGTTTAAAATAACATAATTAAATGATAATGCCATTTTTTTAAGTACCCCTTTCCTCCTGACAACCTTATGGTGCTGATGTACCCTCCCTACGTCACCCCTTCAGTGATGTGACTGGGGTGAGAGGTAACCGTGGCAGCTAATCCGCTCAACCGTGGTGGCCTCCCCAGAGGCCCCCATGGCCTCTGAACTGCCATGAGGGTATATTCAGGTTTGCAAACTGAATTGCCATGAGGACTTACATTCAGGTTTGCAAACTGTTCCAAATGGTTCCTTTACTATCTGGATTAAGTGACACAACTGGTGTAAATGTGGTTGAGTTAGGAAGCAAAACAGTACCAACATCTGATGATCTAAGAATTTATATTAGATGCCTAAAATTAAACTTTAAATCAAAGGATGATCTACTATAATTGTTTTTTAAGGCAAACAATTTAAACAGGAATTACTCATACTGGAAAAATAAGTTAAAAGTCAATGTCATAGCACTTTATAGTTCAAATGTGAGAACTGGATACAGTATATTAATATATCACCAGAAGAATGAGGTCTACAGTCCCCCAACACAACATACACACCGGATTCTGCTGCGCATTTAGGACTCTGAAAATGGTTTAGGCGTCTTAGTCATTTGGATTCTAAGATATAAACCAAAACATACTCTCTATTGTGTGGCACCAATTAGAAACGTCTGTAAAAATTTACAGGGCCAAGTGTGTTTATTTTACATCTTTGCTGCCTGATACAGAAGAATCTATGTAGGTGAGTACTGTGACTTTTTCTTAGATCTGGCAGTTTAATCAACAGTTCTTCATCAAAGGCAACCACCCGACCTGAATCCGGTTTTAGGCTCAGAGAAGCTTTTCATTATAGAGGTGGATCTGAGGCTCTTCTTTATATCCTGGGTCACGCAAGTCAACTGGTCACCACGGTTGAGCGGATTAGCTGCCACGGTTACCTCTCACCCCAGTCACATCACTGAAGGGGTGACGTAGGGAGGGTACATCAGCACCATAAGGTTGTCAGGAGGAAAGGGGTACTTAAAAAAATGGCATTATCATTTAATTATGTTATTTTAAACAAATGATGTTTGGCTTTAAGTAGGGGTGATGAAACACTTAGGTTGAAGTTGTAAATTACGGGTAGGGCTGTAGAAGACTATAACAATTACAGAGGGAGAGATAATGTATTTATAAAATAGTAGTATATAGTAAAGTTTTCTTTGTAAGAAGCCTCTTTTCTCAGAACTTTAAAGCACAGATCATACCACAGTTCTATGTCAGAGGTCAGCAAACTCTACCAAATGATTTGCTATTAAACAGATTGCAAGTAAGTTGGGTTTCATGGTGCATGTATTTTGTAACAACTATTTAGTGCTGCTGTTGGACCTCAAAATTAGCCGTATACAATATGCAAATAACTGGGTATGGCTGTGTTCCAATAAAACTTTATTTTTACAAATATGGGTGTCAGGCCAGATTTCAAGCAAGAGCTGTCAGTTTACTAATCCCTCTTCTAAGTCACCACAGAAATACAATGTGAGCCACATAGGCAATTTAAAATTTTATAGCAGCTACACAAAAAAATAAGGTGAAATTCATTTTAATATTTTATTTAATCCAAAATATTCCAAATATCATTTCAACAAGTAATCAATATAAAAAGCTATCAATGAGATACATTTTAAAAAATATGTCTTCAGAACTGTTGTATATTGTACACTTAGCATCCTAGTCATTACAAGTGCTCAGCAGCCACATGTGGCTGGTGGCTACCAAACTGCACCACATGTTCTGGATCTTCTGTGCTGGGATTTCTACAGCTATCTGGAGGTTGGCAACAGTGTTGGGATTTGGCTCTTGAAAAGATAGGGGATATAATCATGCTGCCTCTGGGAGACAGGACAAGGGGTTAAAGCTTTTGGGAAGAAATATGTGGCCTCGGACATTAGCAGTTGAGGTAGCCTGTGATTCTAGGGCAATGTAACTAGAGCAATGATATAGCCAGACTAGCTTCACTTGCCAATGCAATGAATCAATGCACGTGCAAAGTGCTAACTGCAGTTAAGAGAGCTAGTCTTTAGCTACTTAGCACTTAGACTGTATCAGAATTTAAAGCATATATGGATGTGGAAGATAGCTGTGAAGCAAGGAAAAAAAAACTTCAAAAATTAAATTGAATTTTTAAAAAGATTAAAACAATCTAAATGCTTTTTCAGTTACCTCTGTCCAACACAGTATAATGCTAGTCACTAATAGTTTAACATATTACTAAGAGGCAATCATAACCCTTATTTTAAGCCTAGGGAAGTTCATTATTTAAACCCAAATTTCTAAGTGATTAAATCAACATTTCCAAATTAAGAATGGACATAACTTTTTGTTAATAAAACTTAGAGGCAAGTGTTTTTAACAAAAAATTTATTACCAAAATACAATATTAAAGTCAATACATGACAAACTCCTGTAAAGCAAAATAAATTATTCTAACATTGTACAGTATCTCCAAAGGTAGTTAAAGAAGCGCTAAGACCTTGCTTCACTGTTTACCGAACAGATAAACTGTTCTACCATGAACACAATCCTAGAGTTTTAGGCGTTAAGGCATGCAGCTTGATGTGCAGGATAATTTTACAAAATGCAAATCATCCTATTTTCATAAGATACAGTGTCGGAATTAACTGTAGTCTTTACATGTCAGTGTTTCAGAAATTTTCAGACTTTGGCTATAGAAGCAATGCCGTAGTGTTACACAATACTTATTTCTTAAAAAAATACATGTATTCATGTTCATGAATATCAAACTCAAATTTCTATTAAATATATTTTATAGAATATTACTTAGAGCACCTTGCTGTACAATAAAAAAAAGATTAAATAAGTGTCTATGAAAACTAAAAATATAGTAAGTCTCAATAGAGAAGCCTGCTTGTTTCTGTCAAGCCAAGTACATTGCAGGAAGATACAATGTAAACATAGGTGCCCACTGCTTGCTTTGTGAGAAGAGACAAAAAAAGAAAAAAAAGTAGCGAAGCCACTGATAGCTACCTCGAACAGACCAAAGATCTAGAATAAAGGCTTCAGTCAGTGTCACTACACTGCGCTGGTTGGACTCAGAACTTGAAGTCTCCAGGTCAACTGGAATATAGGCATGGTACTGTTAGAACACTGGGGATACCAACCATATTCTGGATTATTAGAGAAAGAGAAAATGATAGAGCCCTGATAAAATATTCTTTATAATGATCAGAATGCATCATCTTCCCCCTCCCCCCCTTTGCCTTACCCAGTAAGTTTAAAAACTATGTTCACTATCAAATCTTAGAATTTAAGTGTTCAGCATGGAAAACAGATACTGAGTTTTCTATAATAAAAGATTGAGTACCAGTAAGTGTTATTCCTATATAAAGAGAATTCCTGCTGATTATTTTAGTATCTCTTCTAGGATTAAAATTGCATATTTAGTCTTCATCAGTACTTTTAGAAATGCTCAATTGTTCTTGGTGGAGACAGTTAACTTAAGGCTTGCCACAAAACCGTAATGGGAAAGTACAGAACATTTTTGGTCTATGGTTCCTCCTACAGGCCAGGAGAAAGCTTTTGGAGATATTTCAGGCTAGAGTCAGATGAATATTTAGACTTTTGAACTTATGGGTTAATTTTTTTCCCATGAGCTAGGGAAAATTTAAATTTGTGATTCCAAATGGAAGATTTAAGTAACAACCAATGGAAGTGGTTTAAGGAAATGAAGAAAGTTAATTTAAAAATTCATTGTTGAAATTTTGGGAATGTTTTTTAGTTATTAGTATTTTCCAAATGATTATGTAAAATTAAAGCTAAGGAAAATTTATGAAACAAAAAAATCCTTCTAAGCTTGTCAGTTTTCAGAATAATAGATTTTAATAAAGAAACACTGAGCCAGAGCCACCAGTAATGAAAAAACTGAGTGAAAACCATATAGTAATAATGGAACCATTTAGAATGGATCATTTGAATTTGAAATAAAATTTCAGTGTGTTTTAATCCTGAAAACAGGAGAAAATGAGAAAACCAACTGTATGGGGGTCTTGGGTAATACAGTTTAGTATGTATGAATTCATCTTCTCTTTTAAAAACCAGATATCAGAAATGGATTAACTTTCACAAGGAAATTAAAGCTACCTAAATTAAAGAGCTGCAAAGTTACAATCAATTCTGTCTGTTCAAATATCACCATCAAATGAGATTAAAAAAGAAAAAATCAGACACTATTTCAAGTGTCTGGCCTCGCTTAAGTAGTTCCTAACTCATACCTGGACTTTGGGAAAGGAATTCTTTCCTAAAATGTGTCTATGGAGCATCCTATTCGAAAAAGTCTGTTTCAATGTTTTCTAAGCTTATGAGTCACAGCCTTAGCTCTAGAGGATGAAAAGTCAAGGTGAGAAAGAGCACCAGGAAGATGGCTCACTGCACGGTGCCCTGGCCGCTTTCTGATTTGCAGGCAGAACTGACATTAACAGAACAATGCATACCTAAACGAGCAGGACTACAGAAGCAAAACAAGAAACTCTGTTCTTTTTACCCTTTGAAATACGCTGTAATACAAAATGTGTTATTAACGAAGAGATTTCAACTATCTGATGGCGAGTTTTCACTGGCTTCCCATGTGTCCTATTGCACACCAAAAAAAAAAAAAAAAAAAAGCAATTTCCTGGATAGGAGAAACCCAAATGTTTTTTGTTATTAAAAGTTTTAGAAACACTCTGAATTTTTACTCTATTTTAGCCACATTTGGTTATACTTCGTATGCTAAGTATAACTAAATAAAAAACAAAAGGAAATAAAATCTCAATAGTAGTACTCATTTGAAGGGGCTTCTGAATTTCATCCCACTTCCCCTAAATGGTTTTTACTTAACAGTTTAAACTATTTCTGAGGTCTCATGGCAAGATGCAGTTTCCTACTTTGGTGTTTTAACAGACTTTTTTAGATAACAAGCTTGGTCTAGTTTAGAGGAGCGGATTAGAAGGCCTACGTAACTACTGAGAAAACTGGGGTTTCTATCAATACTCTGAAAAGAATCTCTGAGAAGTGCATTGTGCTCAACTAGTCACCATTTTTATGAACCTTGAGTTTTGATTTGAGGTGGTAGGAATTTATCTTTCTCCTCTTTTGCTCACAAGACATTCACTGTAAATTTAAGATAATAATTTACTTTGTAAATGGTTACTTATAATCAGATTTGGATTTAGAGATCTCTTTTCTCTCTAGAGTAAAGTATTAGTAATATATCTCAGGTTGAGCATAGATTTATTCCTATCAATCTGGCAAAAGATTTGATCATCTCAAAGCCCTGTAATAATCTTTTTTTTCTTGTTGATACCCAAAACCCTCAGACACTTGCCTCCCATTTCTCACAAGAGGCCTGTCATTCATGTCAAAATTGAGAATAAAGAAAACTAAGGTCTGCTTAAGACTGTGACACTTTAGTAACAGTACGTTTTGGAATATTTCCTGAAAAGCCCCTCCTTAACTCTTTTGCTTGCATTTCTACACTATAATAAGCTTTTAATAATAAATACACTCAAACTAAGAGGTAACAGAAGGTTATTGTAAGGTTATATCTTTGCTGCCTCCTCAACCCATTTCCCCTCACTCAAAATGCTTAAATAGTATTACCACTTATCTATTTGGAATTTCTTTTGTTACATTACAAATTTGGTTCCAAGGTACCATCTGTCATTTCCTCAAGAATCACACCTACTATTTCTTCTGTGTCTAGTAATCTGCTGGACAGCACAGAGGGCAGACTGCAGTTTAAAGGAGTCTTCCTCGGCTGGTTTCCTCTTTGGATAACAATTCCATCTAATTTGTGTTTAGAGTTGTGTTGTGGTCCTTATTTAGGATGATGTTTACAATTTCACCCTCATGCTCTTTCATATGATCCAAGAGATTCTCTTTGCTGGTAGATTCAAAACCACATATACAACAACAGAAGAGTAAAACGCAATACTCCACGCTAGGAGGGGCCAGACTGGAGCTCTTTTCTAGACTGCATGAGGTATGACTTGCAGGGCTTAGCTTCTCATTCTCGGTGGGACCTTTGACTTCACTGGGAGCCTGGGGAATCAGCTCTGAAGATGACACCAAATTTTCTGAACTTCGAGAAGTGAGAGAATCGGCTCTTTCTTCACTGCTGTTTAATACTGTCTTTCCAGAGGATTTCCCCCGAATCCTTAAAACAAAACACATCAAATATTGAGTTGGTTATAATGCAGACCAGTAGATTTAACTCTAACTTTACATAAAACATATATATATATGTAATAGTAATTTATTTACATATAATAGTAAGATCAAATACCTGCCACTTTGTGAAATTGCATCATTAATAGCCTTGTTTACTTGTTCGTAGTTGTAATTTTGGTCACTGGCATGCTTCCACATGTGAGACTTCAAAGAAGGAGGATGGCTGCACACATACCCACACAATGAGCATCTGAAAAATCGAGATAAAGGAAATCAGATGATCCCACAATTTTGTAACAACTATTAAATTTGTTCTCTTGAGGACTTACTAGATATCACATTTCACTGAATCTAAGATGCCACTGACTATAAGAGACATATTGATATCAGAGGCTAAAACGTCCTAGTGCGGATCTCTCAGAATCAATGAAATAGAAGTATTTTATATTATAAAGAAATGATGAGTCAGGAAACAAACATCCCAAATTACTTTAGCTATTACAGCATTTGGAAAGATTTCTAATATACTAACATGCGAAATCTTTGCACTAAATTATTTAACCACACACATACACAAATAGACAAAATCAATTCTCTATACCACTTTATTTAAGAAAGCAAAAAGGAATTAAATAATTTTCAACGTTAACTCTGTGCTTACTTATAAATTCACAGAAAATGTTAAGTAGTAGTCCTGAAATGCTTCAACAATGTAGATTTCATAAGTAAAACAGATACTTATCTTAAAGTTTCTAGTCCAAGTAACAATTGTTTGACATAATTGGGCACATTCAGTAAGATTTGAACTGAATAAACTACTTAAAAAAATTAACAGATTATTTTTAGAGCATGCTTACGTTTATCCTCGTCTCCTTCTGTACTGAATTCCTCCTATCATTAAAGTCTTGCATCAGTATGGAATATTTGTTACAACTGATAAACCAGTATCGATACATTGTTATTACCTAGTGTCTACAGTTTATATTAGGGTTCACTATGTGGTATAGTTCTATGTATTTTGATAAATTCATGATGCCATGAATCTGTCATAAGATCATGCTGAATACTTTCCCAACCTTAAACATCCTCTGGCGCTCCACCTACTTATCCCTTCCATGCCCTAACTGCTGGCAGTCACCAATGCTTTTATTGTCTCCACAGTTCTGCCTTTTCTAGAATGTTGCATATTTGGAATCATACTGTATACAGCCTCTTCTGACTGGTTTCTCTCCCTTAGCCATTTGCATGTAAGTCCTTCCATGTCTTTTCAGAGCTTGAGAGGCCCCTCTCTCCATTGCTGAATAATATTCCACCACGCTACCACATTTGCTACTGTTTTCTATTTGTTGTTCTTGTTCTATTATTTTCTTCTACTCTTTTTTCTGCCTTTTGTGGCTTTCACTCAGCATACTGTATGATTCAATTTTTCTCCTTTCTTAGAATGTCAGTTATTTATTTACTTTATATGATTGGTTTCACTAGTGTTTGGCAAATACATTTACAGCTAATCCAAATCCACCTTCAAGTAACACTATACTGGCTTCATGGATAGCTCGGGTACATTATGATAAAATAAAGACATCTAGTTGCTCCCAAGATTTGTCAATTATGAATAAAGCTTCTATTAAACATTCATGTGCAGGGTGTTCTGTGAATATAAGTCTTCATCATTTGTGTAAATACTTAAGAGCAGAATGTTTATCTTTTTAGGAAACTGCAAACATACTTTTAAAAAGTCATTTTAATTAAATACTTAATTACCAAGCTAACAAATCAGGTACCTTATCTGAACTCCACCACAACAACAAGAGAGTCAACAGAGGGGTCAAAGAACACTTTGAGACATGCCAGAACATTCTGTTCTTAATAAGGTCTGCTCTCAGGAAAAATTATTTAACCAGAGCTTAACCTACTGGAGTTTTATCAGAGCATAACTGACCTGAGGGAAAGAAACACCCAGCTGCAGGACGTTGGAATTATTAGACTGCTGATTTAAAACTATAATTAATAATTCTAAGAGCGCCAATGAATAAAATACATAGCATGGGAAAACATGAGAAACAAAGCAGAGATGGAAATTCCAAAAAAGAACCAAAAAGGAAGAGATCAGAACCCTGTAAGATGAAATTAAAAAAATAGATAACAGAAATGAGGAGTCCTACAATGGGCTTATTAGTGGACTGAATACGCTGAGGAAAGAAATCTCTGAGCCTGAGGATATCACAACAGATAGAAGATGTGTATAAGAGACAGTGCGAAATCTTTGCACTAAATTATTTAACCACACACATACACAAATAGACAAAATCAATTCTCTATACCACTTTATTTAAGAAAGCAAAAAGGAATTAAATAATTTTCAACGTTAACTCTGTGCTTACTTATAAATTCACAGAAAATGTTAAGTAGTAGTCCTGAAATGCTTCAACAATGTAGATTTCATAAGTAAAACAGATACTTATCTTAAAGTTTCTAGTCCAANGAAAAGAAAAGAAAGGACTGGAAAAAACAGAATATACAACTACAAAAGGTGTAATCTATGTGTAATGAGAATACTAGGATAGAGAAAGGAACAGGAGAAATTTATTTTAAACAATAATGACTGAGAAGTTCCCTAAATTAACATCAGATATCAAACCATAGATGCAAGCCTCTCAGAGAACACCGAACAGGATAAATGGCAGAAAAACTACACGTAAGCCTATCAGTTTTGAACTACAGAAAATAAAAGAAAAAAGGAGCCCGAGGGAAAGATAAGCAAAGAAGAATTAAATCAAACTTCTCAGAAACAGCGCAAGAAAGTCAGTTCAGTCGCTCAGTTGTGTCCGACTCTTTGCGACCCCATGAATCGCAGCACGCCAGGCCTTCCTGTCCATCACCAACTNTAAGACCAGCTTGAACATCTGGAAGTTCACGGCTCATGTATTGTTGAAGCCTGGCTTGGAGAATTTTGAGCACTGCTTTACTAGCATGTGAGATGAGTACAATTGTGCGGTAGTTTGAGCATTCTTTGGCATTGCCTTTCTTTGGGATTGGAATAAAAACTGTAGAGTGAACTATTCAAAATGTTGAGAGAAAAATCAACCAATGAAGAGTTCTGTACCAGCAAACTTACTCTTCAAAAGTGAGCAGAAATAGACTTTTTCCAACAAACAAAGTTGAAGTAATCTGTTGCTGGTAAATCTGTCTTGCAAGAAAGTTTAAAGAAATTCTTTAGAAGAAGGAAAATGACCAAGTTCAGAAATGTGGATCTATCTACACAAAGAAAGGGAAAACATCAGAGAAGGTATGTTGCTGCTGTTGTTTTGTTGCTA
The DNA here is from genome assembly GCA_006410615.1 of Neotragus moschatus. Lineage (NCBI taxonomy): Eukaryota > Metazoa > Chordata > Mammalia > Artiodactyla > Bovidae > Neotragus > Neotragus moschatus. The sequence goes on along the minus strand of SJYA01002795.1, from coordinate 9,682,799 downwards.
AGTTGAGTCCGAATTTTTCCCACGCCATGAACTACATGTAGCCCGCCAGGCTCCTCTGTCCATGAAATTCCCTAGGTAAGAATACTGGAGGGGGTTGCCACTGCTCCCTCCTGGGGATCTTTCTGATCCAGGGATCAAACCAGTGTTTCCTGCATAGAGAGGATTCTTTACCACTGACCACCAGGGAAGTCCCAGATAAGGTGTAAGAGAGGATAAAAGTTTTTAATTTTAATTGATATGAGAGATAACAGCTTGTTTAAAATAATAATATCAACAATATTCGATCATGTATGCTTATGTATGTGTGCACACACACACTCTATGTATAAGTGAAATCAAAGAAGTAATGCAGGTAATGGAACAGAAGAATTAGGTTATTTTATTATAATGTACCTGGGATACCCATGAAGCCAGTAATGTTACTTGAACGTGGATTTGGATTAGCTGTAAGTGTATGCCAAACCCTAGGAATCCACTAATGAAAAGTAAAAAACATTTAAGTACAACTGATATGCTAAGAAAGGAGAGAAAATGGAATCACATAACATGCTCAATGAAAACCACAAAAGGCAGAAAAAGAGTACAAGAAAAAAAAATAGAACAAGCGCAGCAAATAGAAAATGGTAAGAAATACGCAACTATGAATTCAACTATTACCAATCATCATTTAAATGTCAATGGTCTAAATACACCAATTAAAAGACGGAGACTGGGACTTTCCTAGTGGCTCAGGGTATAAGAACTGCCTGCCAATGTAGAGGACAAGGGTTCAATCCCTGTTCTGTGAAGAGACTCCACTGCAATGAGAGGCCCACACAACACAATGAAGAGTAGCTCCCACTTGGTGCAACTTGAGAAAGCCCGCATGCAGTCCCAGTGCAGAGCCCAGCAAAGACCCAGCACAACTAAAAATAAAGAAAAAGAGATTGTCAGGTTGGATCAAAAACAAGACTCAACTATATGTTGCCTATAAGAAACTCACTTTATAAAGACACATATCAAATGGATACAGAATATCTAGAGTAAACCTATAGGTAACATCATACTTAATGAGAAACTAAAAGCTTTCGTGGTAAGTTTAAGAACAGAGCACAGATGTCTTGTCTCACCATGCCTTTTTAACATCATAACTAAAGCCCTAGTTAATGCAATACAAATGTGTGTGTGTATACATGTATACAGTTTGTTCATGTATCATCTGATTGTCTACATGGAAAATCTTAAAGCATGTGCCAAAAAACTGCTAGAACGAATAAGTAATTATATCAAGATTGGAGGACACAAGGTTAATATATTAAAAAAAGTCATTTGCTTTCCCATATTCCAGCCATAAGCAATATTTGAAATTAAGAACATTTAATCCCACTTACCTTTGCAGTACTGAAAACAAAATACTTAGGTACAAAACTAACAAAATATGTACAAGGTCTGTCTTTATGAAGAAAACTACAAAACTCTGATAAATCAAAGAGTTATAAATGTAGAGAGTGTCTATATTCATGGATAGGAAGACTCAATATTGTCAAGATGTTAGTTCTTCCCAACTTGATCTACAGATTCAATACTATTCCAATAAAAACCCCAGCAAGTTATTTTGTGGATACTGACAAACTGATTCTAAAGTTTACATGGAAGGCAAAAGATCCAGAAGAGCCAACACAATATGGAAGGAGAAGGACTAAGTTGGGAGTGTGCCCCCGCACACCCATGGAATCAATAAAAGACCAGTAGTCACCAAGGTTTGAGTCACTGAGCGGGAATAAACAGGTGGGATTCAGCTGATTTTTTTAGGGCAGTGAAACTACTCTGTATGACACTGTAATGGTAGATACACGTCATTATAAATTTGCTCAAATGCACAGAGAGTGCAGTATCAAGAGTGAACCCAAGTATAAACTACAGACAGGATTACAATGACGCATCAATACTGGCTCATCAATTCTCACAAATGTACTACTCTAGTGGGAAATGCTGATAATGGGGGAAGAAGCTATGAATGTGTGGGGCACAGAGTATATGGGAAATCTTTGTGCTTCTGCTTGATACTGCAGTGAACCTAAACTGCCTCTAAAAATTAACCTATTAAAAATAAGCTGACCGTGGGGCTTCCCTGATGGTCCAGTGGTTAAGACTCTGCATTTCCACTGCAGGGAGTATCAGTTTAGTTCAGCCACTTGGTCGTGTCCGACTCTTTGCAACCCCATGAACCACAGCACACAAGGCCTCCCTGTCCATAACCAACATCCAGAGTCCACCCAAACCCATGTCCATTGAGTTGGTGATGCCATCCAATCATCTCATCTTCTGTTGTCCCCTTCTCCTCTGGCCCTCAATCTTTCCCAGCATCAGGATCTTTTCACATGAGTCAGCTCTTTGCATCAGGTGGCCAAAGTCTTGGCGTTTGAGCTTCAACATCAGTCCCTCCAAAGAAATCCCAGGGCTGATCTTCAGAATGGACTGGTTGGATCACCTTGCAGTCCAAGGGGCTCTCAAGAGTCTTCTCCAGCACCACAGTTCAAAAGCATCAATTCTTCGGCGCTCAGCTTTCTTCACAGTCCAACTCTCACATCCATACATGACCACTAGAAAAACTATAGCCTTGTCTAGATGGACCTTTGNTCCTTTAGGATGGACTGGTTGGATCTCCTTGCAGTCCAAGGGACTCTCAAGAGTCTTCTCCAACACCACAGTTCAAAAGCATCAATTCTTCGGCGCTCAGCTTTCTTCACAGTCCAACTCTCACATCCATACATGACCACTAGAAAAACTATAGCCTTGTCTAGATGGACCTTTGTTGACAAAGTAATGTCTCTGCTTTTCAATATGCTGTTTAGGTTGATCATAACTTTCCTTCCAAGGAGTAAGCGTCTTTTAATTTCATGGCTGCAATCACCAGCTGCAATGATTTTGGAGCCCAGAAAAATAAAGTCAGCCACTGTTTCCACTGTTTCCCCATCTATTTGCCATGAAGTGATGGGACCAGATGCCATTATCTTAGTTTTCTGAATGTTGAGCTTTAAGGAGAGCTTTTCACTCTCCTCTTTCACTTTCATCAAGAGGCTCTTTAGTTCTTCACTTTCTGCCATAAGGGTGGTGTCATCTGCATATCTGAGGTTATTGATATTTCTCCTGGCAATCTTGATTCCAGCTTGTGCGTCCTCCAGTCCAGTGTTTCTCATGATGTACTCTGCATCTGCATAGAAGTTAAATAAGTATACAGCCTTGACATACTCCTTTTCCTATTTGGAACCAGTCTGTTGTTCCATGTCCAGTTCTAACTGTTGCTTCCTGACCTGCATACAGGTTTTTCAAGAGGCAGGTCAGGTGGTCTGGTATTCCCATCTCTTTCAGAATTTTCCACAGTGTATTGTGATCCACACAGTCAAAGGCTTTGGCACAGTCAATAAAGCAGAAATGATGAGATATTAATTTTTTTCCCTAAAGGCCTACTATTCCAGTGACTAAAGTCAACAGACTAGCCAGCTTCTTCATATTTAACTCTGCTTGTACCTTTAAAGTTTCAGAGACCTTTATATAAAATTTTTTTAAATATGAAAAGCTTTTATAGAAAGAATACACATATATACATGGCATTATTAAAATACTATTACTGTTATTCTTTTAATCTACTATAGAAGCCTGTTTTCCAGCATTTTATTCAGGATACCTGCACTGATAGTCGTTAAGTGAGATTGGTATATAGTTTTCTGTTGCCCTTGCCAAATTTTAGTATCAATATTATTCTAATTTTATAAAAAGACTTTGAAAGCCTTTTTAAAATAAAGGCTTTATATTAAAGAAAAAAGAAAAAAACTTTTATAAAAAGGTGAAGGGCTTCCCTGGTGGTGCTAGTGGTAAGGAACCCGCCTTGCAATGCAGGAGACACACGAGACGCAGGTTCAATCCCTGGGTTGGGAAGATCCCCTGGAGGAGGGCATGGCAACCCACTCCAGTATTCTTGCCTAGAGAATCCCATGGACAGAGCAGACTGGAGGGCTACAGTCCATAGGGTTTCTCAAGAGTCGGACACAACTGAAGCGACTTAGCAGGCATTGCCTTGTTCTTCATGGGAGGCTTATTTTAGGAACACAGAGAATTTAAAAGGAAATATAATAAATCATTATTTGAAAGGATCAGAAAGAGACAAGTCATTTCACATAAAGAGACAAGTCATCTTACATTTCAGTGAAATGTCCAAATTTTTGGACATAATAAAAATGTCCAAATTTTTATTATGGACAACTGAAGCAAAAACTGAAGTAGGAAAGTATAATGAATCTGCATTTCTCAACTCCAGTAATTACTGACATTTTGCTCATCTTGTTTCATGTATTGCCTCAAATTTCCCTGATTTCTGCAGAAATGGTTTATTTGAATGAGGATCCAAATAAGATCTATACAGTTATCCCTGGGTATATGCAAGGAACTGGTCCTAGGACCTCCCACAGATATCGAAATCTGAGATGCTCAAATCACTCATGTGAAATGGTATATATAGTACTATATTGCATTTGATTAGCATACATCTTGAACTCTTTTAATATGTAATAATTCTTTCCTTTCCCCATCCCCGTTATGCCATTAGTATGTAGAAGACTCCAGGTCATCTGCCTCCTAGAACATTTCACAAGCTGTACTGATTACTTTCTGTTAGTGTCACGTTTCTATATTCCCCACATCTTTTTTTCTTTTTAGTAAGCGGTAGTGAGAGATCTAGAAAAGTTTCTAAACCTTTGCACTTGACATTTGGGCTAGACAATTCTTTATTGTGGGGGCTGCTCTAAGCACTGCGCAATGGTTTCAGCAGCATCACTTTACCCACTAGGTGCTGCTAGCATCTTCTCTTCCTCTTGTGACAACCAACAATATCTCCAGACACTGCCAAATGTCTCATCCGGAACTACCAATGTAGAGGTTTTATCAGATTCAGGGTCAGTTTTTTCCATTTCTATTCTTTTTCAAACATATCTTTATGGGAACAGCTGTGTTCCCTACCACATTTTAGGAGGGCACTTGAATCAGGCTGATAACACTGGAACCCAATTAACACTCAATAAAATTTCTCACCAAAATATGCTAGGCAAATAATGCTTCAACACGAAAAGATGTATCTACCTAAACCCCCAAACTAGCATAAAGCTCAAGGCAGAAACATCAGAAGCATTCCCATTAAGCCCAAGAACAAAGTAAGGATGGTCACTACCCCCACGGTGATCTAGAATTGTTGAGGTATTTTGTTGTTGCTGTTGAGTCACTCAGTCATGTCTGACTCTTTGCGACCCCATAGACTGCAGCACACCAGGTTTCCCTGTCCATCACAATCTCCAGGAGTTTGCTCAAACTCATGTCCATTGAGTCGATGATGCCATCCAACCATCTCGTCCTCTGTTGGCCCCTTCTCCTCTTGCCTTCAATCCTTCCCAGCATCAGGGTCTTTTCCAATGGGTCAGTTCTTCGCATCAGGTGGCCAAAGTATTGGAGATTCAGCTTTAGCATCAGTCTTTCCAATAGAATACTCAGGGTTGATTTTCTTTAGGACTGACTGGTTTGATCTCCTTGCTGTCCAAGGAACTCTATAAAGTCTTCTGCAGTACCACAGTTGGAAAGCATCAACTGTTTGGCACTCAGCCTTCTTTATAGTCCAACTCTCACATCTGTATATGACTACTGGAAAAACCATAGCTCTGCCTATATGGACTCTGGTCGGCAAAGTGACATCTCTACTTTTTCAATATGTTGTTTAGGTTTGTCACAGTTTTTCTTCTAAGCAGCAAGTGTCTTTTAATTTCATGGCTGCAGTCACTGTCCACAGTGATTCTGGAGCCCAAGAAAATAATCTGTCACTGTTTTCAACTTTTCCCCTTCTATTTGCCACGAAGTGATGGGACCAGAGGCCATGATCTTAGTTTTTTGAAAGCTGAATTCTAAGCCAGGTTTTTCAGTCTCCTCTTTCACCTTCATCAAGAGGCTCTTCAGTTTGTCTTTGTATTTTCATTAGTGTGATGTCATCTGCATAACTGAGGTTATTGATGTTTCTCCCGGCAATCTTGATTCCAGCTTGTGCTTCATCCAGTTGGGTATTTCACATAATGTACTCTGAGTATAAGTTAAACAAGCAAGGTGACAATACACAGCCTTGACATACTCTTTTCCCAATTCTGAACCAGTTCGTTGTTTCATGTCTGGTTCTGTTACTTCTTGACCTGCATATAGGTTTCTCAGGAGGGATGTAAGATGGCCTGGTATTCCCATCTCTTGAAGAATTTTCCACAGCTTGTCATGATCCACATAGTCAATGAAGCAGAAGTAGGTATTTTTCTGGAATTCCCTTGCTTTTTCTATGATTCAACGGATGTTAGTAATTTGACCTCTGGTTCCTCTGCCTCTTCGAATCCAGCTTGAACATCTGGAAGATCTCAGCACTGACATATTGAGTGCAGCACTTTAACAGCATCATCTTTTAGGATTTAAAATAGCTTAGCTGGAATTCCATCACTTCTACTAGCTTTGTTCGTAGTAATGCTTCCTAAGGAGCACTTGACTTCACACTCCAAGATGTCTGGCTCTAGGTGAGTTATCACACCTTCATGGTTATCCGGGTCATTAAGGCCTTTTTTGTACAGTTCCTCTGTGTATTCCTGCCACCTCTTCTTTATCTCTTTTGCTTCTTTAGGTTTATACCATTTCTGCCCTTTATTGTGTCCATCTTTGTAAGAAATGTTTCATTGATATTTATAATTTTCTTGAAGAGATTTCTAGTCTTTCCCATTCGATTGTTTTCCTCTATTTCTTTGCACTGTTCACTTAAAAAGGCTTTCTTACCTCTCCTTGATATTCTTTGGAACTCTGCATAAAGATGGGTTTATCTTTCCTTTATTCCTTTGCCTTTTGCTCCTCTTCTCAGCTATTTGTAAAACAACCATCTTGCTTTCTTGCGTTTCTTTTTCTTGGTGATGGTTTTAGTCACCACCTCCTGTACAATGTTATAAACGTCTGTTGATAGCTCTTCAGGTACTCTATCAGATCTAATCCCTTGAATCTATTTGTCACTTCCACTGTATAATTGTAAGGGANATTGGGGGCAAGAGGAGAAGGGGACAACAGAGGATGAGATGGCTGGATGGCATCACTGACTTGATGGATGTTAATCTGAATGAACTCTGGGAGTTGGTGATGGACAGGGAGGCCTGGCATGCTGCGATTCATGGGGTCGCAAAGAGTTGGACACAACTGAGCAACTGAAGTGAACTGATACTCCAATACAAAATAATGACTTCTTTTTTTTTTTTAAACAAAAAAGAGGAATTGAAGAGCCTCTTGATGAGGGTGAAAGAGAAGAGTGAAAAACCTGGTTTGAATGTCAACATTCAAAAAACTAAGATCATGGCATCTGATCCATCACTTCATGGCAAATAGAAGAGGAAAAAGTGGATGCATTTTCCTGGGCTCCAAAATCACTGTGGATGGTGACTGCAGCCATGAAATTAAAAGATGCTTGCTCCTTGCAGGAAAAGCTATGACAATCCTAGACAGCATATTAAGAAGCAGAAACATCACTTTGCTGACAAAAGTTCACAGTCAAAGCTATCATTTTTCTAGTAGTTTTGTATAGATGTGAAGTTGGACCATAAAGACGGCTGAGCACCAAAGAACTGATGCCTTTGAACTGTGGTGCTGGAGGAGACTCCTGAGAGTCCTCTGGACTGCAAGGAGATCAAACCAGTCAATCCTAAATCAACCCTGAATCTTCATTGGAAGGACTGATGCTGAAGTTCCAATATACTGGCCAGCTGATGCCAAGAGCCAACTCCCTGGAAAACACCTTGAGGCTGGCAAAGATTGACGACAAAAGGAGAAGCGGGCAGTAGAGGATGAGATGGTTGGATGGCATCACTCACTCAATGGACATGAGTTTGAGCAAACTCTAGGAGATAATGGAGGACAGGAGCCTGGCGTGCTGCAGTCCACAGGGTCGCAAGGAGTCAGACACGACCCAGCCAATGGACAACAGCAATCCCAAAATATTGTTTATTCACATATTTTTTGAGCATATAATCAGACTTTATGTATTCTGTGTGACTTGCTTCTTTGTCTTAGCTCAATGTGTCTGAGATTCATTCATGCTGACAGGATCATTTACCTTACAGGTTATGTGCTTTACTTTGAATTTTATCTCTGTAGTTTTGCAGTTTCCCTGATAGATAAAATAGACACATAAACATTGTTTTAAATATTTACCCAGCATTTTAGTCATCTTCATTGGGACAGTTGTTCAATTTTATCTAGTTCATTATATTGTCTGAAATGAGAGTCTCTGCTTTTGGATGTTTGGTTAAAATTGCGAAGCCAATTTCTGTCCTAGCTCAAGTGGTCAGCAAATGTGGTCTTTATTTAAATGTTTCCCTGATTATATAATCTATATCCCTTACACTGTTGTTGTTGTTCAGTTGAGGATGAGTATCTCTCAGAGCTGGAGAAAAGCTAAAATTTACTGTGAAATAGTATTCATGGTCAGAAATGCTCTTTTCTAACAATTCAGTGTAATCTATGAGGTAACCTAGTGTCTATCACTTTCATTAGCTTTCCTATGTACACAAGGCATATAGAGGAAGCCTTTTTTACTTTTCAAATTTCTTTCTCATTCTACTGGATAAAGATGTCTATAAATTTTGCTGTTGTTCAATATCCCTTAATATGAGGTCCTTAAAATCTTTTTTAAGAAGAGAAGAGATAAAGCAAGAGCAATGTGCTGAGCAACTAAGTCCTAATCCTGTGAATACCTACTTTAGCCCGGCACAAAGGTTATTCTGAAGAGACACTTACAATGGTGAATATTCATTTAAAGATCCAAGTATGAACAAAAAAACGCAGGAACAATCTGAAAATGGTAAGCATTTACTCAAATGATTTTTAACTGATTAGAGGAGAAAGAATACGATAAGAGAACGTTAACTTCAAAGTTAACGTAAAGGTGGTTTAAATCTATTTTTACTCCCTTTTGAAGAAAATATTTCTATCAGCTAAAATAATTTCTCATTTTCATTCCTTCTCTGCTTTTCCTGTATAATTTCATGGGGCAAACCAAATTTTCTTAGTTAAAAAAAAAAAATTAGAATGAACCAATATTAATTACTGTCTTTATTCACTTCACTGAATTTATTTTCTGAAATTCTAGTTTATTTTTTTATTATCGCTATTCTTTCATGAAGGTGTAAATTCCATGATTATGCATTTTGCTGAGTCAGAAAAAGAACAGAACAGTAATGTATCAATAAAAATCTGTGATATCATGATTTATAACAATATATATTTGGTCTTCATCCCAGTTCTTGGCACAGAGCTCCTATAACCCTTGAATTCCCCAAGAGATAGAGTGATAAAGGTCTTCTGTATGTTAATGAGGTGATTTTTTGCAAAGTTTCTAGGTCAGTGGTCCCCAGCTTTTTTGGCAGTGGGGACTGGTTTCATGAAAGACAATTATTCCATGGACAGGGGATGAGGGAGATGGTTTCCAGATGATTCAAGCGCATTATACTTATTGTACACTTTATTTCTATTATCTTTACATCAGATCATCAGGTATTAGATCTCAGAGGTTGGGGATCCCTGCCCTAGGTAACCTAAGGATGGAGGCTGACTGCCAGAGGAACCAACCATGTGATTAGAGGGTTGGAACTTCCAGTCTCAGAGGACAGACTATTGAGATTCAGTTCAACCATCAATGGCCAATGATTTCATCAATCGTGCTTATGGAATGAAACCTCCATAAAAACTTCAAGGATGGTTCAGAGAGTTCCCAGGCTGGTGAACACATGAAGGCCTGGGAGAGTGGCACACCCAGAGAAGGCACGGAAACTCCACCTCTCCTGGCTTTGCCCTCTGTCTCTCTTCATCTGATGGTACTGTATCCTTTCTAGCCAATTAATTAAACCTGAGGAGGGAGTCACAAGAACCTTATTTACCTGATTTATGGCCAGCCAACAGAAGCACAGGTAACAACCTAGACTTGTGATCGACATCTGAAGTGAGGGCAGTCGTATGGGGCTGAGCCCTTCACTGGTGGGATCTGATGCTATCTCTGGGTAGACAATGTCAAGATTGAATTAAATTTGCAGGACACTCAGCTAATGCTGCTGAGAACTGAGTTGCTCGGTGGTATGGAAAACATCTGACATCAGAAAATCCAAGGTTTCTGAATCTGGCTAAAAATCTGAACTGAATTTTTCTACAGGCGTTCTCCCATTGCTAATAGGTCAGTTACGTTAATCCCCACAGAGCTAAGAATGTGGTTAAACTACCCTATTTCCCTGGCCTGGGGCTTTACTTGGACATTACTCCAGATCGGATTTAATTAGGAACAACTGTCTAGAGGGGTTAGGCAAAGGAAAACAGAACCAGATGTCCTGCAGTTCTGGAGGTATGATTTGAACATATGTGAAAAGACTGAAGCAGAAACCTTGCAATAGGATTTGTCTTACCACGTTCAATTGGTTTTCTATGCTTTTAAAGGAATACATAAACTAAGGCCCAGATAAGATTCACTTCAAATTTTGTGATGAACCTAAGAACTCTTTGTGCCACTGTAAGAAACAAGGTCCACCAGTTCATTCCTTCTAACCAAAACACATTTCTTTTCCCTCCAGATTAAACTGTAAGCTAAACTGTTTTCCTTAAAACAAATTCAGGGTTTTCAGACTTGAGATTTTTCCCAAGCTAATGCAACTAACAATTCAACATGGTTTCAGATTAAAAGAGATTTTAATGGTGGAAGGCGGGCTTCCCAGGTGGTACCACTGGTAAAGAACCTGTCTGCCAATGCAGGAGACATAAGAGACGCGGGTTCGATCCCTGGGTCGGGAAGATCCCCTGGAGGAGAGCATGGCAACCTACTACAGTATTCTTGCCTGGAGAATCCCATGGACAGAGGAGCCTGGCGGGCTATTGTCCATAGCATCGCACAGAGTTGGACACAACTGAAGCGAGTAAGCACGCACAGGGTGGAAGGTAGGTTTATGAGTAATGGGACATATATTAATATATACCTGTGGCTGATTCATGTTGATGCACGGCAGAAGCCAACACAACATTGTAAAATAATTATCCTCCAATTAAAAATAAATAAATACATAAAAAGAAGTCTAAGTTGGTGGAAGGGATGACACGTGACTTCCATAATATGTCATAAAAGGTAATACTGCTTTCATCCACTTCTTACCTAAGCATTCACTTGTGGAACCAGCACACTTGGAAAAGTCCACGTGGAGAAATCACGTACGTGTTCCAGCTGAGAGGCCCAGCTGAGGCCCTAGTCGACAGTCTGACTGGTGAGGGGGCCCTCAGACGCCTGCAACCCCTGTCATCTCAGTTACCTCCAGACTTCAAGTCTTCTCTCTTGAGTCCCAGACCTCATGGAACAGAGACAAGCCACCCCTATAATGCCCTTTCTGAATTCCTGAGGTACAGCATCCCCGAGTCGAATAAAAGAGCTGCTGTTTTACACCACTAAGTTGGGGGTGGTTTGGCAGCACGCCTCATGAAGAGTTCTCTCTGGCAAAGCGGATACAGGTGGAGCGGCACAGCTGACAGAGCAAGGGTTCAAGGCCTGGCTCTGCCACTTGGGGAGATTGTGGGAGATCGTTTCATCTACCCAGCCTCCCTTCCATTGTCTATTAACACAACATTAATAGCAGCAACATTCCCAAGTACTGGGCTGCCACGACGATCAAGTGAGCTGCCACAGACGAGTGCTCAGCACACTGCCTGGCCCGTGAAAAGTGCTTTTACAAAGAAGTGGTAGCTACGATCGTGTCACTCAGTGTGTCCGGCTCTGTGACCCCAAGGACTGCAGCCGGTCAGGCTCCCCTGCCCATGGAATTCTCCAGGCAAGAATACTGGAGTGGGCTGCCATTTCCTTCTGTAGCCATTATTATTACCATTTGTAATACAGCTATTTAAAGACTAGACTTTTTACAATGACTGACCAGATACAGGAGGCAAATCTGTCAATCCAAATGTCATTTCCATTGCTTAAACCCTTTCTGGTTTTTGGTTTTTTTTTTTTTTT
>SJYA01002795.1:9594397-9670575 GCA_006410615.1 Neotragus moschatus | reverse complement strand
AGGCGGCATATTTTTTTTTTTTTTTGAGATTTTTCTTTTACTTTTTGTGTCATATTATAAAATCAGGGTCATTAATATATAAGCACACAGAATTTTTGACCTAGTTAATGTGAATCCCTGAAAATCAGGATCATTATTTTATAAGCACACATTTTTACCTCTCCTTTCATCATCTACCTTAATTGCACGACCATTTAGAAAAATCAGCATCGGTTTCAGAGTATAAAGATATATAAGGCCTAAGCACAAAGAAGATTAATACATTTGATTACATTAAAACTAGAAACTTCTTATTCCAAAAGATACCACTGAGAGTAGCATTAAGTATAGAAGACACGTGCAATACACATAATAGACCAAAAAAAAACAGACAAAAAACCCCTTGTATTCAGAACACATAAAGAATTACTGCAAAATCAGTCAGAAAAAGGCAGACCACCAATAAAGAAAGGTGCAGTTAACACATGGAAAGATGCTCAACCACATAAATCACCAGGAAATGCAAATGAGAACCACCATAACATAGGTACCTACCAGAAGGATCAAACTTCAAGACTGATAAAACAAAGTATTGATGAGGGTTTGAACTGGTACAAACACTGTAAATTGGTATAGCCATTTTGGATAACTGTTGACAATATCCATCACACCTCAATGTAGCATGTTCTATTACCCCCATATTCCACTCCTAGGTATACACCAATGGAAAAGAACCCATTTCATGAAAAAATATGTAAAAGATATTGGCATTATTCATAATGGGGGAAAATCTGGCCAATAATCTAAATATCCATCAAGAGTAAATAAAAAATAAATTGTGACATAATCTTCAAATGGAATACTATACAGTAACGAAAAGGAACACATTAATTCTACACTGAATTACACACAATGGCGCTGAATGAAAGAAGCTAGACGTAAAAGAATATGTTCAAAAACAGGCAAACCTAATTTATGATGTTAGAAGTCAAGATGGTGGTTACCTGGTGGGGGACAGGGGTAGTGAGTGGAAGGGCCAAGAAGAGGGTGCTGCTGAGAAACTGGCAATGGTTTATTTCTTGGTTTGAGGAATTACAATGATGGGTTTAATTTGTGACCATTCATCAAGCTGTATGCTTTTGATTTATGTCATTTTCAGGATATATGCTGTATTAAGTTATAAAGTCTATTTCAAAATTTTAAAAAAGAGAGAGACTTAAGAAACACATCAATCAAATGCAATGTTTGGACCTCCTGATATAAACAAAATAACTCTAATAAAAGATACTTCTGAAACATTTAAGGAAATACTGGGTATTTTTAGACTGGGTATTAAAATAGGATTCGTACTAAAAAATCAACATATAGGAATATATCTGGGCAACTCTTCTACTTAAGGAAGAATACAATAAATATATAGAACCAGAGCCTTTTTATAGATGAGAAAAACTAAAGTATACAGATAACTATCAGTCATTTGAGCCCAACACTGGACTTCCCAGTGGTGCTAATGGTAAAAAACCTACCTGCCAGTGCAGGAGACCTAAGAGATGTGGGTTAGATCCCTGAGTCAGGAAGATCCCCTGGAGGGCATGGCAACCCACTTCAGTATCCTTGCCTGGAGAATCCTATGGACAGAGGAGTCTGGCGGGCTACAGGCCACACAGCTGCAAAGAGTCGGACACGACTGAAGTGACTTAGTACACAAGCACATCAGTCATTTACTGAGTACCTACTCTGTGTCACGCAGCGTGCTGAGTGCTTCAGTCCAAAGTCCACGTATGTCCCTTTGTCATGTTGTTCCTCCTGCCCTCCGTCTCGCCATGTAGTTTTGGAACCCGAGTACTGATAGAATTATGTTTCTAAGGGAAAATAGGCTCAGAGCCACATCAGGAGGAACCGTGGGGACACGAGGAACGTGTTCCATCTCTAGCTAGTCATTCGTGAGAGTGGTATTAGAGGAAGGAAACCCGCAGTAACTCTGGTACAATAATATTAAGCTAAACCAGAGATAATCTAACATCTGAAAATTTTGAATGCACCTTTTACTAATTTGGGGTCAACGTTATAATTATCATAACTGGTATGTGGTTTACTTAGAATGTTCCTTAGTAAAGCACTGAAAATAACAAAGTTTGCTACATTTGGTGGATCTGGGACAGATGAGGCCTTTTTCATCTTCCCCTGTCCTAACATGGGAATGGAAAATAGCTCTCTTCCTTCTGCAGTGAGGACGGGGTTTTTGAGATGACCTCATGAGCCAGGCCCTTCAGTGCTCCAAGAAACATGCTATCAGAAATGCACAGTATACGCACTCTGAGAAAGCAAGCCTCACCTCTGACCATAAGTGTGCTATGCAGCGAAACTAAATGAAGCATACATGAAATAAGCCAGGAAAACTATGATAACTCAATACTAAATCAGATATCGAGAAGGCTATGCTTTCTAACAGTAAGTCCTAGAAACATATTGGAAAAGAATATGTAACCCATATCTGGGTTCTACAGCTCTGTACAGTGAAATCTCATGAAGACAAAGGAAAAGTATTTAAAGAAGATTAAAAGAAGAGTCACAGGATTTGAAAGTTGGAAAACAAGTGTTACATGAAAGGTAACAATTACATGGAGGGGCTAGTATGACAACATTTTTTCTAAGGTACTCAGGTCAAACCCAGTGAAAAAGTACAGTGTGAACAAATTTGGAAAATAACCTACTAAGACTTCTCTGATGTAACAGGAAGAAGATTCTCACTGCATGTATTAATTATTTAAAACCATATATGATTATTTAAACCCATATATATATACTCTCTATATTAAATCTACACACATATATATACAGAGAGTGAGAGAGAGTGTGCCATAGCATGGGATCATGCAATGGCAATTTAAGGTACAGTCTGCTAGTCCTCATTTAGATATTAATACAGTAACTTTCCTACGGTGACCTGGGTCACACCTATAAAACCTGGGAAGAGAGTTAAAACAGGAACCAAGTTTTGTCAAGGGGACAAAAAAGCTCAGGGCACTGCTGAGCACGATCGGTCACGGTGACTTGGCTTAGCTCTGCCTGGAAACTTGGATGTTGCCTGATGGCTACCAGTAGAACACACTGCTCTGTGACAGCTGGACAACCTTTGTGAAAATATCTGTATCTTTACTATACATAAACAACAGGTAGTTTATTCTCCAGAGGCAAAGTTTATTTAAGCAGTAATTATCTCTATTTATCAGCCTATCTTCATCAACTGAGAACATCTATATTTTCTGAATACATATTAGAATGAGGTTTTGTAAAAAATCAAGTAACAAAATTAAATGATCTTACTCTATACATGGTAAGACTTATTTTCAAAAATAGAATCTTTCACAGGGAATTTTATTGCTTTTAAGTTTTAAGAGTCTTTTGCTGGAATATTGAATACTTAACTACCAAATTATTGAAATGTACTCTAAGCAATGAAAATTGCGATGATAATTTATACCCACATGAAACTGACAGATATAGGCATCTTCTTTTATTGCTACTAGGCAAAATCTAGTCAAAAATAAGCCTATCATTCTGAGACTAAAGCTTAAAATTCAAGTTCTTTAACAAACTACACAACACTTGTGAAACCAGGAAGTGAAAGTCTCTTAGTGCTTAACCTATGCTTAAACAACTGTTACGAATTTTTAATTACTTCCACTTTTTTCTTTACAGTATTGTAATACAAGTATTAAAACTCCAGGACCACCGCACTTACCTGTAAGGCTTATCAGAGTTATGGATCCGTCTGTGGTTTCTGACACCAACGTATGTTGTACTTGTGTAATCACACACATCACATCTATACTGTTTCTGGACTGAAGACTTATTCCCTGGACAAAGCATTTCAGTTTTAGTGATGTGGCTGGACTAGATTAAAACAACAATTACATTCCACTGTAAATGAGAATTTATACCACACAGTATTAACATTTCTATGCAGGCTTTCTCACTGGTTAATAAAGTCAACAAGCTCGAATCTAGCTTTACAGGTTCTCCTGCAGCTGCACTTTCTGTGGATATAAAGTGAGTTATCATCTGATCTGTAAAAATACATTGGGTTAGCTTCTACATAACCTTGCACAAAATTCTAAACTATAATGAACCTCATGCCAGCTGCCCTGATGACTGAGTTGCAACTGATTTAACCAGAGATAAACTGTGACTCTGAAAGGTGTTGGATTCATCCATATAGGATATAGCCTTCAGGAAACACTGATTTGCCAACCAGCTGTAATTTAATACTATAATCCAGCACTATAAAGCACAGCTACAAAGCATCTGTAACAAACTCAATACACAAAGTCCAAAGCTTTTCCACTCTGTGGGTTTCCTTTGTTTATAACTTACAACAGAAGGAAAAGCAAAGGCAAATGATTAAGTGCTATGTAATGCAGTATAATTACACCCTGTAAACTGACAGTTTACAAGGACTAAGACGAACATGCAGCTCTCTGAAATCCAGGAAACACAGATCCATGGAATTAGGCCCTGTTACTAAACTCACTCTGCAACAAGGGGCGGGGTGCAGGGGGTGGGCAGGATTCAAATCAGGGTAAGCTTGAGGTGATACAAGCAGAATGACTTGATCGCAGAAAACTGTTTATCAAGATAGTCAACAATTTATTTACTCTTCTGTCAGCACAGAGTTCACAGGCCATTCATAGCCTGAAGGCTTTATATTCAGAAACTGAGCGAGCATAGAAATTGCAGAACAAGGCAGAACAGGAAGAAAGCTTAGGTGGAATACCAGCCCACGCTGCAGAAAAGTAAAATTGGTGATACAAAAGAACTCCCATATGGAAATTTTAACAAAACAAAGAAAATCCTTAGGTTAAATTTAAGCTTTCTAAAATTGCAATTTTCTTTGGCTAATAACTACTTTTGCCAGGCAGAACAAAATGTCCTAATTTCCTGGCATAAATCTGTAACATTAATATACACACTAATCATAATTATAATCTAAGTACTGCTCTTAATTGGTGGGTTAAAAACTTGGACTTGATTATAAGTGGCACTACTCCAGATAAGAGTTTAAAAAAAAAAACCCTGAAAAAAAGAAGTGTGAAATATTGTATAATGGTTCTGTGTGAGAAATAGTACAGATCAATGACAACTAATAAAAATGACAGATGGGAAAACTTAATATAGCACAGAATGAGAGGCTGTGCTACTTCAAGAAACTGTTTCCAACGGAAAGAACACTGGATTTAAATTTCAAAAACTTGGGCTCAGTCCCTGCTCTGCCACTTAGTATGAGTGTGATCACGGGCAAATTACTTCCCCTCCTGAGGACTTGGTTTCCTCACCTACAAAATGGGAATACTGGAACCCCCCGGCATGGTTTGTAAGCCTAGGAGCATGCTTTACTTCACTGCAGTCTGTATGTTACCTGTGGGCTGTTGTCAAGTCTGACCGGTCACTAGCTGGAGCCTCCCTGAGGGCAGGGATGTGCTTGTTCTGCTTACATAAAATCCCCAGGACTTGGCACATCATAGGTTTACAATAAAGAACACTTAATTTTAAGTTTTGTTAAGAAACTCCATATGAAAGTGCTCTGTCTACAGCTCTCTGAGTATCTGTGGTGTTTGTTAATGTACTCGTTAATACTGCTGTGTGTTCCTCACTGGGCTGGGCACCTCAAGCACTTAGCACAGAATCCAGCTCACGATGGGCACACCATACCTTCTGGCAGAACAAATGTCTGACGTGCTATTACACTGGGCCTCTGAGTCAAAAATGAGCTACAAGTTACCTGGGCTACCATCGTGACAGAGACTCGAAGCCACAGAAATATACATCTCCCCTCTTGTTTAATAAGTTTATTAAATGGTTTAAAATGTTTGGATAAAACGTGAATCGTTTTCACCTTCTCTGTGAGCTAAAAACTTCGTTCTTCAGCCCAACCGCCAGATTCTGAAATATCTAATATAGAAACAATAAAGTATCAGTGCAGATTAAGCAAGCAGGAATTCTCAGTCATCTGAATTGCTATCCTACCAGCAAATAGAGTTGAATGGCGGGGGGCAGTGGGGGCTGAGGGAGGAGGAGGCATGAAGAAGCAATTTAAAATCTATACATGTAACCCTAAGAAACAAGAGTTTGAGCCACAAAGGAAAGCTGCTGCAAAATGGAATACGGTGGAAAGATGTAAAGCTATGAAGCCCAAACTGGTTATTTTAATTTTGAGCTGATATCTCCATCTTTTTAATTCAAATTGTGGGTTTTAATCTGTTACCCCATTTGGACAGTTTTAAACTACTGCTTTTGGAGACGGTGCTAGGAAAGACAGATTCCACCGCTGGTAGTAACCGCAGGTGGTACCAGTGAGTAGTACTTACTTTATTCCTTCATTAGGGATTTACGGTCCAAAGATATCAAATGTTTTAATGTCTCCTTTAAAGGGGATATGGAAACATAATGAATTAAAATAAAAGGAGGCAGTTAGGGCCATTTTGTACAAAGGAAACAAAACAGTTTCAGCTCAGCCATCTATCGCAGGAACAGATGCTGCGTCATAAACTCCTTTTGTTTTGGATAGTTTTACAGGGACGACATCTGTTTGACAAGGGAGTTTTGGTGCTACAGTGGTGTCAAAATCAGTTCTTCCAGAAACATTCTAGAATCAGTTATGCTTTCTGGGGTATAATTTAATGAAACATTATGGTAAAACATTTTACTCTGCAGTTGCTTCTAACTTTAATTCTGAGGAAATCTAAAAAGGAAAGTCACCCCAATATGTTTTATTTCCCATAAACACTATATACCACGATGGAGACATTTAAAGTATATCAATTTAAGTGAGCCGATGCAAGGAAGCACAGCTTATTACACTTTATCCCTAATTCTCCGGATGTGGCATCCGCCTTTTCATGGAACTCTAATTAAATCTTTTGATTCTAATATTCCTATTAGCAGAAACTCGGCCGACTGGCACCTAACTGGTACATAAAAAGAGCCTGTGTTGTTTTTTTAAAACAATGCAGATGAAATCTGGCAGTCACACTTGGATAAGAGTAAGATCACAGCAGGAAGCCTCAGTTAAAGTTTGAGGTGGGGGCCTACCATCTGCAAAAGCTCCGTTCTCAGTGGGTCAGCCGGTGCTGAGAGAGGGAGGAGGCTTTCCTTCTGCGCTGCAGCTTCCCTGACTTGCTGGCTGTCACCTCAGGGTTTCTGCTGTACCTGGTTCTTACAGGACAGCGTGAATTTCAGAGGACATCCACCTAGACAGGTAAGCTGAGTACTTACTAACAAGATTCACTTAGTACTCAAGAGAGAAGATTCACTCACATAGTATAAAAACAGAGGAGAAGAGACGCAGCCTTAGTCCTGAAAGTAACACACATGACAACAAAGGGCATGGTTTTCACTTCGTACACTAGTCAATCTCATCTATATATACATTAAAAAAATGCAGATACCTTCTTGAACACATTTTCCATCAGTTTTATCACTGGAAATTCTGGACTCATTAGAAGTTGCTATTGACAAGGTATCTGGAAGACTGTGTTGCTCCCTCTCATGGTTCCTCAGTTGACTCTGAAAAATTGAGAGAAATTAATATGTAGTTTCAATAAACACACTTGCAGTTACTAGGAGGCTACAGAAAGGAGTGAACTGCTTTCATGGCCTAGTACCTAGAACACATTACCAGTATTTAAAAACCAAATGCGCTAAAAGATAACTTGACACGTTTGACAACTTACAAAGAAATACACTAGAGAAAACACAATCTTATCAAAAAGGCAAGTCAGTTCCTCTTTCCACGTTCCCTGAAAGGAAGCCACTGCTGTCTTAGGGGCGCTTGTGCAGAGTGTGTATACCTTCCTGAGCCACTGCTGAGCCCAGAGGAGGAACAAGCAGAGTCTTCAGAGTAACTCAATACCTTCACGAAAATCAATCCAATCAGTTAACTTCTGCACTTCTGCCTTTAAATATCAACTAAATGTGTAAAAGAGACTTAACTGGAACTGTGACTCCAAGGACCTCTTCCTCCTCACCCCCACCCCCATGAATCAAGTGTATCAGCAGAAGAAACTCCTGGAACTTGCCTCTGCAGCTCATCTGTATGGGCTGTTTGTCCAATGGCCAGAGGCCATTTCAGAATTACAAGAGAGCAATCCAAGTGACAGTGACAATCTCTGACTCAGAGGCTTTTTTTTTAAACTCTTGATTACCTATTAATTACCAGTGGACCTGGACCCCAACACCAGCTAATCTAAGAGCAAAAATCTACATCTCAGTTACCCCTTTAGGGATACATTCCCTCCCCCACCCCTTGAACAGTCAACTGGCACACTGAAGAAAAGTTCTAAATCAGTGATTCAACGAATGCAAATTTCCTCTACGAAAACAGTGTTTCATACTGGTTCCTGGTTTTAGGTGGCACATAACATGAAAATCAGTCAAGATAATCCTTGAAAGTCCTGTAAACTTCCCATAAAATATAACACACATGGCTCTGTTTCCACTGCACTATCTTTCATTATATCTCATACAGTCCATTTCTCCCTGTGCAATGGTATAAATCACCCTTGGCTCATTGTGTAGCAGCTGAAGTGAATGACTTGCATTTAGGGGCCAGGTAAGATTAAAAATAGGTATTTTTGTGCATCGATGACATAAGGCTAAACGTGACTCAGATGTGTGTACAATGTCCCTCCGCAGTACATTCTCTTGCAATTCCCTTGCACTTTAAAATCAACACAATTTTAAAGATACACACATGAAAACACTAAAGCGATAAACAGAGAGTCTGTTAAACATGGGGCATGTGGGGGAAAAAGAATCCTATGCCAGACATCCTGACGACCCAGATTCCAGGCCCAACTTTAACACTAATTAACAGGGATCCCCTGGGCACGTTACCAAACTACTGTGGGCCTCGGTTTCCCTATCTATAAAATGAGGTGGTGGACTGTACCCAGAAAGCTCCCTCTCTGCTCTGAAACTCTACGGCCTCCTGAAGGACTTCATGAGCCCATGCCTACCTTATAATGGAAGGAGTCCTCACACTGCTTGCACTGGTATATTCTTGTTTTGCAGTGGTTGATCATGTGGCTCTCCAGGTCTTTGCTGTTGTCGGCAATGTGCTCGCAGATGGGACACTGGTAGGGCTGTCTCTGTCGATGGACGCGCAGGTGCTGCTTGATGTAACCCTTGTTACCGCTGCTGTAGTGGCACAGCCGGCAGCGGTAGGGCCGCTCGGCGTTAGGGATGTACTCCACCACGCTGCTTCCCGACAAACTCGCATCGCTGTTGGGTTGGCACTGGGCATTATCCTGCAACTCTTTCAAAATGTCATCGTCGGAAGCATTTTGGTCTGTCCTTTCCCGTAACTTTTCAATCACAGTGAGTAGGGACATGCTGATGCCCGTCTTAACCTGCCCGTCTGCCAGCTCCTGCCTACCCTCTGGGAGTGCTACTAAGGTAGAGTTGCTTTGGTTGAAACTAGCTAACCCCTCAGGAGAGTTTTTCAGCGGGGACATCATTTTAGAATATGCTGCCACTGCCCCGTCTACCTGCCTTTGTCCAGTGTCCGGATCTAAAAGGTTTATATTCCCATAGTGCCCAAGGTTGGCTCGTGTTAGTTCTGCAGCTCTTATGGGCATTGTAACCAGGGCTTCCGCAGCTAGGGAGTGTAGCCTAAGAGACTCAGAATTCGTCCTTCTTCGGCCTGGTGGGGCATTCTCATCAGTAGCCAGGCCTTTGTTTATTAACCCGCCGTCTTTCTTCTCCGAGTTGCCCCAGCCTATGATCAGCCCCCCGATATCGACGGTGCATGTATCAGCGTGGTAGACTTCATCTCTTCCCTCGCACCCGGTCTTGGCTTCTATTGGGCGCAGGCTCTTCCCCTCCTCCACTTCGGCGTTCATGAGGAAACGCTTCTGTGAAAGCGCTTCCTCGGCACTCGGCAGGCGCTCCACTATCACGTTGGCGTGGCCTTTTTTATGCGGGCTGCTGCTGATGATCTTCTGTGCTGACGACAGCAGGCTGTCAGCAGCCAGGTTCTCCTCGGCATCAGAGATCACCTCAAGCATTTCTTCCTCATTAGGGTCAAGGGTAACTGACTGCCTGAGATGAACCCCACCTTCTGCACTCTGTTCTAAAGGGGAGGAAGATGACCACGGCTCTGAGCTGCAAATCTGCACCTGCACTGACGGCCCGTTGTGGATACTCAGTTCATTGTCTCCAATGGCGATGACTACCGCGTGGACACCGCTGGGTGCAGCAGCCACTGAGGAATCCAGTAGGCCTAGGGGCTCATTCTCATTTTCAAAGATTGGATAGGAGCAGTCGACCTCCCCCGCATGTTTCCAAGCATGTGTTTTCAACATTCTCTGCTGGCCACAAGTGTAACTGCAAAACAAGCATCGGTACATGCCATACTGTTCATAGGCGTACCACTTCCTCTTACCTATTTCCGCCACAGGAGCCGTTTGGACAGTCTGAGGCTGTGGGTTGTCCACACTTGCCGGGATGTCAGGAATTGTTTCGTTATTTCTTTCTGAGGTTCGGTGACACAAGGGGTTGGTGGGGCTTATGCACTGTTGGGCTTTGGATTGAGTGTGGCTGTTGGCATCACTTTCGTGGTCATTTACCACGTGAGCTTCAAGTTCCTCTTGGCTTTTTGATGTAATATGGCACTCTGCGCACATTAATATCACTTCATTCTGCTGACCATGCTGCTTGATATGATCTTTTAACACAGAAAAAGACGACGACAGAAACTTACAAAGGCTACACTGGTAAGACATAGCCTTCCCTTCACTCTGGGCAGGAGAGTCAGGGGTAAAATGTATTTGAGACGTCTCAGCCCTTCTAACATCAGCAACAGGTGACTGGGTTACTTTAGCTGGAATCTCACAAGATTCTTGACTTTCGAGAAGAGAGTGTGCTGCAGCACTGGAACGTGGCCGTTTTTTGCCAATTAAAAGACATTTTTGTGACTTTTCATGTTCCACTATCTTGCTTAACTTCTGGATAACATGGATTAATGGATCTGTTTTAGCTTTTCTTTGTTCATCAATTTCCAGTGATGAACTGATGACAGTTTTGGCAGTCAACATAGCTTCCTGTTCCCCAATATCTGGCACCAACATGGCGACACTGCTGCTTTCTTCCATATCTAAAAAACAAAATATATGACAGAAAGAAACACCAGGTTACAGGATCATTATAGGCATATAATTCAGGAAATCTAAACTACTCTTAAGAGTTTAAGCTGATCTAAGTATTTTCTAACCTGGGAGCTCCATATTGATATACCTGGCTATCCTCCTAGAGACTTAAATTGCTTAGAATTTTTCTTTGGAGTGTTGTCCCCTATTGAGACTGATGATCAAGGTCTTTCAATCCTTCATTTCTTTCTTTGGAAATAAGTTAACTACATCTCCTTTCTTCTTGACTTTCTTTCCCCTAAACATCTAGCTGGACCTAATCAGTACTCCTCTTTTGTACAACGCCAGATAAAAAAGAAAAGACTGCTATTCCATTATTAAAGGGCTACAGTAATTCTCAGGGCATGTGCAACCACCTCAAGTATTATGAAACGCCATTCGGTAAATTCAACACATGAATGATGCAATTCTCAGGAGACAATTTCTTGCACCAAGTATAACTGTGATTCATTACTCAAACCATAAACTTTTTTTTCCTCCTCAGACCTTTAGAACTGTGAAAGTATAGGCATGTAACTTTATGTAAAGGGCATAGAGAATTTTGAGAAGTATTATACAAATGAAACTAAATAAAAGCAATGATCCAGTTCCTCCTTTTATTTACTTTCCTGACTATAAACCACAAACTACGCTGTGGTTTTTTAGAGGTCATATTAGTGGTCAACTATTACTCATACACACACACTCATATACATATATATATATATGTTTTTTTTCTGAAAGGGAAAGGGGCAGCAGAAAAGGCAAAAATTGATATCCTAGTTGTGTTTTAGGTCTAAAAAAGCACAGAGGCCTTAAAAGGGGTTATCTGTAGGTTCAAGTAATGTGTCATGGCCAAGGAAGGCATTAAACATGAAATGCTTTATCTTTTAGCCTAAATCTTGAATATTTTCTGGCAGAACTTTCAAGCATTTCCTTTGGCTTAAAGTGAGATTAACTTGTTGACTTGGAACACATTTTTAAGTTTAGGCTTTTTTCCAGCACCGAGTTTTGTTTTTCCACATTTTAGGTGCATTCTGGAATCTTACTCACAACATTCAGTAAATGCCAGCAAAATTACTAGTAGAACTAGCTACAGGCCAAAGATCATATTCTTAAACCTCAGTACAGGCTCTGAATTCATTTCAGAAGGTGAAGCAAGGCTCCTCTTCCTGCAGGTGGCTGAATCAACTTTTAGGGGCCCGTTAGCTGCTGCCAAGATGGTACCTGAATTCCTGTAAGACCTCACCAGTCCTCTGATCAGTTTCAGGCCCTTTTCTCCCCCATCAGCTGACAGCAGTTATGGCTTTCCTGCTCTGATTTTCTACTCTTTGTGGCACACTAATTTTCTATAGCCAGATCCATGTCATGAAAAAAGGCAAGCATTTTACTGTACCACTTCTTCCCTCCGTCCTGACACTCTGCCTTGCACGATGGGGTTTTTCTCTCTTCTACTTCCAGCTGAACTCCCAGCAGGGTATGCATTCCACAGCCATTACAGCAAAGACAGCTATGCCAGCTTCCCAAGGCCAGTGGCCCTTGGGTCACTGTCCCACTAAACAATCTGACGGCGTTACCTCTCAAAAGACTATTTCCCTTATATCTCTCTCAAGCAGGAAGAACAGGGCTGATTTTAAACCTCTACAGTCAATTTTAAGTCACTAAAGAAGGGACTACTGGGAGAACAATTTGTTTCTTTAGAAAAATCCTTTGTGGCTTCACAGTGAAAATAAAAGTGTTAGTCGCTCAGTTGTGTCCAACATTTTTGTGACCCCATGGACTGCAGCCTGCCAGGCTCCCCTGTCCATGGGATTCTCGAGGCAAGAATACTGGAATGGGTTGCCATGCCCTCCTCCAGGGGAATCTTCCCCACCCAGGGCTCGAACCTGAATCTCTTGTCTCTTGCATCTGCAGGTGGGTTCTTTACCACTAGCACCCCCTGGGAAGCCCACACGGCCTGAGAATTCCACATTTGTAGGCCAAGGGAAGCTTTGGCTCTTCAAGTGATTACTGATTTCCCTCTAGGGTCATTCACTTAAGGCTTTATTTCTTTCAGTTCAATTGATTAATGCAAATTTCTTAAATAATAGTTACTAGGACTCCTTGAACATTCCATTTCTTACATAAGATCTGGTGCCCTACTACAGATGGAAGGTCTCCTTCCCAAGAAATGAGACAGCTACATAGGCTGATTGATAATCTGGAGGTTAACAAGTGAATATTTGCTCACAGACTCTGCACACCCACAGGGTTACAAAGGTGACTCATATTATCCTTCTACAATTTAATGACATAATAGGAGGGAGACAGAGCAGTACAAATTGCTCCCTGAGGATATTTCAGCAGGTACCTTAAAAGAAAGTGAAATGAAGAAGAGGAGGAGCTCATCTCGTCGCAAGAAAAAGACTAATACAAAAGAATCTGACAAAACATCCAGATTTTAAAGCTGTGTCTGCTCAGGCATTAAGAGCTAATGGAAATTTGCAGCAGATGCTCCAATTTTCCCTGAACATTTATGCAAGTATCTCATTTTAGAGACTGCACACATTTGGGGGAAAGTACAGAAATGGCACCTATAAAACAGATATCACAACATAAAATACTTCAAGAAGCACCTGAAAAACCAGTCTGGGTCCACACGGCAAAGTCGATGCGCAAATCTCATTGTAACAAAAGCCTCTGTTAAAAAGGTCAGATAAATAGCTCATAATACAGCATGCTAGGAGAGGAAGTTAAGGTGAATACTGGCCAACTCTTCACATTTTCACAAAAATTTCACTTAGGCCACCAATGTGCACGAGCATTTGAGATGACATGTCCTAAGGCAAGATCTGCATAATAAAGAAGATACAAATAAGGAGTATAAATACACTCCCAGGGGCTCAAGAATGCTGACAACCTGGATTAAGATAATCTGCATACTATCCATGGCTTCCAAGAGATCAAGGTAAATGCAACTTAAAAACAGCATCACCAAGGNGTATTATACAAATGAAACTAAATAAAAGCAATGATCCAGTTCCTCCTTTTATTTACTTTCCTGACTATAAACCACAAACTACGCTGTGGTTTTTTAGAGGTCATATTAGTGGTCAACTATTACTCATACACACACACTCATATACATATATATATATATGTTTTTTTTCTGAAAGGGAAAGGGGCAGCAGAAAAGGCAAAAATTGATATCCTAGTTGTGTTTTAGGTCTAAAAAAGCACAGAGGCCTTAAAAGGGGTTATCTGTAGGTTCAAGTAATGTGTCATGGCCAAGGAAGGCATTAAACATGAAATGCTTTATCTTTTAGCCTAAATCTTGAATATTTTCTGGCAGAACTTTCAAGCATTTCCTTTGGCTTAAAGTGAGATTAACTTGTTGACTTGGAACACATTTTTAAGTTTAGGCTTTTTTCCAGCACCGAGTTTTGTTTTTCCACATTTTAGGTGCATTCTGGAATCTTACTCACAACATTCAGTAAATGCCAGCAAAATTACTAGTAGAACTAGCTACAGGCCAAAGATCATATTCTTAAACCTCAGTACAGGCTCTGAATTCATTTCAGAAGGTGAAGCAAGGCTCCTCTTCCTGCAGGTGGCTGAATCAACTTTTAGGGGCCCGTTAGCTGCTGCCAAGATGGTACCTGAATTCCTGTAAGACCTCACCAGTCCTCTGATCAGTTTCAGGCCCTTTTCTCCCCCATCAGCTGACAGCAGTTATGGCTTTCCTGCTCTGATTTTCTACTCTTTGTGGCACACTAATTTTCTATAGCCAGATCCATGTCATGAAAAAAGGCAAGCATTTTACTGTACCACTTCTTCCCTCCGTCCTGACACTCTGCCTTGCACGATGGGGTTTTTCTCTCTTCTACTTCCAGCTGAACTCCCAGCAGGGTATGCATTCCACAGCCATTACAGCAAAGACAGCTATGCCAGCTTCCCAAGGCCAGTGGCCCTTGGGTCACTGTCCCACTAAACAATCTGACGGCGTTACCTCTCAAAAGACTATTTCCCTTATATCTCTCTCAAGCAGGAAGAACAGGGCTGATTTTAAACCTCTACAGTCAATTTTAAGTCACTAAAGAAGGGACTACTGGGAGAACAATTTGTTTCTTTAGAAAAATCCTTTGTGGCTTCACAGTGAAAATAAAAGTGTTAGTCGCTCAGTTGTGTCCAACATTTTTGTGACCCCATGGACTGCAGCCTGCCAGGCTCCCCTGTCCATGGGATTCTCGAGGCAAGAATACTGGAATGGGTTGCCATGCCCTCCTCCAGGGGAATCTTCCCCACCCAGGGCTCGAACCTGAATCTCTTGTCTCTTGCATCTGCAGGTGGGTTCTTTACCACTAGCACCCCCTGGGAAGCCCACACGGCCTGAGAATTCCACATTTGTAGGCCAAGGGAAGCTTTGGCTCTTCAAGTGATTACTGATTTCCCTCTAGGGTCATTCACTTAAGGCTTTATTTCTTTCAGTTCAATTGATTAATGCAAATTTCTTAAATAATAGTTACTAGGACTCCTTGAACATTCCATTTCTTACATAAGATCTGGTGCCCTACTACAGATGGAAGGTCTCCTTCCCAAGAAATGAGACAGCTACATAGGCTGATTGATAATCTGGAGGTTAACAAGTGAATATTTGCTCACAGACTCTGCACACCCACAGGGTTACAAAGGTGACTCATATTATCCTTCTACAATTTAATGACATAATAGGAGGGAGACAGAGCAGTACAAATTGCTCCCTGAGGATATTTCAGCAGGTACCTTAAAAGAAAGTGAAATGAAGAAGAGGAGGAGCTCATCTCGTCGCAAGAAAAAGACTAATACAAAAGAATCTGACAAAACATCCAGATTTTAAAGCTGTGTCTGCTCAGGCATTAAGAGCTAATGGAAATTTGCAGCAGATGCTCCAATTTTCCCTGAACATTTATGCAAGTATCTCATTTTAGAGACTGCACACATTTGGGGGAAAGTACAGAAATGGCACCTATAAAACAGATATCACAACATAAAATACTTCAAGAAGCACCTGAAAAACCAGTCTGGGTCCACACGGCAAAGTCGATGCGCAAATCTCATTGTAACAAAAGCCTCTGTTAAAAAGGTCAGATAAATAGCTCATAATACAGCATGCTAGGAGAGGAAGTTAAGGTGAATACTGGCCAACTCTTCACATTTTCACAAAAATTTCACTTAGGCCACCAATGTGCACGAGCATTTGAGATGACATGTCCTAAGGCAAGATCTGCATAATAAAGAAGATACAAATAAGGAGTATAAATACACTCCCAGGGGCTCAAGAATGCTGACAACCTGGATTAAGATAATCTGCATACTATCCATGGCTTCCAAGAGATCAAGGTAAATGCAACTTAAAAACAGCATCACCAAGGGTGGAGGGGTAGAGCGCTCAGGCTGACAAACCAGGTAAGAACAGCACATTTTCTAACCGGAATGATGAGTCCCTTGGAGTTCATTATATTATTCTACTTGTGTAAACCTTAAAGAATTTTAAAACTAAAAAGCTAAAAAAGAAAAAAGTTATGCACAAGGCATCAAGCTAGGTATCAAGAAAACAGGGAAAAAATTGTACCCACACAGTTTAAAACTGAGTTGAGTGGGAAAGACTCACATACTTAGAACTTAAAAAGAATTAACCCCTTTTAAATAACCCAGCAGTACCTAAGGTGAGAAGGTTAGTTTTCATTCCCATCCCAAAGAAAGTTCAAAATACTGTACAACTGTGCTCATTTCACATGTTAGCAAAGCTATGTTAAAAATCCTATCCAGGATAGGCTTCAGCAGTAGGTGTACAAGCTGGGTTGAAAAAAGGCAGAGGAACAGGAGATCAAATTGCCAACATTCCTTGAATCTGGAGAAAGCAAGAGAATTCCAGAGAAACATCTACTCTTGCCTCATTGACTACAGTAAAGCCTTTAACTGTGTGGATCACGACAAACTGGAAAACTCTTAGAGATGGAAGTACCAGACCACCATACCTGTCTCCTGAGAAACTTGTGTGTGGGTCAATAAGCAACATTTAGAACTACACATGGAATAACTGTTCAAAATTGGGAAAGCAATACAAGACTGTATATTGTCACTCTGCTTATTTAACTTCTATTCAGAGTATACTATGCGAAATACCGTGCTGGATGAATCACAAGCTGGAATTAAGAAGGCTGGGAAAAAATACCAAAAACCTCAGATATGCAGATGATAGCACTCTAATGGCAGAAAGTAAAGAGGAATTAAAGAGCCTCTTGATGAGGGAGAAAGAAGAGAGTGACAAAGCTGGCTTGAAACTTAACATTCAAAACACTAAGATCATGGCATCCAGTCCCATCACTTCATAGTAAACAGAAAGGGAAAAGTGGAAGCAGTGACTGATTTTATTTTCCTGGGTCACAAAACCATTATGGACAGTGACCACAGCCATGAAGTTAAAAGACGCTTGCTCCTTGAAAGGAAAAGCTACGACAAACCTAGACAGTGTATTAAAAAGCAGAGACATAACCTTGCTGATAAAGGTCTGTATAGTCAAAGCTATGCTTTTTCCAGTAGTCATGTATGGATGTGAGAGTTGAAGCATAAAGAAAGCTGAGCGCTGATGCTTTTGAACTGTGGTGTTGGAGAAGACTCTTGAGAGTCGCTTGGACTGCAAGGAGAGCCAACCAGTCCATCCTAAAGGAGATCAGTCCTGAATATTCATTAGAAGGACTGGAGCCGAAGCTGAAGCTCCAGTACTCTGGCCACCTGGTGTGAGGAGCCGATTCATTGGAAAAGACCCTGATGCTGGGAAAGATTAAAGGCAAAAAGCGAAGGAGGTGGCAGAGCATGAGATGGTTAGACAGCATCACCACCTCAATGGACACGAATCTGAGCAAACTCCAGGAGACAGTGGAGGACAGAGGAGCCTGGCGTGCTGCAGTCCATGGGGTCGCAGAGTCAGACACGACTTAAGTGACTGAACGACGATCACCTAAGGTGAAATAGTTAGAAGGCAACAGCCAATGACCAAATCCTAACAGACTGAACTCACTCAGGAAGGGAAACAAAGGCACCCTGAAGAGGTAAGATGCAAACTGCATTCCGACAGAAGAGCCTTCTGGATGTCACCCATCTGCCCCTGTGGGCTCACTGGCTGATTCTCCACTCTGCTGTCTATTCCAGGAGGAATTACATCATTAGGCCCCCATGCCCTCCGGCTGAGTTATGCCAACAGGGAGCCGTAACAGGAAATCAGGAGGAGGCAGCAAAGGGAGAGCAAGACACTCATTTTTTTGGTTTCCTCCCTCGAGGTCACCTTGAACTGGCTGCGATCCTCAACAGAAGGCCATATCTCCAGGACTCTCCTTTCTCCTGATGCTGCTAGCTCCAGATAACTGAATGATTCCTGGGGCTTGACTACATAGGTCCTACATCTTTATAAGTATCTTTTAAAATACGTCCTCCCTGAATTGTCCTAATCTGAGAGTGCCTGCCATTTGCTTTCTTGGGATTTGGTGACAAGAAAGCAATCATAACATCAGTAGATTTTCAGAAGAGAATAAGCATGCTATCTAGAGATTAGAGAAAAGACCAGCATGGCTGAACAGTAAGGTTTACTAAGATGAGGAGACTACAGGCATCCGCAAAACAGGGTGTTTCTCATTTGAAATCTTTAGACATAACATTCGACCAAATATGTCAAATTGTTGTAAGCAAATAAATGTTGTATCCCAAACTAGAAACGTTCTACAACCTTTTCCACTTTCCTAAACAATAGACTCCCACAGGCAAAAGCTTGTAATTAATGTCTTTCCCAAGAAAAGAGCCAACTTTTATCAGCTGTCTTTATTTCCTTACAATTTGCTATTTGGCTTATTTGTACATCTAATTAGTTCCTTTCATTTATAGCAGTATGGTTATCATAAGTAAAATCAAGTTGAACAATTCATGTGGGCCTGGGTGGGACCAGATAAAAGCTGTAATTTTCTGTGGAAGAAGACAGTTCAGTATGTTATATAAAGCATCTTTTCTTTCAGACTAAGATTGTTCTTCTAATTAGAAAAAAAAAAAATTATGTTACAGAAGTAATGGTCAATTCCTCATTCTTCCACATTATTATAATTCTGAAAGAGAAAAATATTTATTTTGCTCTAGCCAAAAGGTGGCAGGGGGCATAGCACATGGGTTCCTCTCCTAGAGGAACCTCAGTTGTGTGACCTTAGGCAAGTCACTGTTTCTAAGCGTTTTACATTCTGCAGCTGTAAAACTCCAGAGTTGTGCCGGACAAAATTTCAAGTTTCTGGGTTATAAACTAAAAAGTTACTTTGAAAATTCTTACATGTTATTTGTAGATTTAAGTTACTAATGTCTCTAACATACTTGAGTTAAAATCTCCTTAGCTTAATGTAATTAACTGCCCACCAAGAAAAAAATGAGTGCAAATATTAAAGTACGTCTAATATTCCTTAGCTGGCATCTAGCCTGAGAGAATATTCGAAGTTGGCAGCTGCAATTAAGACATAAGGTGAAACTACTGTTAACCAATATTCAGATTTAACACTCACTGAACACCTATAAAGTGCCAAGCAATGTGCTGGAGACTACCAAAGTAAGAGGGAATCTGTGCCCTTGAGGTGCTCACAGACCAGAGAATAGTGCCAGCACAGATTCTTGTATTACTAATGTACCTGGTAATGCTGGCCTCTTTAATTGCAGATGAGGAAACTGAGGCTCACAGATGTAAAGTAATAGCTAGGTTAAGAATTAGAATACAGGTCAATCTTATTCTAAACTCATCGTTTCTCAGTTCAGTCACTCAGTCATGTCCGACTCTTTGCGACCCATGGACTGCAGCACGCCAGGCCTCTCATCACACCAATTTTCCTCTTAATTCTCAGCGTGAACAAAAAATGTACAAAGTATAAATACTGAAAAAAGCAATAGCCCCTTACAGCTAGGCAGTATCAACATGTATGTTTGCGCTTCATTAAGTCTTCGGGACAGGTTACCTGGGTGTTGCATAATTCTACAATTAAGGGGACACTCAGTGCAGTTTAATTGACTTACCCAAGGTTACATGGCTGTTAAGTGGCAGAGCCAGTGTCTTTCAAATCAATTCCTGAAATTAATACAGTCCCTTGGATCAATCTTCAAAATCCAGCTGTAGCCAAGAATGAAAGTATATAGTATCAAACATTTCTCTTTCTTGGTGAAACTAAGCAGTAATTTGGGGGGCGGGGAATGACAGTGAAAAATTACCCAATATTTCATGTAAAGAAATTCAGAGGAATGTTCACTGAACCCCATTGTGTGATGAAACTTTACAAAATTTACCTAACAAGCAGACTTCAGGATTTGGCACAAGTTGGAAAAAAACAGCTCTGGAAATTTCTCCAATAACCGTATATTTCAAGTTTTAGCTCAAAATTTATCTAATTGACTCAAAATACTATGGGCTTTACTGATATAACTTTCTAATGAATAAAAAGCAACAAGCCGTACATTGCCATTTTAATCTTAATCAAAAATACAATCTAAATGGTTGACTCTGCAAATTTCCAACAGTTCTACAACTGAAAGGCAGCATGAACTGATAAGTCACAGTCGACTGACCTACCTATATCATCTAAGGCACTTTCCTGCCCCGGTCCTACATATCTTTGCTACTTCTTATACTAGCTAGAATGAATTTAAAAGATCAAAGAATAGTATTCATTTCACCTATAATGCAAGTTTATCGACTATGGTTAAGTAAACAGTTCACTGCCAGGGCAGAAAGCACATATTTGGCTCTCCCCTGAAATTAATTTTAAACGAGTTAGTGGGGTAAAGGAACGAAGGACCAGACTTTCTCTTTAATCAATAATGCAACCCATACACTGAGTCACAGCAGAGAAGAAAGTACAGACTGAAAGAGGTGATAAATCCAGTAATTGCCGGATAAGAGATGCAGACCGAAAGCAAATTACAGCCCACTGCGGTAACTAAAAAAGATCGCCTGCGGGTTGGGATGGTGGCNGATGAGGAGACTACAGGCATCCGCAAAACAGGGTGTTTCTCATTTGAAATCTTTAGACATAACATTCGACCAAATATGTCAAATTGTTGTAAGCAAATAAATGTTGTATCCCAAACTAGAAACGTTCTACAACCTTTTCCACTTTCCTAAACAATAGACTCCCACAGGCAAAAGCTTGTAATTAATGTCTTTCCCAAGAAAAGAGCCAACTTTTATCAGCTGTCTTTATTTCCTTACAATTTGCTATTTGGCTTATTTGTACATCTAATTAGTTCCTTTCATTTATAGCAGTATGGTTATCATAAGTAAAATCAAGTTGAACAATTCATGTGGGCCTGGGTGGGACCAGATAAAAGCTGTAATTTTCTGTGGAAGAAGACAGTTCAGTATGTTATATAAAGCATCTTTTCTTTCAGACTAAGATTGTTCTTCTAATTAGAAAAAAAAAAAATTATGTTACAGAAGTAATGGTCAATTCCTCATTCTTCCACATTATTATAATTCTGAAAGAGAAAAATATTTATTTTGCTCTAGCCAAAAGGTGGCAGGGGGCATAGCACATGGGTTCCTCTCCTAGAGGAACCTCAGTTGTGTGACCTTAGGCAAGTCACTGTTTCTAAGCGTTTTACATTCTGCAGCTGTAAAACTCCAGAGTTGTGCCGGACAAAATTTCAAGTTTCTGGGTTATAAACTAAAAAGTTACTTTGAAAATTCTTACATGTTATTTGTAGATTTAAGTTACTAATGTCTCTAACATACTTGAGTTAAAATCTCCTTAGCTTAATGTAATTAACTGCCCACCAAGAAAAAAATGAGTGCAAATATTAAAGTACGTCTAATATTCCTTAGCTGGCATCTAGCCTGAGAGAATATTCGAAGTTGGCAGCTGCAATTAAGACATAAGGTGAAACTACTGTTAACCAATATTCAGATTTAACACTCACTGAACACCTATAAAGTGCCAAGCAATGTGCTGGAGACTACCAAAGTAAGAGGGAATCTGTGCCCTTGAGGTGCTCACAGACCAGAGAATAGTGCCAGCACAGATTCTTGTATTACTAATGTACCTGGTAATGCTGGCCTCTTTAATTGCAGATGAGGAAACTGAGGCTCACAGATGTAAAGTAATAGCTAGGTTAAGAATTAGAATACAGGTCAATCTTATTCTAAACTCATCGTTTCTCAGTTCAGTCACTCAGTCATGTCCGACTCTTTGCGACCCATGGACTGCAGCACGCCAGGCCTCTCATCACACCAATTTTCCTCTTAATTCTCAGCGTGAACAAAAAATGTACAAAGTATAAATACTGAAAAAAGCAATAGCCCCTTACAGCTAGGCAGTATCAACATGTATGTTTGCGCTTCATTAAGTCTTCGGGACAGGTTACCTGGGTGTTGCATAATTCTACAATTAAGGGGACACTCAGTGCAGTTTAATTGACTTACCCAAGGTTACATGGCTGTTAAGTGGCAGAGCCAGTGTCTTTCAAATCAATTCCTGAAATTAATACAGTCCCTTGGATCAATCTTCAAAATCCAGCTGTAGCCAAGAATGAAAGTATATAGTATCAAACATTTCTCTTTCTTGGTGAAACTAAGCAGTAATTTGGGGGGCGGGGAATGACAGTGAAAAATTACCCAATATTTCATGTAAAGAAATTCAGAGGAATGTTCACTGAACCCCATTGTGTGATGAAACTTTACAAAATTTACCTAACAAGCAGACTTCAGGATTTGGCACAAGTTGGAAAAAAACAGCTCTGGAAATTTCTCCAATAACCGTATATTTCAAGTTTTAGCTCAAAATTTATCTAATTGACTCAAAATACTATGGGCTTTACTGATATAACTTTCTAATGAATAAAAAGCAACAAGCCGTACATTGCCATTTTAATCTTAATCAAAAATACAATCTAAATGGTTGACTCTGCAAATTTCCAACAGTTCTACAACTGAAAGGCAGCATGAACTGATAAGTCACAGTCGACTGACCTACCTATATCATCTAAGGCACTTTCCTGCCCCGGTCCTACATATCTTTGCTACTTCTTATACTAGCTAGAATGAATTTAAAAGATCAAAGAATAGTATTCATTTCACCTATAATGCAAGTTTATCGACTATGGTTAAGTAAACAGTTCACTGCCAGGGCAGAAAGCACATATTTGGCTCTCCCCTGAAATTAATTTTAAACGAGTTAGTGGGGTAAAGGAACGAAGGACCAGACTTTCTCTTTAATCAATAATGCAACCCATACACTGAGTCACAGCAGAGAAGAAAGTACAGACTGAAAGAGGTGATAAATCCAGTAATTGCCGGATAAGAGATGCAGACCGAAAGCAAATTACAGCCCACTGCGGTAACTAAAAAAGATCGCCTGCGGGTTGGGATGGTGGCCTCGGCCTAAGCAATCATCCAGGCCTTCCACACACAAACGGTTCACTCCGGATGCCCCCAGGTCTTAACGGTGGGGAGCTTTTCCCAGTGACTTCAGTGACTGATCATTAGGGAGACCACTTACTTCATCGAAGTGGTTCGAAATAGGTGCAGAGACCAGAATTACTTTTCCACTAGTTCTTCCTACATCAAGCAGTGGCTGAAGGGCAGGGGCGATAGGGGTTGAGAAAAGTAATCAAGAGACATGGGGAGGACACCGTTTTCGCTCCATCCCGTCTAGGGAAGGAGGCGACGGCCGGCGAGCCTGCCTGCGGGCCAGGCTGTTGAGAGTTAAGCCGGGAGCAGCAGGTTCCCCCCACCCGCAGCTGCAGGGCAAGCGCGGGGTCTTCACAGCCCTTGCTGCGGACAGGACAAAGGACTGAAAAGGGACACGGAACTTGGGGCATGTGGCGAGCACCGGTAGAGTGTCGACCTGCTGAGCAGGAAGCCGGCGCCGGGAGAGGCCTGAGGGGAGGACGCACATGGCCGGCGGCGGCGCTAATAGCGGGCGGAGGGACGGCCCGGGGACGCGGTACCTGCGGTCGGGCGGCGGCTGCTGCTTCCGCGAGCCTCCTTTGCCGGCCAGGAGCCGGCCGTGCCCTCGCCCTCGTCCTCGCCCACCTCTCTCACGGCTCTTTTCCCTCTTTTACCCCGCTTTCCCCATCCTCATCAGGAGCTCCAAAATGGCGGCGCTTGGGACGGATCACGTGAGCTGCGGGCAGGTCAGGTGACCCGAGTGGCGGGCGGAGGGGGCGGGGCGATATTCAGGCCCCGCCCATGAGCATCCCGGGTCCTGGGGCTGGGCGGGCGCGAAGGCGATGCCACTCCCACTCACGCCGTCCCCGGCTTTTGGGTGGGTTTAGGGCGCGAGTTGTCGGGCTCCTAAGATCCCATGGCGAGGCCTTGTCAGCGGTCTTTGGTTTTTGAAGTCAGTGACTTTTCTCTTTGGAGTCTCCACACATCGCCCAAACCCTCTGTGGGCTGTCTTTATCACCCCATCCTCTCCCTCATTGGCTTTCAGCAGTGGGCCTTGACATTCTTTCAGCCCCATATTTCTGAGTTTGCTACTGCTTTTGGTTGGGCTATACTTTTTTGTGGTGTTCTTGGCTAAAATGTAGAGTCATACCTAGGTTCATGGCTGGACTTGAGGTGTGCCTGGTGAGGCGTAGAGCTGGCCCTGGGAAATCTATTTGCTGGTGAGACTGAAGATTTTCAGGAAAATCCCCGGGGTTGTAGGACCAGACTTGGTAGCTTGCTTGACCAGTAGCATAACTGCAGTCCTCTGAGGGCAACATAGTGTTGGTCATTTGGATCTGTCTTATGACATACACACCAGCTTTATAAGCAATCCTGTTTTGTCCCTGGCTAACAATAAAATGCAATGTGAGTGAAGCTTTCTGCCCAACTTCAGGAATGCTGGACGGGTTGAGTGTCAGCAACTGAACAGCAGGGTGCTTGGATCCGGACTGAGAAGGAGGGCCATGAATAGTAGGAAGGGAGTGAAACAAGATTCCACTTATAGTAAGGCACTTTTTCATAGAGATACAGGTGTACCTGGAGGACAGTGTGGATTTGACCATTGCACTGAAGTAAGTCACATGAATTTGACGTGAATTGGTTTCCTAGAGGATGTAGAAGTTATATTTATACTCTACTGTGGTCTAATTGTGCAATAGCATTGTACCTAAACAACATTGTTGTTGTTGTTTAGTCGCTAAGTTGTGTCTGATTCTTTTGTGACTCTGCCCCCCTCCCCCGCCCGCAGGCAGGCTTCTCTGTCCAAGATATTTCCTAGGCAAGAATACTGGAGTGGGTCGCTGTTTCCTTCAGGCAGGAGAGGGGGAGTCTTCCCAATCCAGGGATGGAACTCATATCTCCTTCACTGCAGACAGAGCAAACGCTGTTGAAAAAAGAAAAAGAAACTAATAGACTGACTTGATGCAGGGTTGCCACAAACTTTCAATTAGCAAAAGATGCAGTATCTGCAAAACTCCTTAAAAGGAAAAAATAAATGAGGTGCAATAAAATGAGTTATATCTGTATCTCTTGGGGATTTCCAGGTGTATACAGAGACCTTTGCAACAGGCTGGGCCCTCAGTTATCAAGTGGGAGAAAGGTTCAGAAAAACCTAGTCATTGTTCAGACAGGTCAGTAATTCCTGAGATGAGATATCTGAGGATACAAATTCACCTGAATTGGGTAGGGGGGGCAGGTTGGGAAACCAGCAAAGTTGGAATTCTGCTAGTCCACAGAATTCTTTGCCAGGTGGACTAAATAGTTAAGAAGAAGGAAAGATAAAGGGGTGAGTAATTTTTTTCAATAAAAGAGATTGAGCAGGAGACTAGCATGGAAGGGTGGAAGGAAAAATAATTGAGGAAAACCAGAATGCATAAAAGGAAGAAAGTGAGAACAAACAATTAATGGGCAAATTTCTTTTTTTTTCTTCTAGCGCTACTGACACGAACAATCCTTGTTTGTAACTATTGGAATAGAGGCTTTTCTTCAGTACTGTCTTAACGGTAATGTCCATGAATATGAAAATGGACAGAACAGAAATCAGAGTTATTTTACTGGACTATGAAAAAAATGGGAGAAACTGTAAATGAGGGAAAATAAGGGAATTCTAAGACAAGGGAGAGGTTAAAGTTCCTGTGGTTGTCTTTTCTAATATTCACAAGCTATTTCCCAATGTTCCCCTTCCAGCACAAAGTAAACTTCCTGGCTCAGAGGTGTGGCCTGTGACTGGTGTTGGCTAATGAATTGTGTTGCAGAAGTGAGGGCCACCTCTTCTGTCCTGGAACATTTATTGCCAAGGCAGTTCCCTCCAGAATGCCCTTTCCCTGCTGGCTTTATGACCAGCCAGATAATGAAATGGTTTGAAATGGTGGCCACCCTGTAAGCCCACATTTTGTGTTTTGGTCACGCCGCACAGTATGCAGGACCTTAGTTGCCTGACCAGGGATAGAACCTGTGCCCCTGCGGTGGACATGTGATGTCTTAGTCACTGGGGGACTGCCACCCCAGCTCACATTTTAGACTGGTGGTGATGAGCTAAGCTTCTAGTTGACCCACAGCGTAAATATTGAATGAGGAAGTCACTGAGGTTTTGGAGCTCTTTGTTACCACAGCACCACATGGTCACTGCTGATTTACACTCCTCTTCCCTACAATGAAGCAACTGGAAGAGACAGAATCAATAAGAAGAAACCATTACAGGCAGATAGGAATGTTAATAAAAGAATTAGGACCTTAATTCCTGAGTGCAGAGAAGGTTTGGGACACAAAGTCCCATAGAAAAACCTAGGCAACTTCAAAAACTCAGTGGAGCAAAACTCACTGTTTTGCTTTCCTACCCAAAAGCTCTCCAGAAAATTGCAGTAAACATTTTTACGTCGGGGAACACAAAGACATTCAGGTGTAGTTCAACTGAACTTGTGGACATCTCACCAAAATCTCTTCTAGGCACCTTCTGCTTGCCATAGAATATCATTTGTAATGATTTAATTAACCAATCCTAGTAAGATTTAGGGTTATAGATAGGAAACTTGCTTACCCAGTTATCTAGTACCTACTCAGTGGAATCCTATGTTGTCTCTAGATGAGAGATGACCCAGATAACTGAATCCTATCTCCACACATCTCATAATTCTACTTTGGGGTCATTAATTAGCTGATCAGCTTAAAGGTTTCACTTCTACAATCGTCACGGGTCTGTTATCTTTTAAAGTGAAAAGGTTGTCTGATAATACATTGTGTGTGCTTGAAAACTTTATCCAGAGCACAGTTTAAATTTGGGGAACATTCACAACAGTGCAGTGAGCAAGTTGCCAAGGGGATGACCGGTTGTAAACTGAATGATACGTGGAACCAGTTGAAACTTGTGGAGAAGACCAACTTGTTTCCACCCATGATATTCATGAAGGACACCTTGTCTTTGGCTTAGGTTATATTTCTTTTAAAGGGATGATTAATAAGTCTTTGGCACAGCACAGAGTTACAGGAGACATGTTAGCCTGCATTTCTTTTAGTTGTCATTTTTATCATGACCTTTAAAAAATATACTTTGGATGAACTGCCTCAAAAAAGGAAAGATTAATAGACCCACAGACATAGAAAACAAACTTATGGTTCCCAAAGGGGAAGGTGTGAAAAAGTGAAAGTGTTAAATTGCTCAATTGTGTCTGACTCTTTTTGACTCTGTGGACTGTACCAGGTTCCTCTGTCCATG
Organism: Neotragus moschatus; assembly: GCA_006410615.1. Taxonomy (NCBI): domain Eukaryota; kingdom Metazoa; phylum Chordata; class Mammalia; order Artiodactyla; family Bovidae; genus Neotragus; species Neotragus moschatus. The sequence continues at coordinate 9,642,740 of SJYA01002795.1, read as the reverse complement.
GAATTTTCTAGGCAAGATTATTGGCGTGGGTTGCCATTCCCTTCTCTGGGGGATCTTCCCCACCCTGGAGTCAAACCCAGGTGTCCTGCACTGCAGGCAGATTCTTTACCATTTGAATCACCAGATCAGGGGAAGGTGGGGGGACTGGTAAATTAGGAGCATGGGATTAATATATGCATGTTATTATATATAAAACAGGTAACCAACAAGGACCTACTGCATAGCACAGGGAACTATACTGAATATTTTATAATAACTTATAAGGGGAAGATTCTGAACAAAGAATATACGTATGCATATATATATATATATATATATATATAAAATTGAATAGCTTGTGCTGTGTACCTAAAACTTGGAGAAGGCAATGGCACCCCACTCCAGTACTCTTGCCTGGAAAATCCCATGAATGGAGGAGCCTGGTGGGCTATAGTTCATGGGGTCATTGAGTTGGACCCAACTGGGCGACTTCACTTTCACTTTTCACTTTCATGCATTGGAGAAGGAAATGGCAACCCACTGCAGTGTTCTTGCCTGGAGAATCCCAGGGACGGGGGAGCCTGGTGGGCTGCCGTCTATGGGTCGCACAGAGTCGGACACGACTGAAGTGATTTAGCAGCAGCAGCAGCCTACCTAAAACTAACATGACACTGTAAATCAACTATACTCCAGTAAAAAAAGGGAAGATTGTGGAAGGGTCAGAGATGGCAGGGGACTAAATGTGAGGGGAAAAGGATGTGATGGTGTGAGTGGAGAAGGTATATACAAAATTTTTTCTTGACTTTCTATTTAGCCACTGTGGGGCTGTGAGCAGATGGGCTGTGTCTTTCTGGTGTTTCCATCCTGTCTGTAAAAGAAGAAGTTCAATTTATCGTCTTCTTTAGCTTCAAATGTCTGGTATATGGAAGTACATAGTTTAATTATAGGAGTCCTTTGGGTTCAAAATGGGACTTCATCATTAAGAATAATGGCAAGGCTTGATTTTATTAATGAATGAAAAGATTGCTTGATGTAAGTCAGAAGGAATGTAAGATTAAAAGACATGATATATTATTATATATACAGCTGTCAGTAATAAATTAACATTAGCACTAGGTTCCTTACACTTTGCATCCTGAATATACACCTAGAAATACTTCATAATTATAGTTCAGGTCTCAAGAATCACCATAAATTATCCATCTGTCATTCATTCTCTCCTACATCATTTCAACAGCAGACTGACATATAAAATCTCTGGTGCTACGAGGCACATATATTAATTTATTTCTTATTGAGGACTGGATTAAACTAGAGGAATACACAACTAATAATGACCAGGAAGAGCCGGAGGAGGAGCAGGGGGCATCTGTTTGTGAGAGTGGGGGTTTGTTCCTGCTTAACTTTCAACTCAGCAGTTTTGGGTCTGAGCTGTTAACTGGTTTAGAAGAGGCCCCCGAGGAGGGGGAGCTCAGACTGTCACAACATCCGAAGCAGCACTGTGGTGCAAATGGTGATGGAATTCTGTATGGAGTCCCTTAACCCTGGACTGTCTTATACCAGCACCTGTGAGTGAGGACAGGCATCAATGGTGGTGACATCTAGTGGCTTACCTGGGATGTTGCAGTCAAGCCACAGAGCCCTCCAGTGGGAAGCAGGGAGTTTGCCTTCTCCAGCTCACTCAGGTCTGACCCGTGGGGCTCTGAATCAGTCTAAGAGTTTGCTTTCTGACGGAGCTGCCATGCATTCATGTTGATTTGTGGTTGGGATCCAGGAGAGGCACCGGCATGCTGAGAGTGGAGGTGGAGTGGGGCTATTCAGGAGGGTGTCAGGAGGCTCCCTTCAGTCTGGTCTGCATACGCCTTGGACTGTGGGCTGGGCAGAGCTGCACGGAGGAGCAGGGAGCTGGTCTCCGTCAGACTGTCTCTCTGCTTCAGTGCAGACTGGTTATTGGAGCGCTCAGGCAATTTTCAGTCGTCTTTGTCAATAAAGCCTTTTCCACCGGGGGAATGAAAATGAGATTTTGAGGCCTCTGGAGGGCTGTCTCCTCTGGGCACTTTATCTGCCTAGGAACCTCAGCTGAGTTGGGTGGCAGCTATTCGCTGTGTGCACAACCCTGTTGACAGGTAATACCACCTGCTTCTGAATGAGACTGTGTGATTCTAACAGGGCACTGTAAAATTCTTCTCACAGAACGGTTTCCTTAATGCAGTGACCTTTATTGATGAGAAGGGTAGAGGAAGAAAATGAAAAGGAGGAGATGAAGAGGGACACTAAGAGGAAAAGTAGCTGCTAATCAAACCAAGAGGGTCTGGCTAGAGGATAATCCCATGACCTCCAGATGGGCCATTTGTTATTTTGACAGGTCCTCTCGAGGTGATAGACTGGGAGAAATCGGCAGGGAGTGCCACCTCTTGCTTCCTTAAGACATTAGTAACTGGATAACCACAGACAGCAAGTGGACTACCTTCTACGGTCCTCTAGTCTGAGCTCTTCATATACTATGGGAGACCAGGCATAAGGAATGTTATTTGATCTTCTGGGATGTTTCTTTCTTTGAGAAAAAGACATGAGTGAGAAAGGGAAGGGAAAATGCATATAGCACTCAGAGATGTTCTACACCGTAACTGTCATGCCTTTTCTGGCAATGAGGCCAGAGCTGGTCATCAGTGGCTCCAGCAAGCTGTAAGATTGGGAGGACCCACCAGAATTCTATTGTGAGATGGGAGTGGCATATCCAGGGTCAGGCATGTGTGAGATTGCAGGGCACATGTGAGCTTCATGAGCAAGTTTCCATGTCATCTTCATGCAGGGCACAGGTGTGCCTCATGAGCCAGGCTTCCATGTCATCCACCTCTCTTGCACCAACATCTCTCCCTCAGCTTACAACTCTGGGCCCCAGAGAGGGAGATTCCTGTGCCCAGATGATGGGAAGGGAGAAGCTTGAGCTAAGGTCTTGGTATATGAATAATATGGAACAACATGAATGGAAGTGTGAGGTGAGGGTGAGCATCAGGCATCTGTCTGGATTGTGTAGACACTTCTGCCTGACATGGAGGGACTGGAGTGGGGAGTAGGGAGATCTTTGGTCTGAAAGGCACACTGGGGTTGAGGCTGACCTAGACAAAGACAAGCAGCGAGCATCTGTTGGGGGACCTCGTGGTGTAGGGCCCTGTTAGGGGCTCTGCTTGTCTTGTTTCACACGTCTTTGTGGACTTGGCTCAGCGATCATTAATTACTTACATAATCTCTGCCTCAGCATCTGTCTACCTTGGCAGGGAATGAGTTCCAAGAGCCCAGGGAGCTTGCCAGTCTTGTGCATCAATATTCCTTGTGGCCTAGAATAAGACCCTGAATGTAGTTATACTCAGTAAACACTCGTTGATTGAATGAAAAAGTGATTTCACTCAGCAGATGTGCTCCCAGACCTGAGATTTATTTGAGGAGCTACTTGAAAGCTGTGTTTGGGGAGCTCAAAGCATTCAATTGAGAACTAGGGGCTTGGGAGGGACCGGGAGTTGGCCTCAGCGAGGTTCTAAGAATCCAGGCTGTGGACTGGGTATCATCCTCAGCTTCCAAACCTATTGGCACTCACGGGCTGTGTGATCTGGGGCAAGGAACTTAAGCTGTCTGTACCTCTGATACTTCATCTGGAAAATGAGAATAGGGACACCTATCTGGCGAAGTTGTTGAAAAATTTTAAAGGACATAATGTATAGGAACCACTGATGTGCTCGATCGATAAACAAGTGTTATTATTGCAAAGGTTTAGACTAGAATAGCACGAAGTGGATGGAAGAGATAGAAGTGGGGCTGTGATCAGAGAACATGTAGTGTTTGAGGTTAATTGCAACTAGGGTATGAAGTGGCGGGCAAGTGATCGCCTCTGTTCTTTCAGTGTGCACTGAGTGGGAAGGACAGACAGCTCTGGGCTCCAAGACCCATGACAGAAGCAAGCACAGAAGTCAGAGGACACGCGGAAAAGAGGAGGCCAGAATCACCCAGCTACTCTGCAGTCAGCTCATCAGTCGTTAGCCCTGTTTGTCATGTCACATATGACTACATGGGTTTCCAGCCTATTTTTCCTAAACGCAGATTTTATTGGCAACAGAAAGTGTGCTGACACCCTAAGATTTAGTTACATTATGGTTAAGAAGTCCAGAAGACTTTGGACTTGGCTTTGAAAAATTGAAAGTGAATTGAATTTGCATTATTTAAGTGGCTTATTCAGATTAACACTGCTATCTCTTCAGATTTAGAATTTCAAAGACTCAAGATTTGATATTTCAGCAGCAACAATGACATCTAGGGGTTGGTTTGTACAGGTTTAATCTTAGATATATATCCTCTACATTTTGAAGAAAAAGGGTGCTCACACATTGATTCCATCCAAAGTGTCTGGGCCATGTGAACTTGGTCGGTGGCCAGAGCAACACTGATGGATCAAAGTAAGCAAAGAGCCAGAAGTGGCTTCTGCTTCATCTAAGAAAATGAGTTTCCTTCTAAAACTGCAGCACCTCTCGGCTTCGTGAAAATACTCATTCTCCCCAGGACCTTTTAACTAATGATATAATAGCATTCTTCTCCATTCTCCTCCTTGAGTCTCGACTGCTCTTCCTGGGGGTGATAGAAGTGCCTTCCCTGCTTGGAGAGGGGCTGGGACCACAGGTTCTAGCTCCTTCCAGTTTTTTCCATTCTTTAATTGTTCACCTCTTTCTACTCTATGATTTTATCAGATTCTTTTTAATGCATCAATCTGTTGACTTTGGGGCTTTGACTGTCAGACTCAGAGTAAGCTTTTGGTCTGTTGTCAGGGAGTCAGTCAACTAACTGTTGATTGAGCACCTTCTGGGTAGTCTTATCTGTGTGCACACCTGTGTGTGTGTTGTATGTGTGTGTGTGTGTGTGTCCCGTGGGATTGATAGGGGCCCAAAAAGCAATCCTCCTAGATTAAGTCCATGAAAAACATAGTTTGTTTAGAGTTCACCAAGCATACATGTTAATAGGAAATAAATTATACATGAAAACATCTATGAAGATACTAGAAAAATTCACAAACATTCAGATGATGTTTCAAGTTCCTCTCAGCCTGAAAATGCTGTGATTTTGTGCAGATTAAAATTAGTACCCTGTTACACTGATGCATAATAATGTTGGTAGCAACACAAGAATTATAGATTTTTTTTTTTTATGTTCCAGTGAAAGCAATGCAAAATTAGATCCATCTCTGTAGGTGAATATGAGCTGACCTTCATCATTATCAAGCTGTGAGGCTCACTTCTGATTTGCAGACCTGTACAGAGTGAACTGAGGCTTCCCAGGTGACTCAGTGGGAAAGAATCTGCCTGCCAATGCAGGAGATGCAAGAAATGGGGATTTAGTCCCTGGGTCAGGAAGATCTCCCGAGTAGGAAATGGCAATGCGCTCCTGCAGTATTCTTGCCTGGCATTTACAGAGGAGCCTGGCGGGCAACAGTCCGAGGGGTCTCAAAGAGTCAGACCCGACTGAGCATGCATCAAGGACAGGGTGAGCTGAGGGTCGGGAGACCTGGCCCAAGTGTGCCACTCTGGAAATGCGCACCCTGATTATTTAACTTTCAGATTATCTTAAGATGGGCGGGGAAACTCTTTCTTACCAATCTTTGCTCTTGAACTTTCGTCTCTTTAGCTTATTTGTCCAGTTTCCTGCCATAGCCAGCAGAATGTATAGAACTGACTGTTAGGCTGTCAGTTTCCCTTCCTAAGAGTCCTCGAGTAGTTCCCTCTCTGATGGTGCCTCACAGTCTCCAGTGGGTCCTAATAGAGATCCAGACCTTTCTCCTGCCTTCGAGGTCTGGCCTGATGCCTCTGGCCACTGCTCTAGCCATGGTCCCATCACACCTGCCCATCCTCAGGTGTACTTTCTGGTCTCCCAGCTAGACCTGGTGTCCTCCAGCCTCTTCCCACTACTCTTCACATGGTTATCTCTTACTCTGCCTTAGGTCTCAGCCAACAGCCATTTTCTCAGGGAGACCTTCCCTAACTTTCACAACCAGGCTAAATCCTTTTACCCTCTCTTAGAGCCTGGTGCCCTTCCTTTGATCGCAACTCGTGGCATTGCTGTAGTTTATCGGTATGTCTACTGCCTCCGTGTCAGTCCCCCTTCATAAACATTGGATTCGGTGGCATCAGCCAACACGTTGTGTTAGTGTAGTGCCTGGCACTAGTAGATGCTAGTGAAGAAATGAACAGTGAATGAATGAGTGATGGATACGGTGGAGGTTGTCGTAAATGACTGAGATTCTTATAGTGTTTCAGTTTCACCAATCCAATAGCAAATCACTCTGATTTAGTCCATTCCAGCTGCTATCACAGAAAGCCATAGACTAGGGACTTATAACGGAGAAGGCAATGGCACCCCACTTCAGTACTCTTGCCTGGGAAATCCCATGGACAGAGGAGCCTGGTAGGCTACAGTCCATGGAGTCGCTAAAAGTCGGACACGACTGAGCAACTTCACTTTCACTTTTCACTTTCATGCATTGGAGAAGGAAATGGCAACCCACTCCAGTGTTCTTGCCTGGAGAATCCCAGGGACAGAGGAGCCTGGTGGACTTCCGTCCGTGGGGTCGCACAGAGTTGGACACGGCTGACACGACTTAGCAGCAGCAGCAGCAGAGACTTATAAACAACAGAAATTTATTTCTCACAGTTCTGGAAGCTGGAAGGTCAAAGATCAAGGTGCCAGCAGATTTGGTGACCAGTAAGGATCCACTTCCTGATTCATAGGAGCTATCTTCTTGCTGCGTCCTCACATGGCAGAAGGAGCAAGGAAGCACTCTGGAATCTCTTTTATAAGGGCACTAATTCCATCCACGAGGGTCCCACCCACATAGTCTAAGTTCCTCCCAAGAATCCCACCTCCAAATACCATCACACTGGGGATGGGTTTCAACATGTGAATTTTGGGGGAACACAACATTCAGTCTACAGCACTCCATTTGATTGTACAAAATAGAAAAACTAGATGGTAGATAATGTGGGTTGTATGTATGTGAGTTTTAAGACCCACTGGGGAAAATTTGATTTGAATGACTATTCCACCATGTCCCAGTGCTGATATAGAAAATCCTAACCACTTGAGTAGTCTCATTGATCAAAGGTCCTCCTGAATATTATCAGTGAGATGCTGTAGAATAAAGAGGCCCTGAGAACTTCCCTGGAGGTCCAGGGGTTAATACTTTACCTTCCGATGTAGAGGGAGTGGGTTCAGTCCCTAGTCAGTGAGCTAAGATCCCACGTGCCTTGGGCCGAAAAAATCAAAACGTAAAACAGAACCAATACTGTAACAAATTGAATAAAGACTTTAAATATAGTCCACGTTAAAAAAAAAAAAAAAGATATGAAAAGGGGAGAGCCTGGGCTTCCCTGGTGGTCTAGAGGTTAAGAATCCACTTGCCAATGCAGGGGACACAGGTTTGATCCATGGTCTGGGAAGATCCCACATGCCAAGGAGCAACTAAACCCACACACCAAAACTACTGCGCCCAAGTGCTGCAGCTAGAGCCTGGGCTCTAGAGCCCATACTCTGCAACAAGAGAAGCATCACAATGAGACGCCCGCACACTTCACCCAGAGAGTAACTGCTGCTCGCTACTACTAGGGAAAGCCCTTGCGGCAGTGAAGACCTAGTGCAGCCATAAATACAAAAAATAAATCTTTTCTTCAAGAGGTACCTCATGTAACTAGTTCTGCTCTGATGAAGTTCATCGATGTTTTGTTGTTCAGTCACTAAGATGTGTCCAGCTTTTTGCAACCCTGTGGACTGCCACACACCAGTCTTCCTTGGCCTTCACTATCTCCTGGAGTTAGCTGAAATTTGTGTCCATTGAGTCAGTGATGCCATCTTCGTTATCAGGTGGCCAAAATACTGGAGCTTCAGCTTCAGCGTCAGTCTCATTGATGTTAGTTGAGAATTCTTGTGATCCAAACCCAAGCGGAGTCCAAGAATGGGAGTTGCATTCTCACACCTCGAGGGAAGAACTCCTTCCACTTTCTCTTGGAAAGAATTTTCTAAACATGTTTTGCCTCACTAACCTCAGGCTGGAATCCCACTAGCCTCAGGTTGGTATAGTCTTAATGTTTTATCTCTAAGGGAAAGATGATCAGGTAGCATCTTAATTTGGAGCAGAGATTCGTCATTGGTTATCTATTTTGGAAAAAATAAGAGTAAACTCAAGGTGACATAGTGTTAGCATCCAAAGGCTTTCCTCATTGTTTTTCTAATTGTTTGTGTATTTATCCTAGATTTCAAAGTCAAGAAAAATGGCATGCATAGAGTTTAAGGGTACAGAGTCTGGGCTATGCCTGGGTCTATTTCCTGGCTCCGTCACTCACTAGCTCTCTAATCTTGGGCACATCACGTTGACTCATTGTGTCCTGATTCCTTGCTTTCAACATTCAGAAAACAACATTCCAGATCTCACAGTCATATCATGTGGGTTTTATGACTGAATACCCTGGAGAGTGCTTTAAACATGCCCCTGTAGAAAACATATTTCAGCCTTAGCTACTACTCTGTATGAGAAGTGGAGGGAGATATGCTTTTACCTATTCCAATGCATGGATGGAATTTGTGGTTTGCAATTTCTCACCCACTTGCTTTGTTTTAAAGCACCTAAGGTATGTGTGGTGGTAAATAAGATGCTGTTTCAGGGAAGTTATCACCTAATTGGAGAGAGAAGGGCCCTGTAAGCACAATTGCAGAATGTACTGAATCCGTTTATTCAGTCAATGAATATTTCTTGGGACTTCCCTAGTGGTGTGGTGGTTAAGAGTCTGCCTGCCAGTGCTGAAGACACAAGTTCAATCCCTGGTCAAGGAACTAAGATCCCACATGCCCTGAAGCAACTAAGCCTGCAAGCTGCAATTACTGAGCCTGCACGCTCTAGAGCCTGCATGCCACAGCTAGAGGAAGCCTGCGCTCCACAAGGAAAGGTCCTGCAACAAAGTTCACCTGTACCTCAACTAAGATCTCGCACAGCCAATAAATAAATAAGTAAATAAAATACAGATGTTTCTTGAGCATCTACTGTGTGCCAGATGTTATTTGAGGCACGAGGAATATGGCAGTGGAAAGGACTGACCAAGTCTCTGCCTCTGTCTCCTTATAATCTAGTGCTGTTGCTCAGCCTCTAAGTCGTGTTCGACTCTTCGACCCCATGGACTGCAGCACAGCAGCATCCCCTGTCCTGCACTATCTCCTGGGGTTTACTCAAATTCATGTCCATTGAGTCAGTGATGCTATCTAACCATCTCATCCTCTGTCGCCCCCTTCTCCTCCTGCCTTAATCTTTCCCAGCATCAGGGTCTTTTCCAGCGAGTCAGCTCTTTGCATAAGGTGGCCAAAGTATTGGAGCTTCAGCTTCCACAACAGTCCTTCCAGTGGATACACAGGTCAACAGGCAGACCAATCGTAGCATGGCTACAATCTAAGAAGAAATAAGAGCAGATTGAGAGGTTAGAAAGTACAGGGGAGGTGAGAGTCAGTCACTGTTATAGACAAATGAGGTGTCCAGAAGAGGCTGCCCAGAGGCAGGCCAGAGGGATGAAATCTGGGCACTGATTGTTTCAGGCTTGGGGGACCACAAGGTGAACAGAGCCTGGACCGAGCTACGCCAAGCACAGGAAGGCCAAGAGGAGATCCAGACAATCTTGAAGACAATGGTAGGCATGGACCAGCAGAGTGAAGGAGGAAGGCGTTTCTGTATTCTGTTGGTGGGACCCAGAGAAGGGGCTCCCTCAGGGCAGTGCTGCTTATTCCTCCCTGGCTGCTGGGAAGGACATTGTTGGGACTCTGAGGTTCCTAGAGCTCATGCCCCAGTGCCCAGCGCTTTCCATTTTCTGCAGCTGGTGCCAGGTCCATCTGAACCCTTTCTCCTCTCCCTCCCAGTACTGGGAAGCTGAGGCAGGTGCAGCGACGCCAGCCGGGAGCCCAAGAGCAAATGGGATTTTAAAGTTGTTAGGGCATTTTGGCATCCAGTTCCCTGAGATGAACAAAGTGTCTTGTCTGGTAATTGCAATTAATGGCTCTGCTATTCAAGCATATCCGTCAATAAATCTCCTCTAATAACCGATTGGGCACAGTCGTTGCCATAGTTATGTCTCTAAATTGAGCCCAGGGTAGTTGGCCATGACACTGACCTTACAGGGGTCAGGTCTGCTTCCTGACTGTATGACTCCATATCCCAGGAATTAAAGTTACCCGCCGAATGATTGGCTTTGGGCCAGCTGAGAGACAAGCTCGGCCCCTTGCCTTAACTGCCTGGAGATTTCCTGTAAATCTCTTAAATGCGGAATAAAAATCTTCGAAACCCTATAACGTCAACAACTGTAGTCATTAATGCCATCCGACCCACTTTCGTACAATGCTGGGATGCAGTTAGCGGGAGACCACCCATCAGATCTGTGATCACCGGTGTTATTCATGGCAGGCCCTCACCTCAGCATCCCTGCCATTGAGGTCAGCACTCCGCCATGGAGTCCTTGTCTTCAGGGCCTCTCTTCTAGAGAATTCCTTCCCTCAGCCTCAAGTTCTGTCTTCAGGAGCCTCCCCTTTCTGTGGGCCGTTATTCTGCAGTCTCCTGAGTTGGCTTGTTCAGCTAAGGGCTTGAATTTCTGAGGCTCCTGCCATTACTTTCAGAGACCAAATCTGGTCCTTTTTCCTCTGACTTATGGCACTCCTTGTGTCTTCAGGAGATTTTGGATTTCTGGAGCGCCATCTCAAAACCGAATTGGGAACACCTAATGAGGTGGGGGTATTTTTAAATGTGTCTATTTATATGTTTGAGATGATTGCTGTTGATTGCACAGAAGGTGGAAGAAGGGACCTGGAGGCAAAAGTACTCAGTAAAATAGTCTCTCTTAATTTGTATCTGTGTAAGACAGTTGGTGATGGACAGGGAGGCCTGGCGTGCTGCGATTCATGGGGTCGCAAAGAGTCGGACACGACTGAGCGACTGAACTGAACTGAACTGAAAATCTTGGGTGAGGGAAAGGAAAGACAAAGGAAACTTATTTTCTGACTCTGGCTGGAGGCAGATTTAAGCGTGTCTTGATTTAAATGTTCAAAGCTCCATTTTCATTGTTCCTGATTTTTGCTCTCTTTCTCTTTTTTGTTTGTTTATTTCTGGCTGAGCTGGGTCTTCATTGCTGGGCACAGGCTTTCTCTGTTGCAGCAAGCGGGGGCTGCTCTTTCGTTGCGGTGCAGGGGCTTCTCATTGGAGTTGCTTCTCTGGTTGAGGAGCACCGGCTCTCGGGGGTGTGGGCTTCAGGAGTTGTAACGCGCTGGCTTAGCTGCTCTACAGCATGTGGGCCATTCCCTGATCAGACCTGTGCCCTCTGCATTGGCAGGTGAATTCTTAACCAGTGGACCACCAGGGAAATCCCTGTTTTCTTTCTCTTCCATCGCTGTTAATTTCAGAAAGAATGGTATAGGATTTTAGGGCTGGAAGGATCCAAGTAGTGAGGTCATGTGACCATGGGGCCCAGAGAACAGAGGCGGGGTCCCACTGGCCCTGCCATGGGCCCAGTTTCTGCACCACCCTCCTTTCTGAAGGATCCCCCTCACGTGATGAGGCAGGGTTTAGTATGGTACCTTCCCTTGGCACCTCTCTCTGAGAAAAAGGGAGAGGAATTTATCTATACCAGCAATCTACAGAGGTAGTCCCTCTAAGATAAAATAGTCCCAGTTTATTGTTTTGCCTCTAACTTTTTCAGTAACCTTCAAATATAATAAAAAATAAAGGTATTTTCAAAGTGGGTACATTTTGCAACATTTCATGGGTCAGTGCAGGAACATTCCTAATCTTTTGAACCGTGACATTTCAGATTAATAACTGAAGGAAAATCACACAGCCCAAGTGTGGGTTCAGGGGGAAATGCATGGGCTTTTATTTTCTAGTTATTTATGTACTTAATTTTTTTATTGGATGAAAGAGTCTTTGAATACTACAGTGTTCTAGAGTTTTCAAAAGTTTCAAAATGTATGTGCTTTTAAGATGCTGCCTATCAGTGTATCAGTGGCTGAGTGTTTTGGTAGATATTTGATGGAATTTGAATTATTAAGCAATGTCAAACAGACTTTTGGCTTCACTGTTAATGATGTGTCATTGAAAGGAGCTACAGAAATAGCACAAGATTTGCTTTAATAAAAGGGAAAAGGAAAAGGCAAATGAAATCCAGTAAATGAATGGAGCTGAGCAGGTGGAGGCACTCCTTCCTTTCCTCACCTCTCTTTTCTCTCTGCTGGGTTCTCTTTACCACCTCGACTGAGATAGTTCACACACAGCCAATGAGTGCCCGGTGACCCTGATCTGTATTCAAGAAATGGTGGGTGGACTCCCTACCCGTTGCCTCCTCCTAAACTGTGAGACATCTCCAGGCTCCTAGATTCTGTTCCAAAGGCATTTCGTCTGCATTCTGGCCAGTACTGTTCAGTGGGCAGATATAGTGGTCATCCTCGTGGTGTCTGGGCTTAGAGAAGAATCAAAATACACAGTCTCTGCTGTACTTTGAGTTCTGGTTGAGGGCAGATGCCCGGTGGAGCTGTCCACAGCCATGCTGCTTCTTCATGTTGTGTATATCCAGGGTGCACATGGCATGTCCCTGGCAAGCCTGGCCACATACTGGCACAACGAGCAGGGGGGATGATTCTTGGCCTCCTCATAGTGGGGGTTATAGGGAGTGAGGATCCCTAGAGAGAGACCAAACACAAGGCATTGCAGGGAAATTGAAATGAGAATTGACAGCTGGGAGAAGAATCAGAGGAGAATGAACAGAATGGGGAGACTAGAAAAGAAATGCTTCCCTGGGGGTGAAGAATCTGCCTGCCAGTACAGGAGCTACAGGTTCGATCCCTGGGTTGGGAAGATCCCAGAGCGAAGGAAATGGCGACCCACTCCCGTATTCTCCATGGATGGAGGAGCCTGGCAGGCCACAGTTCATGGGATCACCAAAGAGCGGGACATGGCTTGGTGACTAAATAACAACAACACAGAAAAGAGATGCCCGTTCAGGCTGGATCAGAGCAGAGGAAGAGTCTCGGGGAAGGCGGCACCTCCAGCAGGCCTTGACCCCAGCACACCTTCCCTTAACCCTACTCCTTCCTCTGTCCTTCCTTCAGCATCTTCTTTATTTCCTCTTCATGATTTTGGCTTTCACCTTGAATTACAGCCTAATGTTTTATTTTTATTTATATACTTCAAGCAGTTAACACATATATACAGTATAAAGTTCAAGACAAAAAGGGTATACAGGGAAAACTGTCTGCCCCACCTCTGTTACTAGACCCCAAGTTCTTGTACAAAGGAATCATTGTTAAATTTATTGTGTGTTTTTTTTTTTTGCAAAGAGATTCTATGCAAATACATACATACAAAGCATACTATGTACGTTCTTTTGCACACTGATTTTTTTCCCCCCGCTTCCCCACATGATCTTGGAAATTGTGCCATATTGGTATGTAGAGAGCTGCCTTGTTGATTTCAAAGGCTGCAGTATTACACTTTATGCATTTACTGTAATTTACTTTACAAGTCTTCTGTTGATGGACATTTAGTTTGTTTCCAATCTTTGGCTGTAATAAATTTCCTTATGCAGACATCTTGGTGCGCATGTATGTATGTATCTGAAAAACAAATCTTTAGAAATGGGATTGCTGGTCAGAGGGTATATGCATTTTAAAATTTGAAAAATATCACCACATTTCCCTCTTTTCTAATTTACAGTACCACCTTGCCAAACCAGTGGGATCAAAAGTTGATCTTTGACAATCTGTTAGGCAAAACATGTATCTCTCTGAGTGAGTCGGCGCCTTGGCATTTCCTCCTCGGTAAACTGTTCGTTCATGTTAAGGGTAGTTTTGATAAATCCATTTGGAAGAGAGTCAGGTTCAGAGAGGTCACCAACTGGGAAAGATTTAAGAAGGAGAGGAAAAGAGCCAAGTGAGCTTTATGAAGGAAAAATAAACTCAAGGACTATTTCTTTTCCTAAAGAAACCACTGTATCTGGATTATGCCCTGTCAATATGCCAGTTATGCACAGATGGCTCTTCAGCTTGATAAATTGACATTTCTTCCCCTGGACTGTGATAATAAAAGCCTTTCTTCTTGCAGACCTGGTAGTCACCATGCCGTCCTAGCATTACTAGAGTATGTTTTCATTGCAAATCGCATATAAAACCCATTGTTTCACTGCAAATAAAAGTTTAGATTTACTGCGACACGACCGCAAATGTGATATTTTCATCCATAAAGCCCTCAGTTACTCACGTGCTTTAGTGCATTAGACGGAAGTGAGCCATCTCATTTTCAGCGAGTGACCTTGAGGTGGCAGCAACATTACATTCAATTCTGTGAGGCACCAAGTCCATTACAAAGTGAAAGCAAAAATTGCAATAAATCAGAATAATACTGATTGTTATAATTTTATTATCAGAGCATTAAGTCAATAAAACTTATCTGAAATGTCATTTGCATTGTATACAGTTTTTACTAGTTAGCCAGTTTGTCTTAAAAGAATGTTTCAAACAACAAAATGAAGAAATTGGTGATAAACTGTGCAAAAGCTGGGGTTTGTCTTTTGCTGTAGTAAAACTAGATTCTCTTGATTCTTTGCTTTGTAAAATATTCTTTTTGCAGACTTTTAACTTTACCATAATGCCTTATAATCTGCCCAACTGTATTTAGTGTGTATTTAGTCTGATTCCTTATTTTCTGACAAGGTGTCTGGCCCTTTTTCACTTATGATTTTATATAGGAGGGTCATCTAGTATATGTTATCCTTTCAGAAAAGAAGAATGTGGTTGTTTTTTTTTATAATGAGGAATAATGAAACACATTTATGAAGGAAGTCAGAAAAATTTATTGAAGAATCACTATAAGAGAAACATGCAAATTAAAAAAAACCCTGCTTAATAGCATATTCATTACCAGGGAGCTTCCAAGTAATGAAATAGTTGTGTAAAAGGCAGGATATTAGGTGATGTAATATTGCTTGTGTCAGGTACAATGCATGGTTACTATGCATATTTGTCTTGTCAATTGCTATTAGATTATCATAGTATTGCTGTGTAATTACTTAAGACACAAAAAGTGTTGAGACCTATATTTTTACAACTTTTTTTTTTTTTAACTTTGTGTGATGGCTTGTTGACATGTAAGTTACAGGAAGTTCGAAAAATAGATTCTGAATGTGTCCCTAGTTTGATAGTAGTAATGATGTTCTGGTTATCACTTTGACCTTGGTATTTAAAAAAAAAAACTTATTTATTTGCACATTAATTTTTTTATTTGGCTGCACCAAGTTTTAATTGTGCCATGCAGGATCTTCAGTCTTTGTTGTGGCATGCGAAATCTTTAACTGTAGCATGTGGGGTCTAGTTCTCCAATCAGGGTTTGAACCCAGGCCCTCTTCATTGGGAGCATTGGCCACTGGACCGTGAGGGAAGTCCCTGGCCTTGGTCTTTTTAAGAAAATGCAAAGTTATGACTCTCAGCTGTGGTGTGCAGATGTTGGGCTGGAAGTCAGGAAGCTCGGATCCCTCTTCCAGCTCTGCCAGCATCCAGTTGTGTGGCCTCAGTTAGTGACTTGGCAACTGTGGGCTTTGGTTCTTTTGTCTTTTCAGGGACCTGGCCTTGGAGGAAGTGCGTGTATGCAATCATTCACTCGCTCAGCAGACATCCGTGAGTGCCTGCCTTGGGCTGGAAACTCTGTTGAGGGCTGGGGGTCCTGAGATGAATGAAGACAACCCACAGCATAAGGGAATCCCTGCAGTGGAGAAGGAAGGTGTCTATAAACAAAGCCTCAGAGCAGGCGCCANGGCCTCTTTCAGTCTCTCTCTGCTGCTCAGGGAACCTTACTGGCAACCTCTCAGTAGTGTATCTGACTTCCTGGACGAGAACAGTGGAATGATGAACACATTCTCTGCCTCCTTGTGACGAGGTGTGACTGCCCCACGTTGGGAGGCCAAAGTCCTCTTGGTTCATCCCCATGCACAGGAGGAAGGGACTCCTCCCCGTGACCCTGCTAGGTGCCCAGGGGTCCTGTTTGACTTTACAGTAGTCTTAGATGATCCTGCAGGGAGCTGTTCTTTAGGTGGGGCTGGCTGGTAACTTGCATAGGGCTTGTCCCCTTGCTTTTGATGACTACGTATGTGTGTGGAGTCTGCTACTGAAGGCCCATCATGCGGGCATGATCTTTGCTGTCTTTATCTTTAAAATAGGGATGATAGCATTCACTCCCTGGAGTTCATTGTTGAGGATTAAAGATAGGATATATGAAAGATAAGATATAAGATCTTGGGGTGGGGGGACTTCCCTGGTGGCCCAGAGGCTAAGTCCCCATGCTCCCAATGCAGGAGACTCCAGTTCAATCCTTGATCAGAAAACTAGAACCCACAGGTCGCAACTAAGTGTTCGTACACCACAACTAAAGATCCCGCAGGTTGCAAGGAAGATCGAAGATCCGGTGTGCCACACAGTAAGACCCAAAACAGTCAAATAAATAGATATATAAATAAATAATTAATTAAGTGTAAAAGATTGTGGGGCTGGGACCTGCTGGTGAAGACTCTGGTGAGTTTCCTAGGTGCTTCAGTAGCGCTCCACCCATCAGTTCCTCTCTGTTCTATCAGGGCTGTGGAAGGGACCCCTGAGCACAAGCGTTTCCTCCCTTTTCTCTTAAGCCAGGCCTCTGCTTCCTGCCCACATATCACTTTATCACCCACCCCTACTCCAAACATCTCCGACTCTTGTTTTCTGTGGTCAGTCCCACAGCTATGACCCTTTAGAGGAGTGTGCTGGTCTGATCTCTGATTCCTGGAAGGTCCTGGGGAAGGTTACCCTGAAGCAGAGGAAAGACCACAAGTTGTTTGAGTTTTCCTACTCAGGAAGTGACTGTAGTGCCCACCTCCCCTCCATATGCCACACTCCTTTGGGGTATAAAACGTTTCATATATCTTATCTTTAATCCTCAACAATGAACTCCAGGGAGTGAATGCTATCATCCCTATTTTAAAGATGAAGAGAGCAAAGATCCAAGAGGTTCTGAAACTGCCTAGAGGTCACCCAGCCCTTATGGCAGAGCTAGGGACTGAACCCAAGTCTGTTTGCCGCTGAGGGTGCATGCTTTCTGCAGCAGCTCACGTGGCTCCCAGTGACTGCGTCCCCAGGAAAGACAGCACTTCCTCTTCTTTTAAAATCAGACAGACACAGACAATTTGGAACCAAGCTGTTCAGAGCTGCCATCTGTTAAGAGGTCGTACTGGGGCTCTTATTGAAAAATGAATGTGGGAGAAAATCTGGGTGCCCCAGGAGAACTAGTGCCAGCTCTGGGGTCTATACCTCAAGATGCTGCCCCTCTGGACACCGCTTCTGTGTTTTCTGATACATCGTCTAGCATTCAGACCCTGGACTCATGTCCCCTCACAGGTGATTCAGGCTTGAGGGAGGCACAAACATCCCGCCTGGTTGTCAGGTCTCTAGACCACAGTCCCTGAAGCCTTGGTGGACCTTGATTGGAGCTTGGACCCCTTGAGAACCAGTGGGCATCGGTCTTCAGCAAGGCCCAGGTTGGCTCTCCTGAATGCTGAGTTGCATCACTTAAAGATATTGAGTTGACCATGAAGATCCACACAGGACAGAAGTGTGTGTTGACATGTCTCCTTCCCTGTACACCATGTGTAGCTGCGCCTGTGTTCACAGCGTTGAGAAGAGGGAAGTTCTGAAGCCACAGCTATCGATCTTTCTGCGTGTTTGCAGCGCTGCGGGTGGAGGAGGAAGTGGCTACTGCAGGGCTGCCTGCCAGCTCTGCTGTCCCAGGTTCACACTCCCCGACAGCCTGTGAAGGCAGCGCTTATGGTCGGGATCACGCGTCTCTGCGCGCGGGCTCAGACTGCAAGGCATCGGAGGCCTCCACCAGCCACTGGAGTCCTCCTGGCAGTCTCTGAGGCATGGGCTGCTGCCAGAGCACCGCTCTCAGACGAATGTGTGAGTGAGTGCTCTAACTCAACCCAAAAGAGCTTTTGAAAAAAATCAAAGGCAGATCTTTAGAAAGTCAGGGAATGATGCCTTTGTAAATTATCTTTTCAGCTCCTGGAAGTGATTTGAAGTTTCCAGTTGAATTGCTAAGATTTCCTGCTCCGCGTCCTGCCATTTTCTGAGGTCCTGGGCCTGTTTGGGGCAACCTGCTGCCAGTGACAGAGAAGTGGCAGGTTCTGGACACGACTGCTGCCTTGGGTGCCTGGTTGTGGCAAGGGCAGAGAAGGCCCTTGGGACATGTTACTTTACTCTGCCCCAAGTCCACCAAAAAAACAATTCCAACGAGCTGGATAGCCAGAAAGGCCTAATCTGATATGTATATAGCTAAAAATAAACAGCACAAAAATCTCAGCATCCTGTGGTCTGTAAGTGAAACTAAGGCATACAGTTTGGACCTCTTAATTATATAGTCATGGGGCAACATGGGGCTCCATGAGGCTATTGGATGGGATTTCCTAGAAACCTCCATGATCCATGGGAAGTTTACTAAACACAGGGACCATGCAGCATTTCTCCTCATTGTGGTTATTTGAATACCAGGTTTTCATTTTCCTACACTTTACCCAACACGTTGCTTTCTTACAGAGCTACGCCATGCCGAGATTCCGATGGGATCCTATAGGGAGGAGGCACAATTAAGAATCTCATGCAATAGCACATTCCTTTGTCTTTATGATCAGCATATGCATGGACATCCTCAGAGGGGAAAATCGTGCTGACGTTGGTTTTCTGAATTTGGCTTTTTTATTTTCACAGAACTGTATTTGCGGATTTTAGTTATCCTATCATAAGCCAGGGTATTCTATGCCTCAGCATTATGGTAACATTAAGGCATCGACTTCTAGGATAATGACTATTGCTTCTGAGGCAATCTGCTCTTAAGGACATCCTGGGAATATTTCCTACTTATCAGGTTTTTGACCTCTGAGGCTTTTCTACGTAATTCCAAAGCATATTGTCATTTCGGGGTAAAACTTGAAGGAAAAAAAAAGAAAAAGCAATTAACTAGTTGCCTAGCATTGTATAGATAAAACGATCTAGATAATCAACCTAAGCTTTGATTTGGCTTGATTGATTAATTAATTAAACATTTATTGAGCCAGGCCTGAACTAGGTGTTTCCATGCTGTATCTGATAGTCAGGGGGTCTGGAAGGCAATTTGCAAAAGTTGATCCTGCCTATGAAGGGTGCCAGGGAGAAGAGAGGAAACCCCAAACACTGTCATCAGAGAGGAGGGCCTCTTTCTCACCTGCTTCTGCACCAAACGCATGCCTTTGGGAAGTCAGAATGTCCGGGGCTTGGCCCCAGCCATGGCTGCCCTGGAGCAGTGGGTCTCTGTGTGGGAAGATATTGAGGACAGAAAGTGCTCTATATATGAATAAGTTCCACTCATAGAGCATGTTCATCAAGTCTAATTTGTTTGTAAGTCCAACAGAATTAGCCTAGGTACCCAACTAATACAATCGGCTGTGTAGTACTGTACTATAATAGGCTTACAATACTTTTCACACAAATAACACCTAAAAACCAAACGCAAAAAAAAACAAAGAAAACACTTTAAATCTTACAGTACAGTACCTTGAAAAGCGCAGTAGTAGAGTACGGTAGCACTGCATTGTCTCTGCTTTTATGCTTGCTTCAGGACCTCCTGGGCGTGAAGTAAAGATACTGCCCTGCTGTACTCTATCTAGTACCGCACAGGAAAGTACCCAGAAGCGCGCCCGCTCGTAGAGGGTGCACGCAAGTGACGATGTGCGCCAGACGCGTGAACTAACTTACGTGGTTGGACATGGACGCAGTTTTGCATCCTGGACACTGCTCAGCTTGAAGGCGCGTGTGTGGGGACCTCCTGTCCCTGTGCCCCTGCACCAGTGTCTATGCACTCACATGCCCACGCAGATGCGGCCCTGAGGGCCAAGAGGGGCAGAGAAGTTCCACTCTCAGTGCTGGTGGGACTGTTATTAGTATATGCACTAATATTATATATTTGTGCATATTCTCCATGGACCACAAGACAGTCACATCCATCCAGTTATAAGATGCAGTTACTCACCTTCTAGGAGTTTTTCCCGAAGATAGATTCACATGCCCCAGTGATGAACATTCAAAGGTATTTATTCATTATTATTCGTTTATTCACCCACCGCGTATTTAATGAGCTCCTGTTGCATTGCAGGCACTGTTCTAGGCAGTGAAGAAACAACGGTGAACAAAAGACTAGCTCTTGCCCTCTAGGAACTTATATTCTGGTGGAGGAGGCAGATGATAAACAAAACACGCAAGCAACATGTGTGCAGCAAGCTAGGTAGGGTGATGATGCATCCCAGTTGCCTGGGCTGGTCACATTTACGTCCTCATTATAACTGTCAGTGACATCCCCTTCTGCTCTTGGAAGTGTCCCAGTCTGCACAGTAAACGTGCACCCGAGGGGGTACTGAAACGTGCTGCGGAAAAAAAAATTACAGTAGAAAAACAGGGAGGGAGTGACTTCGTTGGGTGCTAGTTTATGTCTTGCCATTTCCTCCTCCAGGGGATCTTCCCGACCCCGGGATTGAACCAGAGTCTCTTGCATAAGCAGCAGATTCTTTACCCCTGAGCCACCTGGGAAGCCCTGCTAGTTTATGTCTATTCATTGCAGATAGTTTGTAGAAGCAAAAAATTAGAAGCAACTTGAATGTCCATCAACTGGAGACTTACTTATCATTACATGCATGCACTAGAATACTGTCATTGCCAAAAAGAGTGAGGCGGAATTATGTTTGCTTCTATGGAATGATCACTAAGATACACAAAGTGAAAAGAGCAAGATGGAGGAACAGTGTGTGTAGTTTGACACCACTGTCTATGTGATGGGCATATACATGTGGATATATGTACATGGTCAGGCACAGAAATGTTCTGAAAGAACGTGAAAGTCTGGTAACAGTGGTTGGATTTGGGGAGGGAAATGGGACACTAAAGATTAGAGATGGAGGAAGACTCGCTCTTCCCTGGAAAACTAGTTTGAACTGATTTTTATTTTATTTTTTGAGCGTGCTGTGTGGCGTGTGGAATCTTAGTTCCCTGTCCAGGGATCAAACCCGTGTCCCCTGCATTGGAAGCATAGAGTCTTAACCACTGGAGCACCAGGAAAGTTCCTATGTGTGTTGATTTTTAAAAAGCTGTGTAAAAAATGCTGTTAAAAATAACAATAGAGAAGAGAAAGAAAATATCTTAAGTCTAGCCTGATATGAAGTGCCAGAATCTTCTATGGCAGCAGTTCTAATTTAGAATCCCTAGGAGAAATTAAAAAAAAAAAATACGAGTGACTGGACCCTACCCTCAGAGATTCTGATTTACTTGCTTGTAGATGGACCTGGAAGAGAAGGCACTGGCACCCCACTCCAATACTCTTGCCTGGAAAACCCCATGGACAGAGAAGCCTGGTGGGCTGCAGTCCATGGGGTCGCGAAGAGTCAGACACGACTGAGCGACTTCACTTTCACTTTTCACTTTCATGCATTGGAGAAGGAAATGGCAACCCACTCCAGTGTTCTTGCCTGGAGAATCCCAGGGACGGGGGAGCCTGGTGGGCTGCCGTCTCTGGGGTTGCACAGAGTTGGACACGACTGAAGCGACTTAGCAGCAGCAGCAGCAGATGGACCTGGGGGCTTCCCAGGTTGCTCTATTGGTAAAGAACCTACCTGCCAGTGCAGGAGAAATAAGAGACAGAGGTTTGATTCCTGGGTTGGGAAGATTCCCTGGAGGAGGAAATGGCAACCTACTCCAGTATGCTTGCCTGGAGAATCCCATGGACAGAGGAGCCTGGCGGGCTACAGTCCATAGGGTTGCAAAGAGCCAGACACGACTGAATCGACTTAGCACGCATGTACACAGGTGGACCTGGGAACTAGTATTTAAGAATGAAACTTGCCCAGGTGATCCTAATTTGCAGCTGGGGCTGGGACCCTCCACTTCTCAAAGTTTAATGTGCACATGGATTACCTGGGCCTTTGCTCTAAAGTACAGCGTCTTCACGGGTGGGCGTTTCTAACACAGTTCTGCGTTTCTAACCAGTCCCGGATGAGGCTGGTGCAGCTGATCCTTGGATCACACAGGTAGTAGCACAAGGCTAGAATATTTCTGGCTCAGAACAGATAGCCTCTACTCCTCCGCTTAGGCACATTGGAGACGAGCTGCTCACTCCTTTTTGCAGGTTGCTGTTTCCCAAGAGAGTTGGTGCAGATAGTTAGCGCTCCTAAGTTGAAGATCTGAATGCTACTAAGTGGTACAGGATCCTGGGCTTAAATCTTGTACATCTGTTATTCTTCTAGGTCTTTTTAAAAAATTTATTTATTTTTAGTGAAGGATAATTACATTACAGGACTTTGCTGTTTCCTGTCAAACTCTTCTAGGCCTTTTGAGAGGACAACAGTTAATGATTCATTCACTCATGCATTCACTTATCTGGGGAGCTAAGTTTCACAGTATTTCATGGGTGATCTTGGGGGAAGCCCCCCTGCCTCGGGAAGTTTGGAGAAGGGCACTGATGGCAGGAGTAGGTGGCCTTGAGAGTCACCCCTGGAAGGCATTAAAGAAATTAGCCAAGAGAGGAAGTGGCTAGGAGGTAGAAGGTCTTCTGTCTGTTGGCAGAGGTAGGGCTCCATGCCTGGCAGCAGGCAGTGGCTTGGTGTTCCTGAAGATCCTTGACAGAGGGTCTGTCGCCTTCCTGAAAGCAGAGGTGGCTTTGACTGGGGACCAGCAAAACTGTGGCTTTCACCAGGCAGGTAAAATAAGAGCAAGTGTCCATCAGCAGGTGGTGGCGTGTGTCCCTGGAAAGCCTCAGTAGGAGCCCCTCATAGGCTCCCGAGGGTGTCCTGGGTCCCCTCCGGCCTGTGAGGTCATTGTTAGTATTGAGTGAAAATCTTAAGGAAATAAGAATTGGTATTTTCCTTTGTCACTTTCAACCTGTAGCTACAGTCTTCAATCTGTAGCTACCCAGATTGACTTTGTCCCACTGTAGGGCTTTCCCATTTCTACGTGGGTGGGGAAGCATCTGTGTTTGGACCTTTTGGACCCTTCAGGGAGGAGTGAAAGCAAAATATTTGGGGGTGGTTTGTTGCTGCAAAGAAGCAAGAAGAAAAATCACCTCCTTCTGGGCAGAGGGGCTGCCTCAAAATAGGCCTGATCCGTGGGGTTGCAGAAAGTGGTGGGAAGGCACAAAGGCACAGAGACCATTTCCCTGCGGACTGGGAAACTGTTTCTGCTTTCACTACTGTCAGAAGTTGCCCGACGGGCTGAGGGTGAAGGATTTGGTCAGGGAAGGAGGAAGTAAAATCTAAAGTGTGGAAGTCCAAGGAGTTTTCCGGATGCTTGTTTAATGAGGTATCCTGAGCATGGCACCTGTATTCTTGTCCTTGCCCACAAGCTTCCCTTGCCCTGTGATACTTTTTTCCTCGTGTGTGTGTGTGTGCATGTGCATGTTAACTCACTTCAGTCGTGTCTGACTCTCTGTGACCCTATAGACTGTAGCCCACCAGGCTCCTCTGTCCATGGGATTCTCCAGGCAAGGATACTGGAGTGGGTTGCCATGCCCTCCTCCAGGGGATCTTCCTGACCTAGGGTTCGAAACCGAGTCTCTTACGTCTCCTGCATTGGCTGGCGGGTTCTTCCCCACTAGCGCCACCTGGGGAGCCTGCTTTTCTTCTCTGTTGCTGCTAAATCCTCCTTCTTGGGAGGGGCCCTCTTCCATAATGCCTCTGACCTCCTCCCCACTTTGTCCACCCCCACACAAAGAAGCTGGCGGAGTCCATCTCTCCCATCTGTACCTTCAAGGCTTCTTGTGAACTCTCTGACTCTCTATGACCCCATGGACTGTAGCCCACCAGGCTCCTCTGTCCATGGAAATCTCCAGGTAAGAATACTGAAGTGAGTTGCCATTTCCTTTTCCAGGTGATCTTCCCAACCCAGGGATCAAACCCGTGTCTCATGTCTCCTGCACTGGCAGGCAGATTCTTTACCACTGAGCCACCAGGAAGAGATCAAAGCAATGCTTCCTCTCACAGACATAAGTACCAGCCAGTGGCTCCAGGCTCAGGGAAAGACCCTGGATGAGATGAGTTCTTTATTCTCCAGTTAATAGAAGAAAACTGAGCTGAATGTTTCTGGGTTGGCCGTAGGGATTTCAGGCCCCCTTCCTCAGCTCACCTCAGGTGGCCCTATTTACCTGAGACCCAGATGAAGGCCAGATTCAGGGCAGAGGCCTGCAGGGTGGGGCCAGGGGTTCATTTACAGAACCCAGGGCGTCAATCATGGAATCAGAAGCAAATTTTGACCCAGAAACTCAGTGGTAAGGTCCAAACTAAATAGAGGTAGTTCTGGATCAGCAGATAAGAGAAGTCTTCCAGGCCTGTGACTGAGTCAACAGATTTTCTTCTTTAATCTTCTTCCTAGACCAGCCAATGACCGGGTGAGCTGGGCAGACTAGGATAGAATGTTTCTGACTCTAGACTGTATTCTGGCTTTGCTAACTCCACCAAGACAATGTCATGCTGCTGCTGCTAAGTCGCTTCAATCGTGTCCAACTCTGTGTGACCCCATAGACGGCAGCCCACCAGGCTCCACCATCCCTGGGATTCTCCAGGCAAGAACACTGGAGTGGGTTGCCATTTCCTTATAGGAAAGGCCTAAACCTGTCCCCCGACACTTACCATGTAGCCCAGGGTGAGGCATACAGTAGGCCCTCAATAAATACCAGTACACTGAACCTGCAAGAAAACATCATCTGTGTTTTACTTGGAGTGGGTCTGTATCATCTTAACCGGGGTTGCTGTCTTGCTATTAAGGAAATTGCTTTTCTACCCAGTTGGAGCCTAAATCAAGCCTGTCCCCACTGACCCTGAGGCCAGAATCGACTAAGTTACCTTGTATGGGTCCAACTTTTGAAAGATTCAATTTTGCTAATTTCCCTCCAGGTCCTGAGCTGAGTCAGTGACTGATTAGCTCTCAAAGAGTCATGTGCTGGTTGTATTTATAGCACTAATTAATTAATACAGGTAAAGAGCCAGGAAGATAAAGTACTAGCAGAGTGCGGTGTCTTCAAATGACTATTAGCGCCCAGGCTGGGGACCTTTGAATGTGAACGTATGGGCAAAAAAGTGCCATCCCAGGTGGAGCCTTTTAAAAAGCATCAGCTTGATTACGGAAGACATAAATTAACTGGAGGAAGTAGCGCTGTCAGTGACAGACTGTCGTCAGAATCCTCTCCCGTTTGGTTTCCATTTAAATCGACACATATGGTGAGGGGTTGTTGGAGGGT
The DNA here is from genome assembly GCA_006410615.1 of Neotragus moschatus. NCBI lineage: Eukaryota > Metazoa > Chordata > Mammalia > Artiodactyla > Bovidae > Neotragus > Neotragus moschatus. Next base: position 9,617,389 of record SJYA01002795.1, on the reverse strand, counting down.
TTCAAGCATATACGTGCACTCATTCTCCCGCAGGAGTAGGATGCCTCAGTTCCACTGAACCTGGTGGGTGGTATGGTCTCCCAGCTCCCCTGTGTTTCCTGAACAACAGGAAAAGAAGTGATAAACTCTGCAAGGGTTAGGGAGCCCAGAGACGGGGCTGGGGGAGGGCTTGTTTCATTTCATTGCAGTCATCAGAGTACCTGAAGCCCTTCAAAAATGTCATATGGGCACAGATGCCTGGTAGCATCAAGGCCTGGCCTAGAGAACATGTGATTTGGGGAGGGCTTGAAGCAGCTGCCTGGGCTCTTCATGTTGCAGGAGAAGACATGGAGAGAGGTTTGTGGCTTGCTGGGGTCCCCATGTCCAGGAGCCCCAAGAGAGCAGCGGCTACTTCCTGTTTTCTCTCTGCAGCCAGCTCAGAGCCACGTGGCGGTGGAGAGCAGGAGGCCTGGGACGGGCTGAGGAGCAGAAGGCCAGGTTTGGAGCAGCTGCCAGAGGTCTGCTGAGTCATGAGTCTGTCCTGTTCTGGCCTGGTCTCCACTTGCGTGGAAATGCCCGTCAATCCTAGCTGAAATTCTCTTCTGAAACGCTCCAGGCAGCTCAGAAAACAGCCCTGGGGACTACTTGGGAGGAGGCTAGGGCCTTTGGGGTTTTGGGGAAAGGTCTTGCCCCGCCAAGTCTGCTTGGGCCTAGAAGCGTCTCAGCAGGACCAGCCCAGGTTTAAAATGAAAAAAGGCCTCCTTCCAGGGAAGTGCAGCATTCTACAATATATATTGAGTGTTTATTTTTTAATTTTCAAAGCCCATGGTCTTCATTTATAGATGTTCTAGTTGTAAAAATAATTTACTGGGGAGTTTCTATTTCTTCTTTTATCTCTTTGGATATTCTATATATAGGCTTTTGTGGTGGCTCAGATGGTAATCTGCCTGCAACGCGGGAGACCTGGGTTCAGTTTCTGTGTTGGGAAGAACCCCTGGAGAAGGGAATGGCTACCCACTACAGTATAGGTGAACACATATATAACTTGATTTAAAATTTTTTTAGATTTAAGTATTGTGGACTTATAACATTATATTGGTTTCAGGTATAGAACACAGTGACTAATTTTTTATAGATTATGCTTGATTTAAAGTTATTGCCTATATTCCCTGTGTTGCACAATATGTATTGAAGCGCAGCATTCTAGATACAGGGCTGGGAGTGCAGAGCTCAGCTGCATATAAGCCCTTAGCAGGATGCTTTTGTGCAGTGAGCAACCAGCACAGCTGTATGAAGTGTCCTGTGTCTCAGATGGAGCTTCCTCACAACCACCTTGACTGTGCAGAGGTGAATAGGAGACTCTACATCTAGAGTGGGCTTGGGAGAAGGCCACCCTAAGCTCCTAGACGCTTCCTCTAGGATCAGCTGATGATATCAGTTGGAGTCCAGTCAGATCCCCACTCCTGGGTATATCAAAAGCAGCATGCATTGTCTGGAGCCCTGGGTGCAGTTGCAAACGAGTGGCTTGAGCAAGAAGCCAGGCCTGCACTTTCTGGGTTGCTGCTGTCCCCTTCCCTGCTGGCCCTCCTCCACTACGGGGGCTGCTGCTTCTGCTAGAGGGAGCTTCAAAGCTGGGTCGATGGCTCTTCTCGCCTTGTGCCTTTCACTTTTCTCCCAATGCGTGCTCAGTTGCTCAGCTGGGTCCAGCTCTTTGTGACCCCATGGACTGTAGCCCACCAGGCTCCTCTGTTTATGGGATTCTCCAGGCCTGACTACTGCAGTGGGTTACCATTCCCTTCTCTAGGGGATCTTCCTGACCCAGGGGTCGAACTCATGCCTCTTGCATCTCCTGGATTGGTAGGAGGATTCCTTACCCTGAGCCACCTGGAAAGCCAGTTTTCTTCTAGAACTTCCTATAGCAGAGCCACGTTTGAAGTGGGTCAGCCAGCACAGGAGTGTGGAAAAAGCAGTTTGTAGAGCTCTAGCCCCAGTGCTGGGGAGGTGAGCCAGAAGGGTGAATTTTACCGAGAGACAGTACTCACTATGCTACCTAGTCACCTCTGCCCATCTTGTTTTGGCTTAAAATTTGAAAATAACAGAATTAAAAACATATTTATTATACACATACTCAGTGTTAGGCCTGTGCTAAGCCCTGGAGGTGCAGTGATGAGGATTCCTGCTCAGATGGATCTCATGGCCTGGGGAGAAATAGTCAGCATTGCGAGGGTGCTTCTGGCTAGGGACTGAACCCAGGGTCTACACGGATCATCCCACTTAGTTCTGGCAACAACTTGATGAGTTTTCAGATGAAGTAACAGGGGTTCAGGGAGCTTATCGCAGATCACATGCACTGAGAGGTTCACTGCCATTTTTTGTGAATTGATGTGATGTCCTTGCTGTGTGGGTGTGGGCAGCCCTCTTGTTTGCCACTCTAAGGGAGGAGCCTTTGAAAGGCCTCTCTTGAACTCTTTTTTCTGGCTGTACTATGCGGCTTGTGGGGTGTTAGATCCCCAGCTAGGGACTGAACCCAGGACCCTTGGCAGTGAGAGTGCTGGGGCCTAACCACTGGATTATCAGGGAATTCCACTGGACTTTTTTAATGAGGCACCAACAGACTGTGACCACAAGATGTGCAGACCCAGTCATGGTGGTCCCTGCTGCTGCTCCACGCTGTGGTACCCTTGATGGCTCACCAGCCCACCTGTCCACACTGGCCTTTTCCTGCCAGACCTCCTAGAGGAGTTATTGGCACTCCTGTCTGCACACTGTGGGAGTGATGTAGCTGTTATTCTTAAAATTTCCACCCTGGAGCCTCTTGTCTTCCTGGTGGGTGTTGTAGAAGGCCCCCAGCTTATCCATCTTTGTGTCTCTTGAGTTTGGCACAGAGTCCTGCACACGGCAAGCACTCAGAAAGACATTATTCATGTAAATCACCTGTATAAAAAGACCAGGCCGTGCAATCCACATTTGGCAGTCTTCAAAAGTAAATTCAGCCAAAAGATTTGAAAGCAGGGACTTGAACAGATACACACGNCCATCTTTGTGTCTCTTGAGTTTGGCACAGAGTCCTGCACACGGCAAGCACTCAGAAAGACATTATTCATGTAAATCACCTGTATAAAAAGACCAGGCCGTGCAATCCACATTTGGCAGTCTTCAAAAGTAAATTCAGCCAAAAGATTTGAAAGCAGGGACTTGAACAGATACACACGTGTGTGTACAGCAGCATTGTTGACAGCAGCCCAAAGGTGGAAGCAGTCCAAGTGTCCATGAGTGGATGAGTGGATGAACGGAATGTGGGACAGATTTACAACTGGAATCTTATTCAGCCTTAAGAGGGAAGGAAATTCTGACGCAAGCTACAGCATGGTTGAACCTATTGAAGAAAGCTAGTCACAAAAAGATAAGTACTGTATGATTCCATTTATGTGAGATGCCTAGAGTAGGCAAATTCATAGAGACAGAAGGTGGAATGGTGGCTTCCAGAGGCTGAAGGAGAGGGTGATGGGGAGTTATTGTTTAATGGGTACAGAGTTGTAGTGTAGGAATATGAAAACGTTCTGGAGGTAGACGATGGTGATGGTTGCCAAACAATGAATATATTTAATGCGGCTCATGTATGGATGTGAGAGTTGGACTGTGAAGAAGGCTGAGCTCCGAAGAATTGATGCTTTTGAACTGTGGTGTTGGAGAAGACTCTTGAGAGTCCCTTGGACTGCAAGGAGATCCAACCAGTCCATTCTAAAGGAGATCGGTCCTGGGTGTTCTTTGGAAGGAATGATGCTAAAGCTGAAGCTCCAGTACTTTGGCCACGTCATGCCAAGAGTTGACTCATTGGAAAAGACTCTGATGCTGGGAGGGATTGAGGGCAGGAGGAGAAGGGGACGACCGAGGATGAGATGGCTGGATGGCATCACCGACTGGATGGACATGAGTCTGAGTGAACTCCGGGAGTTGGTGATGGACAGGGAGGCCTGGTATGCTGTGATTCATGGGGTCGCAAAGAGTCGGACATGACTGAGCGACTGAACTGACTGAACTGAAGGGACATCTTTGATGGTCCAGTGGTGACTGATTTGCAGAAACCAACACAACATTGTAAAGCAATTATTCTATAATTAAAAATAAAAACAATTATTATTCTCCCTTTAAAAAGCCAGCAAATCAACATCTCCACTGCAAAAGAAAAAAATAAAAAAAAAAAACCAACCAACCAACAAATAAAAGAAGAATCTGCCTTCTAGTGCAAGGGTCACAGGTTGATCCCTGGTCTGGGACCTGAGATCCCACACACCATAGGGCAACTAAGCCTATATGCTGCAACTGAGATAAATAAAAATAATAAATAAATATTGAAAAAATTTAAAAAGAACGATATGTTTTTAAAAAATGGTTAAAATGGTACATTTTACCATAAGAAAAAAGTAAACTCAGAGTTCTTCACTTGGGCATCCTGGTTTGTGATGGCTCCTGGCTCTTACAACATGAGAATCCTGCTTAGGAAAGGGTGCTTGAGAGAGGGAGTCCAGCCCTGCCTCCGTAATGACTATGAATTCCAAGGCTTATTTCTGGCTATTGAACTAATGAGCTCATAGCTACTTGGGCCTTCATTTGAACCCCTAGAGAGGAACAGCGTATTAAAAAGCAGAGATATCACTTTGCTGACAAAGGTCTGTCTGGTCAAAGCTATGGTTTTTCCATTAGTCATATATGGATGTGAGAGTTGGATCATAAAGAAAGCCTAGCGCTGTAGAATTGATGCTTTCTAACGGTGGTGCTGGAGAAGACTCTTGAGAGTCTTTTGGACAGCAGGGAGATCAAGCTAGTCAATCCTAAAGGAAATCAACCCTGAATATTCATTGGAAGGACTGATGCTGAAGCTGAAGCTCCAATACTTTGGCCACCTTATGCAAAGAACTGACTCACTGGAAAAGACCCTGATAATGAGAAAGATTGAAGGCAGGAGGAAAAGGGGACGACAGAGGATGAGATGGTTGGATGGCCTCACTGACTCAATGGACGTGAGTTTGAGCAAGCTCCAGGAAACAGAAGAGGACAGAGAAGCTTGGCATACTGCAGTTCATGGGATCGAAAACAGTTGGACATGATTTAGCCACTGAACAACAGAGAGACACACTGGTCCTGCTAAGGTAGTGTCTTTGGAGGCAAAGTGAGCATTTTCCCAGAGATGTGAGGTATAAACGCTTTTTTGGGTTGTCTTAGCAGTGTGCCAGGGGACTATGCCCATCTGTACCCATCAGAATTCCTTGCTAACAGGTTCCTGGAACTAACTCCGGTGATTATCAGTGCATTAGCAATTTCCTGGGAGGTTCTCAGACAGCTCCAGAGAGGAAGGGAAAGCTAGAAAACAAGGCTTAGAAAAGAAGTGGAAGTCAGGTGGCCCAAGCTATCTGCAGAGTGTAACAGCTTCTGCAGATCCAGGCCCCAGAGCTGGAGTGAAGGGCTCTCTTCCTGCATCACTTCCCTGCATCACTCGGGGCCTGGGTCAAGCAGCTGATTGACTGACCAGGAAATGAGTCACCTCTCGGTTGCAAGGGCAGGACACTGGAGGGAAAGAAGAGCCTTGAAGAAAATTGGGGACCTGAAAGGGAGGGCTCTGGAGGCTCAGAAGCTGTAGTGGCAAACATGCCCTTGAACAGGGGCCCCTCCCTGCTAAGACTACATGGGAACAGGGGCCCCCTGGGCCTTCCTTCATCACACCACTGTTGTGGGCTCCAGAAGGGCCTGGGAACAGAAGCAGAAGGGGCCTCTTTTTGTCCACCCCTGGGCCTAGGTCAGGGTGAAGGCCCCGTCTTGTCTTGGACACAACTGTCCCAGCTCCTCAGTCCCAGCCCTTAGGCTGTGAGAGGGCATGGGTGGGCTCTGTCGTCTTGGCTGGTGGGGGGGCCACCATGCCATCTTCCGGCTGTTGCCTCCTGGTCTGTCTTGGGTAGAATGTTTACTATTGCATTTAATTAAGACCCCATAAATCTCCAGGAGTAACAGAGCAGCAGTTTGGGGCCTTCTCGCATCTTTACAGACCCACTGGGGGCGGGAAAACCAGCTGCAAACCAGTGCATGACCTTGTTTGCCCTAGGAAAATATGAATCTTGGCGAACTTTTCCCTTCTTCCCAAACATGCCGTAAAATGTTTACTTCCACGTAGTCTTTTAAATGCACCACTGATGCACTCACTCCCCAAGTATATCAGCAGATTTAAAAGGTTCATAAAAATTCCCTTCGTAGGGCTACAGTAAACTTTTGTGCAATTGTTCTTCTGTGAGATTAGAGGTTCACAGACCATCTTTTTAAGTTTGATCACTGATTTGTCTGAGAGCTAATTATCAGCAGACTGGGGAATGATGAAGTTTATTTATCGCCAAGCGGGTGAATCAACATAGCCCATTAAACCTCCGGGGTCTGATATCTTGAGGACCTTATTCCTCCGTGGAGCATGAAATGCCATTCTCTCTCCCCCTCCTTGTGGGCTTGTCTCCAGCATGGAAGTCGTCAACGGGCAGCTGTGGGTATCTCAGTTTGGGGCCAGCTCGGCACTCCCCGGGCGCCTCATGGGGCTTGTGATTGCAGACACACGTGCTGCCCAGAAGAAAGCACTTTAGAGATGCTTATGCCCCAAAGCCTGACTGGCAGGGGCTTAAACACACAGAGAGTGAATCGATTTCTGCCTGTAAGGCAGGAAGGTTGGAGACATCACTGGCCACGTGCAACCTCACCTGTGGGCGTGGGGTGTGGGGGGGTGGCTGTGATTCAACCATGTCGAGCACGCTCTCCCCTCCAGGTGTGCTGCTTCTGTGCTGTCCTCTGCCGGGTCCCCTCTCCTGTAAGTGTCCACTTGGCTAAATTCCTCACCAACTTCCAACCACGCTCATATCTCACCTTTTCTGTAATTTTTGGCTGGCTGTGCTGGAGCTTTGTTGCAGCATGGGGCTTCTCTAGCTGTGATGTGTAGGTTTAGTTGCCCTGCGGCGTGTGGGATCTTTGTTCCCTGACCAGAGATTGAACCCATATCCTCTCCATTGGAAGGCGGATGGATTCTTTACCATTGGTCCACCAGGGACGTCCCTGTGACTAATTTTAATGGTGGTAAAATATGCACAACATAAAATTTACCATCGTAACCAGTTTTAAGTCTCCAGTTGAGTGGCATTAAGCACAGTCACGTTGTTGTGCAGTCTTCAGCACCACCATCTCCAGAACTCTTCTCATCTTGCTAAAAGGAAACTCTGTACCCATCAAACAGCAATTGCCCATACCCTTCCTTGACCCCTGATAGCCTCCATTCTACATTCTGTCTCTATGAATTTGACTATTGTAAGTATCTCATATAAGTGGAATCACACACGTGGAATTGCTGGACCATAGGGTAATTTTTAAGGTTTTACATTAAACCTTTGATTTTTAAATGAAATTAAACACTTGATAGGTACTCAGTATTTCCTGAATGAATGAATGAGTAATGCTGCCTTGCTCTGCCCCTGGGAACCTTGCCAGGCAGTCAGGACAGAGAGTCCATCCTTAGGCGAGTCCTCCTGCCAGTGACCGAGCTGGAGAACTCAGGGCCTCCTGCCTCCACCATCGGGCTGGGGGACGTGGAGAAAGAGAGAGTGTGAGCTAGCAGCAGCAGCTGGCTTTATGACTTCTTGCTGCTTAAGCAATACGATTCAGTGATGGAGAGTCTGGTCCCCTCTGCCTCATGACACCGAGGAAGGTCCCTCCCCTGCTCTGCCCCGTGCAGACCACAGAGCAGCTGCCCACAAACCACCTTGGCAGTGCCTTTGCTCGGACCTCTCAGGCAGTTCCTGGGCCAGTGTCCTCCAACTGTATTTCTTACTGCGAGGGAAGTAGAGCCAAAAAATTGCCCTCAATTTAAGACTGCTTGACCCCAATTTTTATCATCTACCTTTCTTTCAGTATTGTCTTTGATGTTGTTTTATGTTGCCCTGTTGAAGATCCTGCCCTTGTTGATTAAACTAAAACCAACCTCTGTATTTATGTATGTAGTTTCTCCCTCGGCTGAATTAGAAACGTTCACACAAGTGGTATGCTTAAACATGGATGAGTTTTGGCTTCTTCAACTAATTTCTCTCCCTCTTGGTCATGTCTTCCTTTTGGATTTGTGAAGACAATTTTATATAATGTTTCTAACTGGCTTAACATTTTGATACTTACTTTGGTTTAGGCACTGTTCTAAGTCCTTCTCACGTAGGTCCTGTTTTTCAAGAAGGAAAATGAGACACAGAAATGTCACCCATCCAAGTAACATCAAGGTGACTTGCAGTAACTTGGCCAAGGTCACAGAGCTTTTAAGTGGAAACCCAACCCAACTGTTGATGACCATTCCAGAACCCAAGCCAAGTTTCTAACTCTGACTGTAGTTCAGATCACTTGCTCTGGGGACTTCCCTGGCAGTCGAGTGGTTAGGACTCTGCACTTCCACTGCAGGGAGCATGGGTTTGATCCCTGGGGGAACCAAGATCCCAGATGCCTGGAAGCATGAACAAAAGAAATAAATAAAAAAAATTAACAAATCATTTGCTTTAGTTGTGGTGCTGCAGTTATTAACATCTTTAGTGGACTGAAGAGGTGGAATGGAAACAGCAAGAGCAACCCAAATACCAGCCAACTGGTTATTGTAATTGGGNTAATAAAGAACCAACTCTTTTATTTACAACTGGAGATACAGCTTCACATTTATACTAAGCTATGAGAGAAAGAGCCCTGGGTGGGATGTCAGGAAAGCCAGGCCCTTTCCCTGACTCTGCCACTAACCAGAAGTGTTACCTTGGATTTCTAGCCTCAGCTCCACCATCTGTAAAATGAATTGAATGAGTTGTTTGCCTTCAGGTCCCTTCTAGCTCTGACACTTTGGGACTGTCATATAGAACTCTGAAATTTCACTCTTCCCTGATAGCAAGCTCTTCTTAGGGTGGTGGATGGCAGAGATCCTGGGTATGCTGAGCCCCTGAACGGTTGGAACAAGCAGAAAATGAAAAAAGCGGTTCTTGAGGCAGAAAAGCCAAATTTTATCAATTGGCAATTTTGCATAAACCAACCTTCATTATGAAAGATAAGAGTATCAGTAAAAAGGGTTCATGGAACCAGATGTCTACCATATTTTCTAAACCTTTAACGAATGATGGTTGTCATTTTTCTGAGCACCTGTTGTGTTCCAAGAGCTGGAATCAACACTTTCTCTTTCTTTCAGTATTGCTCTCGCTTTTTTTTGGAATACATTATGTTCTGTTTTTCCTCATAACAACTATCAGGGAAGTCTTACTATTCTCATTTCATGGATGGAAAACCTGAGGATCATGGGGATTTAGCAATTCCTTGTAAGTCATGTGGTAAGTGCAGTGGACAATATTTTAACCCAAGGTTTTGTAACTTGCTATCCACTGCACTCCTAATATTACTGGGAGATTTCTATTTTTAATACCAGGTGACTGTAATATTGGCTGAAAGAACCCACAGCTTCTTTCTAATCTCTAACATGGGTATATAGTTTTACAGTTTGCAAAGCACTTTTGTGTATAAATGCAATTTGATTCTTTCAAGAACATTAAGATTATGGTCCCTTCACAGATCAGGAATCTGAGGCTAAGTAAAATTCTCCAAAGAAACACTCATTGTTCAGTAAGTGGTGAAGCCAAGATTTACACGGAGCTCTGGCTGCCTCCCAGGCTCTNGTTTGCAAAGCACTTTTGTGTATAAATGCAATTTGATTCTTTCAAGAACATTAAGATTATGGTCCCTTCACAGATCAGGAATCTGAGGCTAAGTAAAATTCTCCAAAGAAACACTCATTGTTCAGTAAGTGGTGAAGCCAAGATTTACACGGAGCTCTGGCTGCCTCCCAGGCTCTACACATGATCTCCATTAGTTGGGTCAGTTACGAACAAGAGCTTCCCCAGTGGCTCAGCAGTAAAGAATCTGCCTGCAATGCAGGAACTGGAGGAGCTGCAGGTTCGATCCCTGGGTCGGGAAGTTCCCCTGGAGGAGGGCATGGCAACCCATTCCAGTGTTCTTGCCTGAAGATTCCCACCGTCAGAGGAGCCTGGCAGGCTACAGTCCGTAGAGTCACAAAGGGTCGGACACAGTGGAAGCGACTTAGCACTCACTAGGAACAGAGCTGAACTGATCAAGGCAGTAAGAAAGACTGCTCGAAGGTGTTCAGAGGAGAGTAACTGCTGAGAGAGCTGCTGGGAGAGTAAACTGGTGCATCCACTTTGGAAGACTGTTTGCCTTTATCTACTAAAAATGAATATGTATTCCAACAGTTCCTCTCCTAGATATAAACCCAACAGAAATGTCTGCCTATGCGTAAGAATGTGCACAGCAGTAACCAAAATGACCACCATGAATAGACGGAACGCATAGTGTCTCCCTTCAGACTCTATAACCAAACTCCATAGACTGAGTGCCCCACAAGCCACAAAAATTTATTTCTCACAGTTCTGGAGGCTGGAAGTCTGAGACCAGGGTGAACATGGTCAGGTTCTGGTTTGCTCCTATTCCAGGCTGCAGACTGTCCACTTCCAGTTGTGCCCATACATGGTGAAAGAGAAGGAAAAGAAACTCTCTGGAGTCTCTTTTATAAAGGCACTGACTTCATTCATGAGAGTTCCATCCTCACGACCTAATTACCTTCAAAAGGCCCCACTTCCTAATACCACCCCTTTGGGGGTTAGGATTTCAACATAGGAATTTTGGGGGATTATAAACATTTAGTCCATTGCATATAGACTGTATAATACTCATATAATGCATTATTAAACAGGAAGAAAAGTGAATAAACTACTATTACAGTACTTGTAACACCTTGGGTGACTTTTTTTTAATTAAAATGTTTATTTTATTAAAAAAATTTCTACAGTGCTTTACCATTGTCAGAAGTTTCACACACATTTCATATAATCCCGTAATAACCGTTTTCAAATTCCCCACTCCAGTATTGCCCTTCCCCCTCCCCTTGCCCCCCTGGGAACCACTAATTTGTTCTCTCTGAGTCTGCTTCTTTTTTGTTCTATTCACTAATTTGTTGTATTTTTTAGATTCCGCATATAAGTGATACTATACAGTATTTGTCTGTCTCTGAGGTGAATCTCTTTTGAAAGAAAGAATCCAGACTCAAAGAAATATACACTGTATGACTCCATCTCTATAAAGTTCAAGACATAGGCAAGTATTACCTATGTCGTTAGAGATCAGACCGTAGTTTCTTTTTGGTGGAATGGTGAGATGTTGATCAGTAGGGCCCCCAAAGGGCTTCCCTAGTGGCTCAGGGGTGAAGAACTTGCCTACCAAGACAGGTGACATATATCTGATTCTTGGGTAGGGAAGTTCCCTTGGGGAAGGAAATGGCAACCCACTCCAATAGTCTTGCCTGGGTAATTCCATAGACAGAGGAGCATGGTGGATTGCAGTCCATGCGGTCGCAAGAGCTGGACACAACTTAGCGACTAAACAACAACAACAACAGCAACAGAGGGTCCAAAAGGCACTTCTGGTGCTTTCTTGATCTCAATATAGTTGCTTCAATATAAGTTTACTTTGGGCTAATGAATTGAGGTGTATACTTATGACTTGTGTATTTGGCCACATGTATGTTGTATGATGGGAGAGTCGGACTCTAAAGAAAACTGAGCACGGAAGAATTGATGCTTTTGAACTGTGGTGTTGGAGAAGACTCTTGAGAGTCCTTTGGACTGCAAGGAGATCCAACCAGTCCATCCTAAAGGAAATCAGTCTTGAATATTCATTGGAAGGACTGATGCTGAAGCTGAAACTCCAATACTTCGGCCACCTGATGTGAACAACTGACTCATTGGAAAAGACTTCGATGGGAAAGATTGAAGGCAGGAGGAGAAGGGGACGACAGAGGATGAGATGGCTGGATGGCATCACTGACTCTATGGACATGAGTTTGAGTAAACTCCGGGAGTTGGTGATGGACAGGGAAGCCTGACGTGCTGTGGTCCACGGGGTCACAGAGTCGGACACAACTGAGTGACTGAACTGAATTGATGTATTTCAACAAAGAGAGTTCAATGGACACAAAAGCAAAGATCTCAAATTTGAGGCTAAATGGTTTCTTTAAAAAACCTTGATTGTATCTGTCTTTCTGGGTTTATCTATCTTTTAGAAAGCAATTACTTAATCTGACTTGTAATCTTAATTAAAATTTTAGAAAATATATAAAGCACAAGTAGCTTGGTCCTGCAGTTCACCTCATTGCACTAGTTCTTAACTAGAAGGGTTTAATCATCTGATGTAAGCTTTATAATTAAGAGTGGCAGTTATTAAAATTCTGGACACTAGTGGATCAAAAGCTCACCTTTAGGAATCATTTTTGTGAGTCTATCAGGCTCTGGAGATGCAGTGGTCATATGTAGTCTGGATGCTGAAAAATACATGGCATTCAATTTAAGTGGCTATACTCTCTACTCAAGCTGTGAAATGAACTCTGGGCGTAGTATCTTGGTTATTGGAATTGAAGACTTTTGGTCCAGCCAAAGATTAGATCTCATGATGCTTTGAAGTGGACAGTTGCTGCATTTTTCCTCTCAATGTCCGCTTCCCTTGGCTTTACTGGGTGGGGCTCTCGCTTCACTTCACTTCCCACATGGTTTGGGAAAATTTTTGCCCAAGTGAAGCCTGTGACCCCGTCTAAGCCAATCAGTGTACTCTATCCTTTTGGCTGCAGTGATTGGTTCAGGCATGTGCACATGACCCAAGTCAATCGGGTCCAATCAGTTTCAGTTCTGAGCTTTGGTTTGGACTCAACTATAGGCCCATGTGTTATGTAGACATGAGCCTTAGGCTGCCAATGTACCCCAGTGAGCTGAGAAAGAAGGTTATCCCAAGAAGCAGAGGCAGAGATTGGGAGTGGTAGGTTTCTGATTCTTTCCTGCCCAAAGCCAACTCTCCCTTTGGACTTTTCACTTATGTGAGCAAATGCATTCTCTTTCCTTTTTAATAACTTTTTACTGGAGTACAGTTGCTTTGCAGTGTTCTGTCTGCTGTACGGTAAAGTGAATCAGTTATATGTATACACATGTCCCTCTTTGGTAGATTTCCTTCCCATTCTTAGGTCACCACCGAGTGGTCAGTAGAGTTCCCTGTGCCATACAGTAGATTCTCATCAGTTGTCTGTTTCATACAGAGTAGTGTCTGTATGTCAATCCCAGTCTCCCAGTTCACCTCACCCTTTCCCCACTGCTTGGCACCCATGAGTTTGTTCTCTACATCTGTGTCTCTGTTTCTGCTTTGCACATAAGCTCATCTGTACCATTTTTCTAGAATCCAAGTATAAGTGATATTATATGATATTTGTTTCTCTCTGTCTGACTTACCGCATTTTGTACGACAGTCTCTAGGTCTACCCACATCTCTGCAGATTGCACTATTTCAGTCCTTTTTATGCCTGAGTAGTATTTCATTGTATGTGTGCACCATATCTTCTTTGTTTCTCCGTTGATGGACATTTAGGTTGCTTCCACGTCCTGGCTGTTGTAAATATCACTGCAGTGAGCATTGGGCTGCGTCTTTTCGAATTATGATTTTCTCTGGATATATGCCTAGGAGTGGGATTGCTGGCTCATAGGGCAGCTCTATTTTTAGGTTTTTGAGGCACCTCCATTACTTTTCTCCATAGTGGCCATACCAATTTACATTTTTCACCAACAATGTACGAGGGTTCCATCTTCTGAATACAATCTCTTTCATTTCAAGCCTATTTGGGTTGGATTTTCTGTCACTGGCCTCCAACAGTGTTCTAATTGTTATGCCCACCTTATTCTCTCTGGATGGGTTTTGTCACAAGAATCGTAACAATAATTCTCGTGACCACCCTCTCATGGCTGTTGAGAAAACAAACAAACAAAAAACCTGAGCTCAAGTGCTGGAAAAATTTCTTTGGCCTGAAGACAGCAGCGACAACGGTGATAACAATACTGGCACAAACCCAGACTTTTCCAAACTTCTCAGCAGTCGCATGGCAGGTTCACACCATCTTCTGTTGGCAAGATGTGGCAAATATTGCAGCTCAGTGGTAAGAGTGAGAAACCCATGTCCCGAGCAGTTGGGTGGCTCTTCTCAGCAGGCTTAGCTCTATTTAAACTTCCCAAACTTTGCTCTCTGTGTGTGTGTATGTGTGTGTGTGTGTGTGTACACGCACGTGTAGGAGGGTTTGGACTCTCTTCCTCTTTTGTTATGAAGGAGAACAGGGAGCAGATTGGAACAGGTTGTAACACTTCCGCACGCCCATGTCCCGGTGCTTATTTCATAGTGCCGTCTGCCAATTGGCGTCTGGATCCCGTGCCTCTTTGATTTATGTATTTATTGTAAAGCAGCCAAATTTCAGAGAGAAGAGAGGAGATTCTAATTTAATAGTAAGAGCAAGGTGTAATTTCTTATAAAGTGAGGGAAAGGCACCCGCATTCTTATTTGATATCAGAAAATAAGACTGCTCAAGACTTCTCTCACCCATCTAAAAATTAAGACATAGATGTTCCACCAAATGATTAGTTCAGTGTTTTATAAGAGACGATCATTTTATTTGTGAATGGAATTTTAAATTAAGTAGGTCTTACGTTAGGAAACAAAGACACCCAGAATAAAAAATCCCAACCTTTCAAACAAACAAGCAAGCAACAAAATCCCTTAAGTCTTTTTTTTTTAATGTCTTTTTTTCTTGGTTTTTTTTTTTTTTTTTTTTCTTTTCGCTGTGCCATGCGGCTTGCAGTATCTTAGTTCCCTGACCAGGGACTGAACCCATGGCCCCTGCAGTGGAAGTGTGGAATCGTAAGCAGTGAATTGCCAGGGAAGTCCTAGAAATCCCTTAAATCTTACCACCGATCACTATTTCCCCTTTTAGGTTGGTTAAAAATATTATCTAAAGGCCAAGAGTTTGCATGTCAGAGTTAGAGACCATTGCACAAGGTTAGGGCTGGGATGATGAGCACCTGTGATGGAGCCCCTAGGGGGCCTAGATAGGTCTGTGGAATAAGTGGAAGGTGCTGGAGAAGGGGATGACTCTTGAGAGTCCCTTGGACTGCAAGGAGATCCAACCAGTCCATTCTGAAGGAGATCAGCCCTGGGATTTCTTTGGAGGGAATGATGCTGAAGCTGAAACTCCAGTACTTTGCCCACCTCATGCGAAGAGTTGACTCATTGGAAAAGACTCTGATGCTGGGAGGGATTGAGGGCAGTAGGAGAAGGGGACGACCGAGGATGAGATGGCTGGATGGCATCACTGACTTGATGGACGTGAGTCTGAGTGAACTCCGGGAGCTGGCGATGGACAGGGAGGCCTGGCGTGCTGCGATTCACGGGGTCGCAAAGAGTTGGACACGACTGAGTGACTGAATTGAACTGAACTGAACTGAAGGATCAAAGTGGCTGCAGGGGTAAACGCCCCGCAGAACTCCCCCAGCACCGGGCTGGGCAGGCCTTGTTTGCCTGATTTGCATCCAAAACTCTGAGGGGGTGGAAGTGGTCCCCATCACCTTTCCAGGCATGTTTTCCACCTTGGGTACCACCCTCCTCAGCGTCCCTCAACATAAATTCATTCTATTAGGCTAAGTGATGCTGTTCAGCAAAAAGAGTCACTGTGTGGTGGGTGTGGGGGCAGTGGGGACCACGAGCAGGGCCTAGGTGAGCAGTGACCATGTCCCCACCTCCCCCAGCACCTGACACACAGTAGGGGCTCAGTCACTGTGCTGCAACAATGCGATTCCATTTGTCCAGTTCTGAAATCTCTTTACCTTTACCCTGCCCCACCTCCCTGGCTCCCACTTCTGTTGGCACTGATCTCTTTGTGTACTGGAGTTCTCTTACTCTCCCCATCACTTCTGGGAAGGCTGGTCTTCTTGGATGAGCTGTGACTTTAAAAGCATCAGCTGGGAGTTCATAATGGGGTTCTAGCCCCGAGTGAGTGATGTGGAGGGTATCTCAAACTCCCACCATGCCTCAGTTTCCCCTTCTTCCAAAAAAGCCATAATAATATTTATCTTTTTATTGCTTATAGATATTATGAAATTAAAATGATAGATGTGAGAGGAATTAGAAGAAAGGCCCTATGCAAATTCACCGCTGTGATTAGCATTCTTGCTATTCCTTTTAATATTAGGTCCCTAAATGATCACACTCCTCAGTTAAAGACATGATCTGGGAACAGAAAAAGAAATAAAAGCTGCATCTACCTGCAACCTTGGAGTAGAAAAGTCCCCTTATTCTCTTTCCTCTTTCAGAAGAGAACTTGGTGTGATCGGGTCATTGCATGTAAAATGCTTTAAGAATGTGATCTGTACTTCATCATTTTAAAATTCAAACATTCCCGAGCCTTTTTTCCCCTCACTCCGTTCATATTTATCTTCTTGGTCTTGCCTTCATTGGGCACCACATTTGTATTGATAAATTGTAGGTGGTAGGAGATGTATTGATGGGATGGAGACAGTTCAAAATGTAGAGTGCTGTGGCTTTGCATATCATTACACCTAGCTAGCTTTTTGCCTCCTGAAAGCTGTCGATTTGTGCATTATTGCTATTCAGGCTGATAAATGACAGTAATTGTTCTTAAGTTGAAGAGCTGGTTTAATATGCTGTCTGGCCTGGGAATTTCCTGAGCACCAGGGTTAAACTCGCGCTCCACTCGAGCTAGCAAAATGGCCCTTTTTTCATCTCAGACTATAGAGTTAATTGAATTACTCGCTATTCATGCAGTTTGTAGCCTTGATTCTAAAGATATCATGAACGGAAGGGGGAGGGGGAGACTTTCTAGGGGACTCTGGGTAACCGTGGGTCCTGCGTCAAGGACGTGACCCCTTCCCTGAGTGGAAGGCAGTTCATGTTCTGCAGCATGGTTTGCTTCCCTGCCCCTCTGGTTGCTCTCAGTCATTTTGGAGGAGCCTTCTGGGGTTCCCCAAACCTAGAGGGCAGCAGGATTCTGGATGATGCAAAGATGATGTCTCAGAGGCTATTTTTGCCTGTTTTCTAAAATTTGGAAATCAGAGCATGGCGTTGCTTGTATTTCGTTTTGTTCACTTTTTAAACTTTTGGGGTTTAACACGTACTATGATCTGGGTGAAGTTTAGAGTTGCCACTTAGCCGTGGGGCAGCCCCAAGGTTTCATTCTGTTTTCCTTCCCAGTGACTCAGCTTCTAACCGAACCATTCAATCCAAAGGGCTCACCCCAGCCCTTTTGAGTCAGAGGATTTTTTCCTGGGCTGAAGGCGGGGGAGGAATTAACTGCAGGAAACTGGGGAAGAGAATTTGCCTTTCAAGGAATGTCTCATCGGACTCGGGTGTGTGGGCAGAGATTTCCAGAAAAGTTCACGCAGCAACCTCATCTTCATCCCATCTTCCTGCTATCTGTGGGCTGGTCTTCCAGGTCTCCCCTGGATAGAATGAACCCAAAGACAGATACAAAGCAAGCAGGAGACGCAGCTTGCCTCATATTTACCCTCTAGCATTGAGATGACTCAAAGTACCACCGAGCTTCAAAATTACTGATTTGCTTCTGTTTGGGAATCAATGGCCACTTCCCCTACTCATGTACCCCTGTCCTGGCCCAAGGTTAAAACCAGGTTATTTCTCCAATTTATTGGACCATGGCCACATGCTTTCATGTATGCGTTCTCTGCGGCTGCTTTTGCACGGCAGGTGTAGACTTTAGTAGCTGCAACAGAGACGCAATGCTCTCAAAGCCTAAAGTGTTTACTTTATGAAGATTTATAGAAAATGTTTGATAAATCAGTGTCCAAAAACCATCCTGCTGAGGTTCAAATGCTGCTCTACCACACATAAGCTGGATGTTCTTGAGCAAGTTAGACTTCCTATGCCTTAACCTCCTCATCTGTAAAATGAGAATTATACCGTAGCTGCGTATGTTGTTTGTGAGGGCCAAGTAATGCAAATGTAGGAAGTGTGCTTAAAATAGTTTGTGGCACATAGTTAGAATTCTGTAAGCATTACTTGTCATTGTTATATTTTGTCTTTGAAAAGGTTCAATGATTACATATTATGCTGGTTTGGAAAATTGTCAGTAACAATCTTTATTAAGTGAGAAAGTAATTGAGAATGTGAAACTGATTATCAACACATTGTTTTATGTAAGTTCCACAAATAAAAATGCAGGGAAAATATTTGCAGGGCGGGAACAGAAATGCAGACATAGAGAAGAGTTGTGGACACGGTGGGTGAAGCAGAGGGTGGGGCGAGTTGAGAGAACAGTATTGAAATATGTACATTACCATATGCAAAACAGACAGTGGGAAGCTGCTGTATAACACAAGGAACTCAACCGAGTGCTTTGTGACAACCTAGAAGAGTGGGATGGGGTGGGGGGTGGAAGAGAGGAAACATATGTATATTTATGGCTGATTCACGTTGTTGTATGGCAGAAACCAACACAACATTGTAAAGCAATTATCCTCC
Organism: Neotragus moschatus; assembly: GCA_006410615.1. Taxonomy (NCBI): domain Eukaryota; kingdom Metazoa; phylum Chordata; class Mammalia; order Artiodactyla; family Bovidae; genus Neotragus; species Neotragus moschatus. The sequence goes on along the minus strand of SJYA01002795.1, from coordinate 9,598,954 downwards.
AGTTAAAAAAAAAAATACATAGGGAAAAAAAATTCAGGTTATTTTTCCTATAATTGTTCAAGCTTGTGTAACAGCTTGGGACATTATTAGTAGATAACCTCCGTCTCCCTTTCTCTCTCTAGATGGAAGGAAAGTTTGGTGCCAAGTGATGTTCAATGCCCTAGCCGGAAACATTTATCTTGTTTAGATCCAACTTCAGGAAAGTTTGGGTTCCTGTCTCTGCACGCCCTGTCTTCGATCTCAGTTCTCAAGTGTGCCCACCGAAGCAGGCCTGAGGGATGTGGCCCCACCCCAGAATACCTGGAGTACGGAAAGACTCCCATTTAGAGACATTCATCATTTCTCATCACAGGAGCTCATAAAACCCATCTTTTGCCGTCCGACCAGGTATGAGATCAGGGAGGGAGACAGGTTAAAATGTAAGTCATTTGGATCTGTTGGCTATACTGTTTAGAATTAAATCCATGCGTAATAGAACTTCCGATCGGAAACGAGTAGTTTCCCAGACAAAGCCATCGTGAGCTCCACAATTTCATACGGATGCTTCCAGCACTAACGGAGCGGGTGCAGTTCACTTGATAATGCTCTGAGCAGAAAAGGGTCATTTTTCCTAGTGCTATAACCATGCAAACGTGACGGCAGATCACTCACTCCGGTTCTTCCTGTCTGGTGTCCAGGAAGAGTACGTCTCGCACCTTACCTGGAGAGAGGTGCTCCTCCCGGGGTGGGAGAAAACCCTCCCTGAGGTCAAAGAGTGACCTGCTGAGCCTCCAAGGGCCTGACAACGGTCAGGGTCCCTCCTTAGGCTCTGGGTCTCTGCTCTTGGCCTTCCTCTGTCCCACATCTGGGAAGGGCCGGCTCAGAACCCAAAGTGCTTCCAGAGGCTGGGCTCCTCCAGGGCTTTGTTTGGGCTCATTCATGAAGCCCAGTGCCCTCTGCAATAGGGTGGGTACTGCTCAGGGCATGTGATGTGTTTAGGTTGCTACAGAGTCATGGCTGTAACTGATATTGAGTCACATATCATTTTTCCTTCAGTCCATTTTCAAGGTTTCTGATTATGTCAAAGAGAAATTCTTCTTTGGTGTGAAAGTGTTTTTCATACCTGAAACTCTCATGTTTGCTAGCTTTCTTCTATCGAAAAAAACGGAGGACGGGCATTGGACTCGGAATATTATTCACAGGACAGTATCCAGCTGCAGCAATAAAAAAAAAAAGCTACTTTTTAAAAAGGTATTTATTTTGTAGTTATGTTTTACTGTGACAAATGATACTAACTTTCCATCGTGGTAATGACAAAGATTCCTTCTAAATAAATTTCTTTAAATAAGAAGAGTCTGTTTAAGAATAGTATCATGTAAATATGAGTCCAAATGATGCTGGTTTATGGGAATGATCTTGAAGGTGCCATGTGGATGGTTGCAGTCTGGGAAACTGCCAGATTGCTGTGAGGTGCTGGTGGCAAGAGGGCAGGGCATGTCCCCTGGAACTCTATCATTGCACAGAATTCACTGTATCTCAGCACAGACTCAAAACTACTTAAAAACTACCACTGTCTTATTTTCTGTTTGAAAAGGGTATCGACGTTCTTTGAAGAAAATGTGGAATATATAGGACGCACACACTCAAAAAGCAAAGGAAAGAAAAGAAGAGAAAAGAAAGGAAGTGAAAAATCCCCGAAGAGCCCATTTGCCAGAGATAGCCATTACTAATGTCGTTCTTTATTTTTCTTTGTCTTTCAGCATGTAAACATAAATGGGGTCTTCCCTGGTGGCTCAATGGTAAAGAATCCACCTTCTCTGGGTCAGGAAGATCTCCCAGTATTCTTGCCTGGGAAATCACATGGACAGAGAATGACAGAGAATCTTTGTCATTGCCCCAAAGGGACGTCAGTAACGTTTGTCACACATAACGTCTGCTAATGTTTCATTGAGTTTTTTTGCCCATTTTCAAATTGGCTTGTGTTCTTTAACTGTTCAGTTTTTAGGATTCTTTGTATATTCTAGATGCTAGTTCTCTGAGGGATGTGTGATTTGCAGCTCTTTTCTCATAATGGGTAGCTTCTCTTTTTACCCTAATCACATGGCATTTGCACACTCCAAAGTTTTTACTTTTGTTAAGGTCCATTGTGTCAATTTCATATACTTTTAAGCTTAGTTGTATGCCTGCCTTAACAATGAGAACCAATGCTGCGTTAAAAATAGGTATTTCCTGAGGACCTACTAAGCCCCACATACTTGTTTAGGGTGGGAAGCACTGCAGACAGAAGAATGTACTGTTCTTGCTTATACGGAGTTAGATAGTAAAAATGTAATTTCAGAAGTGCTTATATAATTGTCCTGGTGAAAAATGGTCTCAAGGTAAAGAGTAGGGATTCTAAGAGGATGAAACAGAGTCTAAAAAGACTTGCTTCCCTGGAAAATCATCGTTTGCAGAGGATGAGGAAGAGCTGGCCAGATTGGAGAGCAAGAGGCGTGGGCACAGGGACCAGCCTTGGAGTGGAGGCGTTGGCGTGTTTGAGGAGTAAGACAGCCTGTGCAGGGGGCAGGGCTGACATGGCTGCTGTGGGGCACGGACCAGGTGGCACTGTGGGCCTCGGCGGCAGTTGGGACTTCACTGTGAGACCTGCGGGAGGCAGTGAAAGGTTTTGTAGGATGAAGGACCTTCGTGAACCACTTACTGAGCTTTGCAACAAACAGCACCATCTTCTTTGTTTTACAGAAATCTCAACCTTGCCTTCATGTGAAGGGGAAGTTGGATACTTAGATGAGCTGTTGACTTATTTATAGATCCTGAGTTCTAGAAAACTCCGTACTCAAAAGCATCACTCTAGAAATTTCACTTTCTGTCAGGTTATGCAAAATGGTTTAACTCATGAGGAAGATACCAATACCTAGAGGATAAGAGAACAGCTTTGGGGTCTTCCCTGGCGGTCTCATGGTTAAGAATCTGCCTTGCAGTGCAGGGATGTGGGTTCAATCCCTGGTCAGAGAACTAGGGTCCCATGTGCTGCAGAGCGACTAAGTCCGAGCACCACAGCTAGAGAGTCCACGTGCTGCACGCCATGTCCCACATGTTGCGTTGGGCCCCAACTAAGCCCCGACACAGCAGCTAAATTAGTGAAAGAAAAACAGCTCTGGCAGTTTCTGATGTAAGTTAGATGACATCAAGGATGGCCAGAGGGCTGAGGTTTCATGGGTGTACATTTTGGGGATTGGATCATTTCTGTTGCTGGCTGTCAAATGCAAGGACCTGCTGTGCACTGGGGGAAGGTTAAGGATGAGATGGGGGTGGGGTGGGGNCCACAGGGCTGAGGTTTCATGGGTATACATTTTGGGGATTGGATCATTTCTGTTGCTGGCTGTCAAATGCAAGGACCTGCTGTGCACTGGGGGAAGGTTAAGGATGAGATGGGGGTGAGGTGAGGGGGGGCCCTGGCTGTGGAGAGCAGGTTGATATAGATGAGGCTTGGAAGCGCACGTGGTGACTGGGTGTTTTTGGGGTCGCCTTCTTGAATGTACTTCTGTGTTAGGGACCATTTCTTTGCACCCTGAAGTAAGCAAAATTCTGGAAATGCCAGCCCCCTGGGGAATTGCTTCCCTCCCCCCGTCCCTGCCCCCTCGATCTAGGGTACCAGGCTAATAGCACTCTAGGGCTGTGTTGAGACAAAAGGACAAGAGTAAAGAATATAAAGGGTTCTGGAGGTTACCATGTGCCCAGAAGTCTCACTTGTAAAATCCTGGGGACTCACCCTCTTACGCTTTAGGGGCATGGCATTTAGCCTGAACCTGTTAGTTTGAACAGGTCAAACTACAGACTTTGACCTGTGAGGTGCTGTAAGGTCTCGGATGGCGAAGAGCTTGCCTTGAACCCTAACAGCATCCTGAAGGTGTGTTGGAAATTGGAGGTGATGCTTTAGAGGTGTTTCTCGTGCCACCCCAGGATGCACCCGGGGTTGTGTGAGGTTGTTAGCGTCTTGGTCCCATGGTGCCCTCACCCCCAGCCTGAGAGAGGAGGTGGGTACCGGGACAATCATGAGCCTCTCTGAGGCTGCACACCCACTGAGTTGGCTCTTTGTGGGGGTGGAAGGGAATAGGCCAGTTGTAACACCAGCTGTCAGCACACAAACTGCTTAATTTCAAAATCACACCACAGACAGAATTAAAAACATCACACTTGAGTTAAAGTGAGCGAAACAAAGAGAAGCATTTTCAACACAGAGCAGAGCGACCGTGTGTAGTGTGCTCTGGGGCCTGGGAGCTCTGGAACAAAGTCTTTCCTTAGTGATGCCTGGGAGGCCTATTAAACAAACAGATAACCCGTAACCCCGTGCCCATCCCCAGTTTAGAATAACCGCTATCTGCTGGTTACTACTCATTTTTTCCCTGGCTGGTCCGTCATGTAAAATTTGGCCAATTGTTGACTCACGGCTGCTGCAAACCCACCTTTATTTTAACCACGTAGGAGATGTGAGAGGGTGGGGAGGAGAATTTGCTGATGCCTGCGGTGCCTGCCTGCCTTGAGGGTGGAGATGCTCCCCCCCACCCCCACCCCCGTCTG
>SJYA01002795.1:9568297-9594264 GCA_006410615.1 Neotragus moschatus | reverse complement strand
CTGTAGGGCTCGGCCCCCCTTCCCTTGGTTGCGATGCTCAGCACACAGTTTACAGTGGAATGGACTGGAATGGACGCATTTAGACCTTCTGTTTGACTCTTAGATATATATTTAAAAGTAGGCAGAGCTTCAGATGAAATGCAAGCCGGCAGCTCAGCATAGTGGCAGCCCGAGTATTGGGAGCCTGTCTGAAACACCTAATGGAAAGGAAGGCCTGAGTCACCAGTGGACTTGGAGTGTTCCACCAGCCTGTGGGATGTTATCCTAGACCGGAATGAACTTCCCCAGCTCTGGGCTCCTTTGAACACTTGGCGCTTCTCCTAGGGCAGGTCCCTGCCATCCCGCCTCCTCCATGTTCATCCCCCGGGCATTTGCAGGTGCCTAAGCGTCCTTCCTGGGGAGACCAGAAGCAAGACATGGTCCTTGGCTGTTTATTTCCACACCTCTCTGTCACCCTCCCCTGGAAGCACTCTGAGTATCTTGAGGGCAGAGATCATGTCTTGTCTATCTGTGTATCCCCTGAGCAGAATTTAGTGCCTGGCACTATCTGTGGGCACCCGGAGAGCATGGAGTTGGAAGTGGCACAGGAATGATGGTCTTTCCTCCTTCACCCTTTGCTTTGCTGCCACGTTGGGGTCAGCATCCACTCCTTCAGTCAATACATTTCTGGCTGCCTCTGTGTGCCCAGCATGTCGCCGGATGCTGAGGTTGGGTCCTGCAGTCAGCCTGGGTGTGTGTCTTGGGCTGTCTTGGGGCTGCTGGGTAGAATTTCTGGCTGTGTTGTGACTGCTTCCGTGGCTTTGGGCAGCTAAGACCCTTGGATAGGGTAGGAAAGGTATTGGGGAGGGAGACTTAGAACCCTGCCTGTCCCTGAAGGAGATAGTAGGCCTACACATTTTAGTGTAGGAGTCCCCAAGCTCTGGGCCATGGACGGGTACCAGTATGTGGCCTGTCAGAAACCAGGGTGCCCAGCAGGAGAGGAACAGTGGGTGAAACTGAAACCATCCCCACTTTCTAGGGACCGTGGAAAAACTGTCTTCCATGAAACCAGTCTCTGGTGCCAAAAAGGTTGGGGACCGCAGTTTTGGGAGCACTTAGGAGATTCAGTGCATGTTCAGATTTATTAGTCTGGAGAACCTCTCATGGGTGAGCCAAATACTCAGATTTTTAACAGTTTAGTTTTGGAGGAGGATTTGCAGGTGGACACAAGGTCCAAACAAGAGATCCAAGGGCTCATACCATGGGTGACACAAATTTCTAGCATGGTTCTGCCAGAGGGGGGTCCCTGCAGTGTCCACCCAGGGACCAATATAGACCATTAAGCTCACCCTCGATCTCTCCTTTCCCTTGACCTTCTCCCTGGGGAAGGATGGAAAGCTGCAGAAATAGGACACAGGGACCTGGGGGTTGGGGGATGAGTGCCTCATGTTTGAGGGTTTATGGGGCTTTCAGCCTTCCTCGGGGGGAGTTTCTGGAATTGCCATAAGGCAATGCTCCAGCTTTGGCATGGGTCTTGCTCCTGGCTGGAGCAGGCGTTCACCCTGCTTCCCACCCCACACTGCCCCCAGGCCTCTCTCTGCAGTCCTCCCGGTTGGGCTCAGCTGAGCTACCCCTCCCCTCCCCAGTGAGATGCTTCCAGGAATTCTCACCTTCCCCAAACCACGAGGGGAAGCCCCTCCTCGCCTCATTTGACTCGATCACACTGCTTCTTCCTCTCTGAAAACTCAAAACAGAGAAGTACACTGTGGAGGAAAACTTATTTTTTCTCTCTTCACTCTGGAAGCCAGCCTTGATCCGAATGTTCCTATAGCAACATTAATTCTCCAAGTTGCACCTACTGTATAATAAGTTATATATATAGAAGACCTACTGGGGTCCAAATACCCCATATGTGCAAGCGAATGAGTTAATGCTGCCGTGAGAATTAGCAATGTTCCGTTTCCTGATCTTCATGCTTTTAGAGTTGCAACCTGTGTTTGCTGGGGGGCTCTGGATGGAGGCTTGGGGGAGCAGTGGAGGTGGGTGCAATTCTGGCAGAGAACTGCCTTCACAGCAGATCGAAGGATGTCTGGAGAATTTTTGCGTCTTGAGATGGAAATAGACATGGGGATGCCAGTGTCCTTCCTAGTTACCATGAACTTTTCCTCGAGCTCAGCTCTGGCTGTCTTGGCGTCCATGGTTGCCTGATGGTGAAGCTGGGCAGTAGGTAGTCAGAGTAAGAGAAGAAACAGGTGAGACAGACAGACAGGACCCAGTCTCTTTGCTGCTTGAGTCCTGGGGGTGGGGTTGATCCTAGGCCAAAGTTTCTGCCCCGCCTCTTTCCTTACAAGTTGGTGGAAAATATAGCCTTGGCTGTGGGAAAGGTTTGGATCCCTTGTGGGTCTCCCGGAGGTTGTTTGTATTGGCTAGGCTCTGTAGTGTTGGTAAGAAGCTAATAGCCATGATCTTGGTAAAGATGATGGTTTACATTGAAAGCCTTGTCACAGGCCAGGCTGTACTCCGAAATTCTGTGCAACGTGTCCTTAACTCTTGCAACAAGATATGTGTATCTCCCATTGTACAGATGGAAATATTGAGGCGCTGGAGGACGAGCTCTCAAGCCTGTTACCAACAGCACATGCTATACCTTGCTCTGGCAGGTGCTGATGGGGGCCCTGCAGACCTGGTGACTCTTAGCCTGCTCTTGCCTCTTTTAAACATTCCGCTGCTTCCTTTGCCTGGGACCTGGGAGCTCACAGTTTGCCTTTAATGCNGGTGGACACAAGGTCCAAACAAGAGATCCAAGGGCTCATACCATGGGTGACACAAATTTCTAGCATGGTTCTGCCAGAGGGGGGTCCCTGCAGTGTCCACCCAGGGACCAATATAGACCATTAAGCTCACCCTCGATCTCTCCTTTCCCTTGACCTTCTCCCTGGGGAAGGATGGAAAGCTGCAGAAATAGGACACAGGGACCTGGGGGTTGGGGGATGAGTGCCTCATGTTTGAGGGTTTATGGGGCTTTCAGCCTTCCTCGGGGGGAGTTTCTGGAATTGCCATAAGGCAATGCTCCAGCTTTGGCATGGGTCTTGCTCCTGGCTGGAGCAGGCGTTCACCCTGCTTCCCACCCCACACTGCCCCCAGGCCTCTCTCTGCAGTCCTCCCGGTTGGGCTCAGCTGAGCTACCCCTCCCCTCCCCAGTGAGATGCTTCCAGGAATTCTCACCTTCCCCAAACCACGAGGGGAAGCCCCTCCTCGCCTCATTTGACTCGATCACACTGCTTCTTCCTCTCTGAAAACTCAAAACAGAGAAGTACACTGTGGAGGAAAACTTATTTTTTCTCTCTTCACTCTGGAAGCCAGCCTTGATCCGAATGTTCCTATAGCAACATTAATTCTCCAAGTTGCACCTACTGTATAATAAGTTATATATATAGAAGACCTACTGGGGTCCAAATACCCCATATGTGCAAGCGAATGAGTTAATGCTGCCGTGAGAATTAGCAATGTTCCGTTTCCTGATCTTCATGCTTTTAGAGTTGCAACCTGTGTTTGCTGGGGGGCTCTGGATGGAGGCTTGGGGGAGCAGTGGAGGTGGGTGCAATTCTGGCAGAGAACTGCCTTCACAGCAGATCGAAGGATGTCTGGAGAATTTTTGCGTCTTGAGATGGAAATAGACATGGGGATGCCAGTGTCCTTCCTAGTTACCATGAACTTTTCCTCGAGCTCAGCTCTGGCTGTCTTGGCGTCCATGGTTGCCTGATGGTGAAGCTGGGCAGTAGGTAGTCAGAGTAAGAGAAGAAACAGGTGAGACAGACAGACAGGACCCAGTCTCTTTGCTGCTTGAGTCCTGGGGGTGGGGTTGATCCTAGGCCAAAGTTTCTGCCCCGCCTCTTTCCTTACAAGTTGGTGGAAAATATAGCCTTGGCTGTGGGAAAGGTTTGGATCCCTTGTGGGTCTCCCGGAGGTTGTTTGTATTGGCTAGGCTCTGTAGTGTTGGTAAGAAGCTAATAGCCATGATCTTGGTAAAGATGATGGTTTACATTGAAAGCCTTGTCACAGGCCAGGCTGTACTCCGAAATTCTGTGCAACGTGTCCTTAACTCTTGCAACAAGATATGTGTATCTCCCATTGTACAGATGGAAATATTGAGGCGCTGGAGGAAGAGCTCTCAAGCCTGTTACCAACAGCACATGCTATACCTTGCTCTGGCAGGTGCTGATGGGGGCCCTGCAGACCTGGTGACTCTTAGCCTGCTCTTGCCTCTTTTAAACATTCCGCTGCTTCCTTCGCCTGGGACCTGGGAGCTCACAGTTTGCCTTTAATGCACAGGCTAACCCTGTAGTGGTGAGATTCCTTCCAGCTGGATAGGATGCTCTGAGGTGGGTCGTGAGATGCGGGGAGGCCCAAGGTCTCCTTGGGCACATGTGTAGCTGACTGCCCCTCTCCTCCAAGATCCAGTGGACACGGGGACCTAGACACTTCCTGTCTGGCCCTTCAGGTGTCCCTCATCATCTCTGGCCCTGCTTGCCCTCAAGAAGCTTTTATGCTGAGCTAGCAACCCACTCCAGTGTTCTTGCCTGGAGAATCCCAGGGATGGCGGAGCCTGGTAGGCTGCCATCTATAGGGTCACACAGAGTCGGAAGCGACTTAGCAGCGGCAGCAGCAGCAGCAGCAGCAGCCCGTGGCCTTGGTTTGGGCTTCAGGTCCCACTGGACCCCAGGCTAGGACTCAGAACACCACCAACCACCAGACGGCGCCATCTTCAGTCCACTGGCTGCTCTCAGATGGGAGCTCAGGTGTGAACGTGCGGTTTTAGAAGAATTACCTTAAAACAGTGAAGAGTCCAACTCCTTTCTGACTGTTTCTTCCTGCATTTAATGAGAGGCCTTTTCCTACTCTGCCTACAGCCAACAGATACCCTGAAGGGGTGTAAAACTCAATAGACACTCACGCAGATAAAGAAACTTGTAAAAGTTCTTGGTTTGAAATCTTCTTTTATGGCCCTGGATGGGGAAGTGTTCCTAGAAAGCTGTTTTGGGAAATGAAATGGTCCGTTTGTCCCCTTGAAAAGCTGAGCTGAGTCCTGGGGGGCCTCTGTGGTTCCGCCTCTGCCTCTGGCCCTCTGGTAGGATGCCCTTAGGAGGGATGGACAGCAAGTGAGGAGCATGAAAGGCTGCTCCTTGGACTCCAGAGCCTGGGGTGGACACCCTGCATGAACCTACATCCTCCCAGGGGTCACCCCCAGCCCCACTCCATGCTGCTCCCCACCCCCACCCCTGCTAGGAGGCAAAGGGCAGTGAGATATTTGCCAAGAAGTGCCCAATTTGGTGCAAATGGTGGGGGATCACAGTGGTACTGAGAAGAGACCCAGGCGGACAGGACATGGCTTAGCTTGCGGTCTCATGGCAGGCCTAGTAGGGGAGTGGCAACTGGGGTGTGACCTCAGGCTCTCACGTTTTTTGTTTCCCCACCTTCTTCATCCTGATTGGACAAGAGTCTTCTCGTGGAAGGGACAGCACAGTAGAGCACAGAGAAGTAAAAGCCTATTCCTGATTTTCGGAATTTAAACATCCATTATCTCCTTTGGGTTGTCATGATAAAATATCACAGATTGAGGAGCTTTGTTATTGTTGCTTAGTCGCTAAGTTGTGTCCAACTCTTTGCAACCTCACAGACTGTAGCCCACCAGGTGCCTCTGCCCATGTGATTTCTCAGGCAATAACACTGGAGGGGGTTGCCATTTCCTTCTCCAGGGGATCTTCCTGACTCAGGGATTGAACCCACCTCTCCTGCACTGGCAGGCGGATTCTTTACCACTGAGCCACCAAAGACTCCCTAAGGAGCTTAAACCACAGAAATTTATTTTCTCACANACTGGACAAGAGTCTTCTTGTGGAAGGGACAGCACAGCAGAGCACAGAGAAGTAAAAGCCTATTCCTGATTTTCGGAATTTAAGCATCCATTAGCTCCTTTGGGTTGTCATGATAAAATATCACAGACTGAGGAGCTTTGTTATTTTTGCTTAGTCACTAAGTCGTGTCCAACTCTTTGCAACCTCACAGACTGTAGCCCACCAGGTGCCTCCTCCCATGTGATTTCTCAGGCAAGAACACTGGAGTGGGTTGCCATTTCCTTCTCCAGGGGATCTTCCCGACTCAGGGATTGAACCCACGTCTCCTGCACTGGCAGGTGGATTCTTTACCACTGAGCCACCAAAGACTCCCTAAGGAGCTTAAACCACAGAAATTTATTTTCTCACAACTCTGGAGGCTGGAAGCCCAAGATCAAGGTGTCAGCAGGGTTAGTTTCTTCTGAGGCCTCTCTGCTTGCTGGTATATGGTCATCTTCTCCGTGTCCTCGTATGGCCTTCCCTCAATGTGTCTCTGCGTCCTAACTGCTTCTTATAAGAACACTAGTCATATTAGATTAAGGCGTACCCTATGAGTTCATTTTAACTTAATTACCTCTTTAAAGGCCCTTGCTCTAAATATTTGGGTTTCCCTGGAGGCTCAGCTGGTAAAGAATTCACCTACAATGAGGGAGACCTGGGTTCCATCTCTGGGTTGCGAAGATCCCTTGGAGAAGGGATCAGCTACCCACTCCTGTGTTCTGGCCTGGAAAATTCCATGAATCGTAAAGTCCACCGGGTTGCAAAGAGTTGGACACAACTGAGCAACTTTCACTTCACTTCTCTGAATATTCACATTCTAAAGTTCTGGGGGTTACAACTTCAACATACGAGTTTTGAAAGGTACAAAGAGCTTGACTGATGTAGCTTATTAAGAAAAAAATATTGCAAACCATCAATAGTAACTTGATTTATTTAGGCTATAATANGCAACCCACTCCAGTGTTCTTGTCTGGAGAATCCCATGGACAGAGGAGCCTGGTGGGCCACAGTCCATGAGTTCGCAGAGTTGACTACCACTGAGCGACTAAGCACACATACATATCTTTTTAAAAATATTCTTTTCCATTATGGTTTGTTATAGGATATTTTCATTCTGTCTTTTAGACGGATTTTCACTGATGTGAAAATACTAAAAACAAAATATTGAAAGTTACCAGAAGGAGTTATGGACTTTTGAGAACATATCCGCGGGTCTCAGTTTGAGAGTCTCACTTGTTGCCTGCAGGAGAAGTAGTGCCCCAAAGATAGAGGGAAAGGATTTTAGGTTTGTGGGGCCATTCACTGACTGGGCAACTTCAGGTTGGAGCCNTCTTTTAGATGGATTTTCACTGATGTGAAAATACTAAAAACAAAATGTTGAAAGTTACCAGAAGGAGTTATGGACTTTTGAGAACATAGCCGAGGGTCTCAGTTTGAGAGTCTCACTTGTTGCCTGCAGGAGGAGTGAGTAGTGCCCCAAAGATAGAGGGAAAGGATTTTATGTTTGTGGGGCCATTCACTGACGGGGCAACTTCAGGTTGGAGCTCTCAGCCCTCTGGGTCTTAGTTTTCTGAAAAACAGTGATATTCGCAAATGGCTGCTGCTAAGTCGCTTCAGTCGTGTCCGACTCTGTGCGACCCCATAGACGGCAGCCCACCAGGCTCCCCCGTCCCTGGGATTCTCCAGGCAAGAACAATGGAGTGGGTTGCCATTTCCTTCTCCAGTGCATGAAAGTGAGAAGTGAAAGGGAAGTCGCTCAGTCACGTCCGACTCTTCGTGACCCCATGGACTGCAGATACCAGACTGCTCCGCCCATGGGATTTTCCAGGCAAGCGTACTGGAGTGGGGTGCCAGTGCCTTCTCTGCTTTACAAATGGCGGCAGGGGCCAAATGTGACCACAGGACATGTGTATGTGACCTCTGTCAGCTGGGGTGGGCTGCTCCAGTGGACAGTGTGGTACGTGGAGGGGACCGTCATTGTGTGGTATCTGGGGTTGATTCTTCTGTCCCAAGGTCTGGGCATGGGGGCAGCTGGTGGGGGCAGGGGTTCTGACTCCTGTTGGGGCACCTTCTGTGATGAAGTGAAGTGAAAGTTGCTCAGTTGTGTCGTGTTGGACTCTTTGCGACCCCATGGACTATACAATCCATGGAATTCTCCAGGCCAGAATACTGGAGTGGGTAGCCATCCCCTTCTCCAGGGGATCTTCTCAACCCAGGGATCGAACCCAGATCTCCCTCATTGCAGGTGGATTCTTTACCATCTGAGCCACAGGGAAGCCCTCTGTGATGAGAGGGAGATAAATGGAATGTACCCCAACCATGATGTTTGATTCTAAAGGTGAGGATGTGAGTGATGGTTCCTGGAGAGGTTCAGGCTGAGGGTGGGGAGCACAGGAATCCTGCATGGTGCTCAGGGACGCAAGAGCCCAGCCTTCCTGGAGGAGCTTTCTCTGCTAGGATAACCTGGGACAGAATCCCCCAACTAAACATGGGCCAAGGCATGTCTTTAGGGCAGGGCGGGAGGAAGGCGCTGGGGGCTTAGCGAGGCATCTCCCCTGGAGGCTGCCTTTGGAGGCCCCATGAGCAGGTACGCAGTCCTCTCCAGGACCTGGGCATGGGTGAAAGTAGTGAGTTCACAGCTGCATGGGCTGGGAGGGGCCTTTGGAGTTAAGCAAGGTGGTTGAAGTGGGCAGAAGACAAAGCAAGAAGAGGCTGCAGAGATGAGCGAAGGCCAGAATCAGGTTGGCTAAGTTATATCTTGCTGTCACAGTGGGCAGTGACCCACCTGGCATTCCATTCTCCCTAATGGGGGCAGAAGGGATGCAAGTCCCAGACTGAGAGCTTGCACGACCTCCTGTGGCATGCACTGCTGTCCCCTCCTCCATCTTCTGGAGCTCTGGTCAGCTCTACCTGCAGTTCCAACAAGGACCTGAAGGCAGTGTCCCACCTTTCATTGTCACTCGTCCTCCAGCCTCTGAGGCTTTGCTGTCTCCATCTGTCAGCAGGGCTGTGTACTGTGTGCATGAGTTTGCCATGGGAATGTGTGTGTGGGGGTGATGATGGAGGGTTGCAAAGACAGGAAAATGAAGCTGGGACAGAGCCCAGAGGAAAGGCCTGGACACAGATGCTCAGGGGCAATGGGAAACGCCTGGGGGCCAGTCTGCTGCAGACACCACGGGGTTAGTCCCCAGAGGAGCTAGGCTATGTTCTCCCCTTCTTGCATGAAGTCTCTGCTTCTTCCATGGCTGGGGCACAGTTTTTCCAGAGTGTAGTTGCTAGGTGTCTGTCTGTCCATCAGATCAGAGGCTGCAGGATGGACTCGTCCAGCCACCTGCTGCCCTCTTGGAGAGGGGTGCACGTGAGACCCAGCTCAGAATAGTTTCCACCCCCGGAGCTGGCAGGGCCCCAGGTTAACTTGGTGACTCCGGGCCAGTACAACAAATTTACTGTTATTCCCGCTTGGTAATTAACACCCTTGCTGCCTGCTCCAGCAGCTGATGCAAGAGAGATTTAAGGGAATATTTTAATCTGAAATCTAGCGGCGGGGAGATAAGAGTGGCGTGGCGAGGCTGGGCTACAATCGACATATTTATCGTCTGAGGCTGACCATCCACCGAGTGAGTTCTGCTCGTCAGTTCAGATGGATAGCTAATCACTTTCTGTGTTTATGATTTCAATTTCTGTCCTTCGTGGGGTTGCGGTGAATTAGCTTGGTGCCATTTTCTAAAATATCAAGCATTTTTATACATTAGGTATAGTGAATGGCAAATAGTTGATGTAAAGTCTGCAGTTTTACTCCATAACCAGATTGTAAAATATGAACTGAATTAATCATAACTGCGAAGACTAATGGTACGTTTTCTCTTATTTTATCTTTAGTGCCTTTCAGATCATGTTTTAAAACCTTCCCCGTCTGGCGTTGGGAACGCAGCCGCGGCTTGGTGGTGGATAGGAAGAGGCAAAGGTCAGACCGGAGGCTGCACAAATATTGTGTGCTGGATTTATTGTTTTAATTAAGAGCGTGGCAGTTCATCATAAACTGTTTATGGCGTTTCTGCACAGTGCAGCATTTTGAAATCAGCTGTTTTAATGAAAACATAATGTCATATCTGTCAAAGTTCTAAATATTTTGAAAGTGAAATATGGAAACAAGAACTTTGATTCTAGGCTTACCGAGATTAGCTCATTGAATTGCTTTTAAATCCCTTAAGAGGGTCATATCATGGGGACCGTATGATTTCATGTAGGTGACTGGGGGAAAAAAATTCTAGGAGGTTCTCAAGCTGGTTATTTAATAGTGAAAATACAAGTTGAAGGTTAATGTATCAAGAAACCAAACCATTATGGTTGGCGTTGGGGTTTTAGATTAAAGATGCAATAATGGGTGTGCAGGGCCTGGATGCCGAGCTGTTTGGGGAGGCNGTGACTGGGGGAAAAAAATTCTAGGAGGTTCTCAAGCTGGTTATTTAATAGTGAAAATACAAGTTGAAGGTTAATGTATCAAGAAACCAAACCATTATGGTTGGCGTTGGGGTTTTAGATTAAAGATGCAATAATGGGTGTGCAGGGCCTGGATGCCGAGCTGTTTGGGGAGGCCTAATTGTGCCGAGAGGGAGCTGGGAACCTCTCAGGGTAGGAGAGAAATGGAGGCGCCCCTGTCCTCCTTTTCCAGCGGTGAAGCTTTGACATCGCCATGTTTGCAACTAATTATTTATAATGACCTCAAAGATGATGAGGTTTCATGGACTTTTCAGGCTGAGCAGTTTGCAATCCTAGTAATTCCCTCTTATGGTCGCCGGGCATCTGTGTAGACATGTCAGCCATTCCTGGTTACATTTGTTAGGGGGTCGGATAAAATATTTGTCTAATCTGGAAATTGTATTTTTAGCTGTACTCTCATTGGAAACAGAAATTAAGCTTGTCATTAAATCCCGGGCCACAGGAGTTGACTGAACAGGGTAATGTATGTTATATTCTGTGCTATACTTGGTCAAGTTTCATATATATCGTATTCCACATTATTTTATTAACTTTAATATCTGCACTTCCTATTACCAGACATGCCCCTCATTCAAAGCACAGAGGCACAGTTCTCTAATCAGAAGTGACAGGCTATATACTTTCTCTCAGCCATTACTTGGTAGCCTAGAGCAAAGAACTCTGTTTCCTTGAAAATGTTTTGAATTGGGTTATTTTTATTGAAGTATTAAAGTAATTCTTCAGATTTTAGGCTATTATTTAAGTACTTTTGGGAGAATACAATAACCTCCGGATTCTATAGGCTTTGTTACTTTAACAATCCGAGCTGCTAAATGCATCTTTTTAATGCTGTTATATAAGTGTCTCAGAACTCATCTGACCAGCGGAAGCTAAGAGCATTCAGGTAATTATAGAAAATTAGTAGGCTAAATTAGTTTAGGAAAGTACAAAAGTCTAATATCAACACTGCTTGCACAGTCTAGGCCTTGCTGGCCAGATTTTTCAGTGACAAATTGGCTTTTCTGATGATTTTATCTTTGTGTTTTGGTAATTTGGTTGAAATAACCAATTGATTGGGTAAGAAAGCTGAACTGGGCATGGGTTGGTGTAGTCTGAGAATGGATGCGTGATTTCAATATGAATTCTAATCCGTGATGTTGGAGGAGGTGGCAGTGGCAAAGGTTAGACTCTGCCCCATGAGTCTGGTCAGGAGAACCCACGGCTGGATGACCCCATTACTGGGGGCTTCTTGGGAGTCCCAGCTCAAGCCATAAGGAGATCTCATGAGTGCCTATCAGTAAGTGGCCACATTTTACCAACAGCATTACAAAGAGGAGCTTATTCCCACATACTTCCTGAATCAAAGTGCTCCTGACACCCACATGGGCAGAGTCTAACTGCACTTTGGGTGCCCAGGGATGAGGGAACCAACAGAAGTTTAGAGAAGGACTAGACTGCACTGAGCACTCAACNCAAAGAGGAGCTTATTCCCACATACTTCCTGAATCAAAGTGCTCCTGACACCCACATGGGCAGAGTCTAACTGCACTTTGGGTGCCCAGGGATGAGGGAACCAACAGAAGTTTAGAGAAGGACTAGACTGCACTGAGCACTCAACACTCACCAAGCCATCAGTCTGGGGCACATTGTCTTATTGAATCCTCCTTGTACTGGTCTCTTCTCTGGGCTGCAGAAGCCAAAAGAAGATCCTATCTTCTCAAGGCCAAGCCGAGCAAACGGCAGAGTTGAGAGTGGACCTCAAGTTCATTGTCAAGATTCTTCTACTCTGCCATGCCAGCGCCACTGAACCTGATGAAGTAAGAGAGATTCCACTTCATCTTTTTCCTTTTGTCAAGTCTCAAGTTGGTTGTGTTTGCANGATTTTATCTTTGTGTTTTGGTAATTTGGTTGAAATAACCAATTGATTGGGTAAGAAAGCTGAACTGGGCGTGGGTTGGTGTAGTCTGAGAACGGATGCGTGATTTCAATATGAATTCTAATCCGTGATGTTGGAGGAGGTGGCAATGGCAAAGGTTAGACTCTGCCCCATGAGTCTGGTCAGGAGAACCCATGGCTGGATGACCCATTACTGGGGGCTTCTTGGGAGTCCCAGCTCAAGCCATAAGGAGATCTCATCAGTAAGTAGCCACATTTTACCAAGAACGTTATNTGGGCGTGGGTTGGTGTAGTCTGAGAACGGATGCGTGATTTCAATATGAATTCTAATCCGTGATGTTGGAGGAGGTGGCAATGGCAAAGGTTAGACTCTGCCCCATGAGTCTGGTCAGGAGAACCCATGGCTGGATGACCCATTACTGGGGGCTTCTTGGGAGTCCCAGCTCAAGCCATAAGGAGATCTCATCAGTAAGTAGCCACATTTTACCAAGAACGTTATAAAGAGGAGCTTATTCCCACATACTTCCTGAATCAAAGTGCTCCTGACACCCACATGGGCAGAGTCTAACTGCACTTTGGGTGCCCAGGGATGAGGGAACCAACAGAAGTTTAGAGAAGGACTAGACTGCACTGAGCACTCAACACTCACCAAGCCATCAGTCTGGGGCACATTGTCTTACTGAATCCTCCTTGTACTGGTCTCCTCTCTGGGCTGCAGAAGCCAAAAGAAGATCCTATCTTCTCAAGGCCAAGCCGAGCAAAAGGCAGAGTTGAGATTGGACCTCAAGTTCATTGTCAAGATTCTTCTACTCTGCCATGCCAGTGCCACTGAATCTGATGAAGTAAGAGAGATTCCACTTCATCTTTTTCCTTTTGTCAAGTCTCAAGTTGGTTGTGTTTGCAATCCGTCATTTCTTATGTGACTCGGGGACGAGAAGGTGCCAAGAAGCTTTTAAGAGGAATAGTTTGCAATATATATCTAACTACAATCCAAGAAAATCAGTATTAGACCACTGGAAAAACACCTGGACCCAAAAGCCTCCAATCTACTCATTAGAATTAACTTTCCAGTGTGGGAAAACTGACATGATTAACTCTGTGCTAAATGTAAATCCGATAACCTGCTAGATATCCTGGGACATATTTGGAATTCATTATAGACCTCACAAAACTCTAGCCAATAATCTAGGCGTTCTGCTGTGGGATCAAGCACATGAAATAGAAAACTTATGACCCTTGGTAGGATTGTGCATTCAAAATTAGGGAAGTAGGGACTTCCCTGGTGGTCCATTGGTTAAGACTGCACGCTTCCAATGCAGAGGATGTGTGTTTGATCCCTGGTTCAGGAAAAGCAGCACAGTCAAAAATAAATAAAGTCCAGATTTAATTAATTAAAAAAAAAGAAAGAAGTGTAGAAAATAGGGAAGTGTGTATCCTTGGCAGAGATGTTAGTGCAGATATGTCAATGAAAGGTATTAAAAGCAAAAGTGGCTTTAAAAGCAACCAGCTAGACATCAGATAGAACTGGTTGGCTATCACCGTTTGGTGACCACTCTGGACGTCACGGTTCTAGCCATCGAACCAAGGCATGCCCCAACATGCTGAAATGCTGTGGTTGTTATTTCTACTAACCTACATGTGTGCACCAATTGAGTAAGGTTTACAAATACATAAAGCCTTAGATCTTTATAGTAGCCTGTTAGGTGGGTACTGGTTCCCCTCATTTTACAGATGAGGAAATTACATTTCTTTGACCACTTAGCCCAAGGAATCCAGTTAAACAAAACACAGTTGAGTTGGAGACAAAGGGAGAAAGCAGTTTTTAAGGAAAGTGCTGGAAACGTCTTTTATTATGTGTGCTGCTTGGGAACTGCCTTCCTTCTGCCGTGATTGGCTCTCTGTGGCATGGTTTATCACCACTGGCAGAGATGGGGGGTGTTCACCAAACATGCTCTCCTGTTCTCCTGAATTTCCCAGCTCCCTTGTGAATACAGAGTGTATGCCTTATTCCTGTCAAAGAGCTGCTGCCAGGCGAAATCACCAAAGCCCCATTGTATGGCTACCCATGGCTCACTTCCTTTGCTCATGAAGGCCTCTGTTAAAATGTGGGGGCCACAAGATCAATACAGCCTGGACCACTGAGTTCCATGGAATGTAGGCAGCTGTCCTACGAGTCTCCCAGGAGCTCATTGTGTTTTGTGAAAGCAAGAAAGTAACACTGTTAAGCTAGTGAGCTTTGGGGGTTGTTTGTTACAGCAACACAAGCTTGTGCTATCCTTGCTTGCACAACTCTCTAAGCATCGGTTTTGACAACTTGTCCCCTCTTCCCAGGGCCCAGAAGTGGAGGCTCCTCTCCCTCCTTCCTCCATCTGGTTGGCTTTCGCTCAGGGATGAGTGACTTTTCACGAAGCCATTTGTGACCTTTGTGTTAGGAACACAGTATAAAAATGAATTCTGCTGTTTGTGTACATGTCACCATTGACTCCTCCTTGCTGAAACTGACCGTAACAAGTGGTCGGAGTTTCCACCTGAGGGTGATGCATATTTATTTGAGCTGCCGCCGACTCCTTATTTCATTTGCATAAACTACCCAGGACAGAAGAGGAATCTCCCTGGACCCTGTTTATCTTGTGAAAGTGGAGCTTATTCCAGAGGGCGGATCACTCCTCGCATGGGCCTCTCTCCATCCCTTTTAGCGATGAATGATCATCAGTCATCAGGAGAGGGGATTAAAAAATAGATTTATTGCTATTTCCAAAAGTCAGAACTAGAGGATGAGTAAACACAACAGATGTATAAGAACGTAAGTAGAAACACTATTTTACAATAACATGTACTGAAACACATTTATGTCCTGGAAACTATGAAAAATAGCTCTCTTTAAATGATTTAACATTTGCTCTTCCTTATATACAGTTGAGCCTCCGGTGGGAGAACAAAGATGCTCACAGCTCTCTTGGCTTTTGTGAGACTGTCTCTGAAACTCTTCTGGAATGCTCCATAAAGTCAGTGTATGGTTTAGCAGGACTCGGGGTGGTTCTTGGTGCACATATACATGCCTGTTGTCCTCTTTCCCCATCTCCCCCATACATGTGGGATCAACACTGGAGTGCAGGGGATCTCATGGCCAGAGTCAAAGAAGGAGGTCATCTGGAGCAAAGTCTGTTAGTGACGCTTCCTTCTGGCGACAAAGGAGGGTGTGCCTTCTCACCAGGAGCCGGCCCTGTGTGCCTGGGATTGTGCTCCTGTGACAACTCCATGTTCAAGGTCACTCTGGGTAGCTCGTTTCTGCTGATGGCGGCAGATGGCAAAGCACTCGTTGGAGGAAAGCTAATCTCATAGCTTTGGCCCTTTACAGAGGCCTCAAAATGTGGGCTGGGTGGTTGACTGGATTGATCGTACGGAAAAGGATTCTAAGAAAATGTGCTGATCTAGACACCTAGAGAAGGCAATGGCACCCCACTCCAGTACTCTTGCCTGGAAAATCCCATGGACGGACGAGCCTGGTGGGCTGCAGTCCATGGGGTCGCTAGGAGTCAGACACGACTGAGCGACTTCACTTTCACTTTTCACTTTCATGCATTGGAGAAGGCAATGGCAACCCACTCCAGTGTTCTTGCCTGGAGAATCCCAGGGACGGGGGAGCCTGGTGGGCTGGCCGTTTCTGGGGTCACACAGAGTCGGACACGACTGATGCGACTTAGCAGCAGTAGCAGATACCTAGACACACTTCATAGTCCTTGAAAGTGGGTAACGTAGTACCTTTTTTTAAAAATTATGTATTATTTATTTTTGGTTGCCCTGAGTCTTTGTTGCTGCCTGTGGGCTTTTTCTCTAGTTGTGGCCAGCAGGGGCTACTCTTTGTTGCGGTGCCTGGGCTTCTCGTTGTGGTGGCTTCTCATTCTGGTGGCTTCTCTTGTGGATCACGGGCTCTAGGTGTGTGGGCTTCAGCAGCTACAGCACACAGGTTCAGCTAGTTGTGGTGCGTAGGCCTTACTGCTCTGTGGCATATGGGATCTTCCCAGACCAGGGATCAAACCCATGTTCCCCTACACTGGCAGGCAGATTCCTATCTACTGTACCACCGGGGAAGTCCTGTAGTGTCTTAAGTAGTGGATTCTTTGGAAGGGTTCTGCCTTGGGGTTTCTGAGGACCTTACAGACCAGGGGAGTGTGAAGCTGGCAGAGTGAACCTCTGCAACGATGTGGCCCAGGGGTGGTGACGGCTACATGATGTCACAACAGAGCAGATATGAAAAGCCAGCTGACCAGTCCAGTTTGGACCAAACTGGACCAAAAGTCCATTGGGGATGAGTATCTTTTCCTAGAATTGACTTCTTAAAGTCACCAATTGCTTGCTTTGTTGTCTGGGTGACTGTAGGTTTTAAAAATTTGGTTCCGGAAGTTCCCTGGAAGTCTGGTGGTTAGGACTCACTGCTTTCACTGCTGTGGCCTGGGTTGAATCCCTGGTTGGGGAAACTAAGATCCCATAAGCCACACAGCATGGCCAAAAAAACAAAACAAAACAAAATAAAATTTGGCTCAACCCAGTGACTGGGGAGTGGTATGAAAACAGCGTGTTTGGAATGCAGAATGGAGTTGAGGGTCCAGGTCTCAGATTTTTGATACAAACAGATCTCTTGCCTTTGATACAAACAGATCTCTTCTGGGCATAGCTTGGATACTGGAGGTATGGGTTTTTTTTTTTTTTTTTTTAAAAAAAACAACACTTTTTAAAAAAAATCGGAGTATTGTTGCTTTACAATGTTGTGTTACTTTCTGCTGTACTGAAAAGTGAATCAGCCATGCGTCCACATATATCCCCACTTTTTGTGGATTTCCCTCTGGTTCAGGTCACCTCAGAGCACTGAGTAGGGTTCCCTATGCTATACAATATGTTCTCAGATGGATCTAGAAATTGTCATACAGAGTGAGGTAAGTCAGAAAAACAAAAGTTGCATATTAACACATATATGTGGAATCTAGAAAAATGGTACAGATGAACCTGTTTGCAAAGCAGGAATAGCGACACAGACGTAGAGAACAAATGTATGGACCCAAGGCGGAAGGGAGGGTGGGGTGAATTGGAAGGTTTGGATTCACATACACACACTGCTATGTATGAAATGGGTAACTGATGGAGGTATGGTTTTTACGGCTCTCCCCCCGATCCTTCTGCAACTAACCAGGTTTTCTTTCCTTAAGAAAGTGGTCTGAATGAAATTTACATGTGATCACAAAATTCCCCTCAGAAAAATAAGGCCAGAATTTGCAATATTTAGAAATGAGAAGCAGACTGTGTGGCTTGTCATCTTTGTTTTGTGTGCACCAGATCACAAGCACGTGTGTGTGTGTGCGCACGTGTGCACATGGGTGTGATGCCTCTGTGTCATTGCCAGAGTTGGAAATCTGTGACAGAAAAATAAGATCACATAGGTGTGTGCTCATTCTACATATGTCAAGTCTCTGGTTTCAGGATTGTCGAACTGGCTTCCATCTTTTTCTCTTCTGCAGGGGCACTGAGCAACCTTCGTACTAATACAATATTAAGGACCGCATAATTAGCCACCTTAATAAAATTTTTCCAAGATGGATAGGTGATGTTTGGCTTTCTTCGGAAGAAAACCTTCCTCTAATAGTATTCTGTGGGAATCTATGGCAAGAACAATGAACAGAAATATCTGGAAATATATTAAGATATATGTGCATATATTGGACATTAGCATCATACCCTAAGCATATTGGGAATATGCTTCAAAATATTTCAAACATTGTTGACCTTTGTTATATAATCCCAGGCTTGGGGAAACATATTTGCATAGACTTAGCAATATATTGTAAATAACTACGTAGGACACTGTGTATTTTTCCTTAAGATGCAGTATTATAAGCAAGACATTAAATTATGCCTATCAGACAAAGCAGCCGGATCTCTACATTTTTTTATAGCACATTCTATTGGGAAGACATCCCTGCTTCTAAAAAGCACATGCATTAACTGCCTGATTCATGTGGTGACATGTGGCATATCCAAATGCGTTATGGATCTCTCAGGAATAAAAACAACATAGCGAAACCATCACCTTGGGATGTTCATTGAGTGAATATTTTACAGACACACTCCTTTTATATTTATATAATAATTTAGTGTTATGACAATTTTTTTTAGCCGAGTTGGCAGTTTTTCTTTTTTATAATGGTATTATATTTGTGAGCCTATTAACTGCATATGGGGTAAACTACAGAAAAAAGTATTTTTCATAATTCCTCAGGGTGCTTGTAGCAAAAAAAAAAAGCATACTGGTTTAGAAAAATGTTAATAAAAGGTCAAGCAGAACTTTCCAGTGCTTAGCATGACAGCAGTGGCAATTTTGAGGCCTTTTTTGAATTGTATATCGAGGAGACGTGGGGATTTATGGGGCTTCCAGGAGCAAAACGGCACCCAACGTCCTTTCTGGAAGAGAGACTGACCCTTTGCCAGGGCTGAATTTTTAAACAAAGAATCGAAACAGCGTGTTGCTTTCCCCTCTTCATCCTTGTCTTCTCAGCCATGAGCCCAGGCTGGTCTCTGGCTTGGCCTGGGTCCCCAGGAGCAGCACTGGGCTGCTGACATTGGGGCCGATGCTCTGGCACCTATCCAGCTGGGCATCTTTCCAGGAACTGGGGAGCCAAAGCTGAAAATTGGGGTTCTTCTCCCCTTTTCTATCCTCTGAGGTAGAACAGCACAGCCACCCCTCCAAACCAGAGGGACAAGGCAGGTGCATCCGGAGGGCTGGGGCCGTGCCCACCCGCAGAGCAGGAGTGCCAGGTGGGCCAGCCGATGGCCCATGTGGGACTGCCCCTGCTCTCGCCCGACGCATCCCGTTTCTCCTGCGACCGGCACATCAGGTAAGAAAGTGGAAAAACGCTGCATTTCTTAATCTCTTTCTCTCTTTCCTTTCAAAGAACTTATAAAGGCACCAAAATAGAGCGTGGTTATTTGGGGATTTTTATTTAGCGGTTGCCTGCATTTTAGCATGTTTCAGGCAAACCTATCCACTGTGATTCCGACCAGCCTCAAATTACACTTCCTCAAAATAGACATGTTCTCTGTGGAGAACTGGACAGGGAGCGACTGCCTTGGAACAGATCCAGCCTGGTCCCCAGCAGCGGAAGCCCAGGCCCCCAAGCGCCTGGACTGGCAGGACCCACCCTCCCACGTCGTTCGGCGGCGGCCCTTGTGAGAAAGGAGGGAAAAAGTCGCAGGGTCCACAGAGATGAATGGGTGATTTTTCTCAGGATCTGCCCGATAGTTTTGTGTGTCTCATCAGCTCTCACGTCCGTTGGCGCTGCACTTAACGTCTCGTTTCACAAATGACAGCAGAGTTGCTCATCGGAGCCCAACCTGGCCCCTTCCTGTGGCGAGAGGGGGGCTTGTCTGCTGGCCCTGACTGGTCTAGCGGCGAGGCCCCCAGGGCTGGGAGTTGGGCTTCCAGTTGTGGCATCTTAAGTAGGGAGCCGCTCACATGCAGCGGTCACAAACCGCAGACTGTTTTCTGCCTGTGACGGCCACTCCTGGATGACCACGTGCCACGCTCTCAGCCGGGTGCCGGGGACACCAGGGTTGGTGCGGTGCTCTGCTCTTGTCTTAGTGGGTTCAGAGACGCTTCCCTGTGAATGCTCCATTATAGCCGGGGTGTGCACAGTGAGGACAAAGCCTCAGGCCCTGTGACAGTGTGGCGTGGCAAGGCTGAGGTTAGGGGGAGTCGCAGAGGTGGGGTCATCTTTATTTTAAAATTTGAGATTTGCTCATACAGATTTTCCCCATTAATTTAGATGTTTAAAAATATTGCACTTATCCCATTGTTGAGTTTTTGGCCCTATTCCTGTGAATCAGTGCAACTAGACCAGGTTTGGGGTTGATGGAGAAGATGCCCCTGAGGAAGGGGGGGTTGGCCTACAACCAGATGCGTGGCTATCGGATGACCAGGAAGAACATCCCAGAGAGAGGGACGCTCACGCTCTGCTCTAGATGGAAGAGGGCTTGGTGTGCTCAATGTGAGGCAGAACAGAGCAGAAAAGGGGCTTGGTGAACCCCCCCGTCCCCTCCCAGACATTCAGGGCAGTTACCTCCCAGCAAAATGCCCTGTGACCTCCATCCGTGGCTTCCTGTGAGCAGCACGCTGCCCCTGATGTCCCTCCCCACTGGCTTGGTTTTCAGAGGCGTGAGTAAGATGTGCCAGGCCTCAGGCACGCACAAAATGAGATCTTCCCTGTAATTCTCATGCTCTTTCCCGAGCGGCAGCGTGGAGGGGCCCAGCCAGCGTGGAGGGGCCCAGCCAGCTCCTCCGGGCCAACAGCCATGCGCAGGTCAGGGAGTCCAATGAATCGTGTTCCTCCAAGGCCACTTTTTGAGCCAGAACACTGCTCTATAAAGGCCCTGACTGCCCAGCCTGGATGGGCCACTGCTCAGTTCTGCGGGACTCTGTGGGGCCACAGAGCACAGGGCAATGCCCTGTGTGCCGCTTGCTCCAGGGTTACCTCTACGCATGGGTCTTCTTCCTCCAGGCTCACTGTGAGCTCCCTGGGCTGGAACCATCTCTCTCTGTCCTGATCATCTCAGGCCTGAGGAGGGCTTGGGTGCCATGGATTCTCAGGACACACTTGCCAGTTCCCAGCTTCCTGGTTTTGTCCTTGGGTCCCTTGACAGAACAGCTTGAAGGGGAGCGTTCTGAATTAAAACGTGTTGTGTCTCTTTGGTGAACCGGATTATGGCAAAGGTCAGTGCAGGGCGCACCCTCCTGCTGGCAGGTGTATGTGGGGTGGGGGCGGGGGGGGCAGTGAGTGCTACTTTTGCTGTTGATGGGCTCTCCCCTGCCTTTCCAGCGGAGGGGCATCCCTGGTCATGGAAGCAGCAGGACAGAGACCATTCCCAGAGCACGTAGCCTGGTGGGAATGTCCAACGCTAACCGTGGGGAGTGGGCGTGACTGAGTGTCTGCTGAGGAATCCCATGTTGGGTTAAAAAAAAAAAGTCAGTTGTCTTAATGGGGACTTCTCTGGTGGTCTGCAGCACCACAGGTTCGCTCCCTGGTCAGGGAACTAAGATCCTGCGCCCTGTGAGTTGGGACCAAAAAGGAAAAAAGATCCTCTTGATGTGTATTAAGTGTGCTTATCTGTTTCCTGATTTGTGTCACCTCTCATCCCCTAACTGTCCTGAGACAGAAGAAGTTGAGGAACCCCGCTGGACACGCTGTCGTCATGGCCAGTGGTGGTGGAGCAGCCTCAGTGCTGCTGGGAGCTCGCTGGCTCGGTGGGGCCCTGGACAGACAGACGCTGAGCTGGTGGGGAGGACTTTTGAACTGGAGAAAGAAGGAACTTGGAGCACAGACCCTTATCTGGGGGGCCACCTTGCCCTGCCCCTCAACCACGAGCCCTCCTCTCAACCATGAGCCCTCTCCACCCTCTGGGGCATAGCCCCCTACACCTGAGCACTCAGCAGGGACTCAGCCACCAGGCAGTTCTGGTCCCCATGCGGAGGGGCCGGAGCTGATGGGCTAAAATTCAGGGCTTGATGTGATGCTGGGGGGGTACGCATCCCTTCATCCCCCTTCCTGCTCTGGCCAGTGGCACATAGAGCTTCTCTCAAACATGGCACAGCGATGCCTTAAGCCTCGGTTAATGAGGGGCTTTTGTGCTCATTACATCATTAGAGTCTTGGGACCAGCCTGGTAATTAGAGCCATCTCACAGATGGGGAAGCAGAGACCCAGCTTGGTCCAAGTTTTCCTGCTGCCAAGTGAATAGCACGTGCTCAACTTCCAGCCCACCTGCCTCAGCTTTGCAGGCATCCTCAGGGGCAGTTCTGACTCTGGCGAGTCCTTCCCCAGCAGCACTTGGGGAGTGTCTGTTGGACCGTGATTTGTCACAGAGGTAAGAGCCACCCAGATGGTTGACTCTTCTGCAGCTGACACTCTCAGTATGAAATTGATGACGGCATTGAGCTTGACCCGGCATTGAGCTTGATCCAAATGCCGTGTTGCCTTTGGATGCAAAACCGGGAGAGAAACAAGCCATTGGGTTGTGTCTACCCATCCCTTCCACGCTCCCCCGTGCCTGCCTATATTCAGTAAACACTTGTTCAGCCTCTACCCTGTTCCAGGCGTCTCACTGAGCGCTGGCTGAGCAGTGGGTCGAGATGCTCACAGATGCTGCGTGTGTTTGCTCAGCTGCTTTTAGGTGAGTTCTTTTGTTGTTGCAGCCAGAGTGGAAAGGAGAGGGCTCTGACTTCATGCCGTGGTGATGCTGTCCAGGCTGGACCATGGCATTTGGAACCTCAGGGGTTCCGGGGGCCTATCAGAGAAGCCGATACTAAGATGTCCATGGTGGGCTCTGCCTGTCACTTCCTGACACCTTTCCATGCCAAGGCAGCAGGTTCCGGTAGCACCATGCCTGGGGACTCTTTGGGGGATGCCCTTCTCTTATCACATCCCTTGTGCGTGTGTTAGTTGCTTGGCCATATCTGACTCATTGTGACCCCATGGACTGTAACCCTCCAGGCTCCTCTGTCCATGGGGATTCTCCAGGCAAGAATACTGGAGTGGGTAGCCATGCCTTCCTCCAGGGGATCTTCCTAACCCAGGGATCGAACCTGGGTCTCCCACCCTGCAGGCAGATTCTTTACTGTCTGAGCCACCAGGGAAGCCCTGGAGACAAATGGATTACAGTTAAGTGGCTAAGAGGACCTCAAACTGGAGCTGCGGTATCTGCAACCACACAGGCACCCCCTTCTCTGGTGCCCTTAAATCTGCTCAGCCGGGTGATGCCTCTGGGCATTAGGGCACTGATTGAACTCCTAAGCTGCCTGGTAAGAGAGAATCCCCCTACCCCTATCCTGACCGTATGGCCCTCTAGATACACACAGAACAGCCATAGCCAGCTCTGGGTGAGGATGAGGGAAGTCACTAACTCCTTTCTGATGTGTTTGCACAGAGGCTGTGAAGCCTAGTGTCTGAGCACTAGAAAGGCACAGGACCAACCTAAGACTGTCCCCAGGGCCTGTCCCCCAGGTCCTCTGTTCCCCAGCACCCCAAGGATGCTTTCTGGCTACAGAGAAAGAGAGGAGACCCAGACTGCTTCAGGAACTGGGGACCTAGTGCAGAAAGAAATGGAAATAGGGCACCAGGAAAGGCAAAGATATAATTGAAGGTTCATAAGATACATAGGTTTAGAACAGTTTACAAGAATAATTAAATTTTGAGGGGTTCATTTTTGTTATCCAAATGATGGTAATGATTTAAAAAATGATTTAGTAGGGAAAACACAGATGCATCCCTCTGCCCCCATATAAACACAGTGGACTCACACTGGGAGAAAGTAGGTCCTAGAAAGCCATTGGTGCTGCTAATTTGCTTCAGTCGTGTCCGACTCTGTGCGACCCCATGGACTACAGCCTACCAGGTTTCTCCATCCATGGGATTTTCCAGGCAAGAGTACTGGAGTGGGGTGCCATCGTAATGTCCTAATCCCGAAAAAAAATGCAAGATCACATATAGTCCTCCTTCCGTAACACGGGGCACTGAATGCAGGAACACTTCAGATCCACACTTTTTGGAAAGCATACCTTCTGGACTGGTCCATGTGATGATGGGAATGAAGGCTCCTGTAAGGGAAGCTGGCAACTCTGACTCCATGATTCCTGTTCTCCTTTCTTTGTTTAGCTACCAACTGGTCAATGTTTTGGACTTGAAGACAGTTTCTGGGTTCGGGAGGGATAGGGTGGTCATCCCCTCAGCTTGTTCGCTTTCGGGAATGTCCAGACCTACTGAGGGATGGGCTTCCTGAGCATCCTCAGTGACTAGACGAAGAAATCCATCCAGATTGCAACCCCAAGATGCCCTCGTGGCTGCTCACTAAATTAGCAAGTGTGATGGCCAGCGCTGCCCAGCTCTCACAAGCCAGGCCACTCCAGCCCAAGCCTGGCATCTGGGGTCTCCAGTGCCTGGGGTCTCTTGGCTTCTGAACGTGGCTGCTGTGCACCACCCTCAGCCCAGAACCAGAGGTCTCATGGGCAAACAAAACTGGATCACGTCATCCTGTACAAAACCTCCAATGACTCCCATTATATCCAGAAGAAAATTAAAACTCCCCACTGTGGCC
Organism: Neotragus moschatus; assembly: GCA_006410615.1. Classification (NCBI taxonomy): domain Eukaryota; kingdom Metazoa; phylum Chordata; class Mammalia; order Artiodactyla; family Bovidae; genus Neotragus; species Neotragus moschatus. The sequence continues at coordinate 9,569,882 of SJYA01002795.1, read as the reverse complement.
TAGAAGGGTCTCCATCCTTTCCCTCGATGGCTCAGACTCCCTCTTCTGCTATCTCACCTTTGCTTTCCCTCCTGCAGTTACAGGGCTGCTGCTGCTGCTAAGTCGCTTCAGCCGTGTCCGACTCTGTGCGACCCCAGAGACGCCAGCCCACCAGGCTCCCCCGTCCCTGGGATTCTCCGGGCAAGAACACTGGAGTGGGTTTGCCTTTTCCTTCTCCAATGCATGAAAGTGAAAAGTGAAAGTAAAGTCGCTCAGTCGTGTCCTAGTGACCCCATGGACTGCAGCCTACCAGGCTCCTCCATTCATGGGATTTTCCAGGCAAGAGTACTGGAGTGGGGTGCCATTGACTAGCTTCTTCTTCTTCTTCTTCTTTTTTTTTTTATATGTATTTTTCTGTGACGGTCCTCAGTGGCATCATGCGAGATCTTTCGTTGTCGCTGCCCATGGACTGTTTAGTTTTTGAACTCTTCAGGTGCTATCCATTGGTTTGGCTGCTCTGCAGCATGTGGGAGCTTAGTTCCCTGACCAAGGCGGATGGAACTCGCATTCCTCTCCTGCTGAGAGCGGCTTTCCCAAACCCTTCCCTAAGATAGCTCCTTTCTCCAGCCTTCTTTATCCGATATCCTGTCTCTTATACACATCTAGATGTGTATAAGAGACAGCTACACTTTAAAAAATTTTTAATTAGGATAAAGCATAGCATAAAGTTTCAGTTCAGTTCAATCGCTCAGTCGTGTCCGACTCTTTACGACCCCATGAATCGCAGCACGCCAGGCCTCCCTGTCCATCACCAACTCCCGGAGNAAGGCGGATGGAACTCGCATTCCTCTCCTGCTGAGAGCGGCTTTCCCAAACCCTTCCCTAAGATAGCTCCTTTCTCCAGCCTTCTTTATCCGATATCTGCTCAGCACTTATCTCACCCCAGCACTTCTTCCTTCCTTGGTTGTCTCCCTGACCCTGGAACTCCTTAAAGGTTCATGCCTGGCAGCTTTTAGATTGTGCCTTGCTCTGAGTGTTTTCTGAGAAAGTTTGATGAATAAATGAAGGTGCAGCCAAGTGCACTGCTGGTAAGAAGTGTAAATCAGTACCTTTCTAGAAAAGCCCTAAAAACTATTTTTCTCATTAACAATTGATAAGAAATCATTAAATGGAGAAAATACCAATCAGCAAAAATATTACAAATGACTTATATATGAAATTAACTATTAACTGCATTCGCCTTGTTGCAGAAGGCAATGGCACCCCACTCCAGTACTTTTGCCTGGAAAATCCCATGGACGGAGGAGCCTGGTAGGCTGCAGTCCATGGGGTCGCTAAGAGTCAGACATGACTGAGTGACTTCATTTTCACTTTTCACTTTCATGTATTGGAGAAGGAAATGGCAACCCACTCCAGTGTTCTTGCCTGGAGAATCCCAGGGACGGGGGAGCCTGGTGGGCTGCAGTCTATTGGGTCGCTGAGAGTTGGACATGACCCAGTGACTTCACTTTCATTTTTCACTTTCATGCATTGGAGAAGGAAATGGCAACCCACTCCAGTGTTCTTGCCTGGAGAATCCCAGGGACAGGGGAGCCTGGTGGGCTGC
>SJYA01002795.1:9524048-9567067 GCA_006410615.1 Neotragus moschatus | reverse complement strand
ATGTATTGGAGAAGGAAATGGCAACCCACTCCAGTGTTCTTGCCTGGAGAATCCCAGGGACGGGGGAGCCTGGTGGGCTGCAGTCTATTGGGTCGCTGAGAGTTGGACATGACCCAGTGACTTCACTTTCATTTTTCACTTTCATGCATTGGAGAAGGAAATGGCAACCCACTCCAGTGTTCTTGCCTGGAGAATCCCAGGGACGGGGGAGCCTGGTGGGCTGCCATCTATGGGGTCGCACAGAGTCGGACACGACTGAAGCGACTTAGCAGCAGCAGCACATTCGCCTTGTAAATTACTGTATAAAATGTGTTGACAGTGTACTGACTTTAGATTCTAACGTGTATCAACAGAGTATAAATAAAATAGTGTTGAAATATAGAAACACAAGCTGTATAAGAAAGTATTGCTTTGCACCGCTAATTCCAAACTAGTAGATGTAAACTAGTGTATATAGGATGAACAGACAAAAAGGCCGAACTGTTTAGCACAGGGAACTATATTCAATATCCTGTGATAAACCATAATGGAAAAGAATATGGAAGAGAATATATATACATATGTATATATATGTATTTTCTATACAGCGGACATTAGCACAACTTTGTAAATCAACTGTACTTCAATAAAATAGAAAAAAGTTTTGATAACTACATATGGAGTTTACCTGTTTATCTGTATTGATTATCTGCACAGACTCAGCACCATCAATGCAAAAAACAAATTGCAATTATTTTTTGGAGGTACACCCTTATAGTTTTTTTCCTTGTGTGTAGAGAACATAGTTACATTTGCTTTTGTAATTACAAATTATGAATTTGCTTTTTATTACTTAGTAGTATGTTATGAACATCCCTAAAAGTTATTAGGGTCATTTCTATAACATTATTTTTAAGGACTCTATTGTATGGAGAATATATGTAATTTTCTACTCTTCTATTGTTGGGGGTTCGGTTTGTTTCCAATAACAATGAACAACTTACAGCTAAAGCCTTATATATATCCATAATTGATTCCTTTGGAAGTAGAAAGGGTCATGCATTTTTAAGGAATTTGATAGTATTACTAAATTACCCTTCATAAAGGTCACCTAATTTATCCTATCATCACTGGTGTTGAAATGATTCATTTTGCCCCCTCCATAAGCACCATATATTATCATTGCTTTTATCTTTACCAGTATAGAAGCAAAAATGATTTCTCATTTTTGTTTCAATTTGTGATGTCTTTGAGCATCTTTTATGTGTTTATTTGTCCTTTGTATATATTCTTCTGTGAATTGCCACTCAGGTCCTCAGTACATTCTTTTTCTGTTGAAATATTTGTCTTTGTTATTAATTTATAAGAAAGCTTTCTACATTGGGGGCATTAACCTTCTCTCTGCTATATATGTTAAAAACGCTTTTTTTTTTTTTCCTGTTTTTGGTTTACCTTGAAATTCCAAAACTGCATTTTTCACTTACGAATATTTCAGATGTGCAGAACTAAAATCTAGCTATCTTTTTTTCTTTCTAGTTTCTGCCTTGGGAGTTGGTCTTAGAAAAGGCTTCCCCATTACAATTTATGTAAATGGTACTCTAGTAGTTTCACCTAAAAATTAAAATCCTGAAATTCATATATGATTTGTTTTGATATATGACATGAAGTAGGGTGCTAGCTTTACTTATTTTTTTGACGAGTGACAGAATGTACCTATAACTTTATCAATTATCCATCCTTCCCTCACTGATATAAATGCCTTCATAAATGTATATATATTTGCTGTTTTAATCATTGGTGGAACTTCCCTGATGGTCCAGTGGTTAAGAATCTTCCTTCTAATCCAGGGGATGAGGGTTTGATCCCTGGTTGGGGAACTAAGATCCCACAGGCCCGGGAGCAACTAAGCCCCTGTACCACAAACTGCAGAGTTCACTGCTGTAGAGCCCTCGTGCTGGAACTAGAGAGAAGCGTGCACACTCTCGAGCCCTTCCTTGCACTGCAGCTGGAGAGAAGCCTGCATGCTCAGGGAAGAGCCAGGATGCCCCAATAAGATCTGACACAGCCAATAAATAAATGAATATTTTTTAAAAGTTGCTTTCTGCAATATATTTTAATAACTGGCTGAGCAACTTTCTTCTAATTTCTCTCTCTCTTTTCCCTTTTTTGCTTTAAAAAATGTTTCTTGGAAATTTTTTACTTATTCATACTTTTGGATGAAATTGGAAATCAATGTGACGAAAATCTCAAAAAACTTTTGATGGAAGTTGGATTGGGCTTGCATTCAGTTGAAAGATTAGACATGGGAAGATTGACATGTTGACAGTACAGAGACCTTCTGTCCAGGAGCTAGTGGTTCACCTTTCATTATTTACTTGAGCACGGTTTTATGTTCACCCATCATTTTCTGTAACGTTTTTCACATTGGTATTGCGCATCTAGAAAATAGTGTCATTAAGACCCTTGAAAAACTAATTCCCTTAGTAATTCCACCTTTATTGATCAATCTTAACAATGTGAGCAAAGGTCTATTCATAAAGATTTCAGTCACAGAATTATTTACATTATAACCTGGATTAGATAAGTTAAACATCAGCGATACTTTAAATGGACAATAATTGGAAGGTGATTAAAGAACTTTTAACTCAGTCGTAAGTCGAAATATTATGCAGCCCTTAAAAAGATACTCCACATTTATGGAAATTACTTTAGTGGAAATGTTACATAGGAAATCAGGGTTGAATAATCTATAGACATTTTTATATTGTATGTTCATCCTCTGTATGTATCGGTGGGATGGTCACATAATAAGAGGAGAAAAATATACCAAAATGTTAATAAGTGGTTGTATTGGGAGAGGTGTTATGAATGATGTCTATTTTTAATTTGGGGTTTTCGGTACTGTCCCATTTTTCTGCACTTCATATGTATGGATGCCCTAACGGAGCAAAGTGAACGTTTACGGGAAGTGAGCCTGCCGACCGGGCTTGTGGCTCCAGCAGGCGGGCAGGCGAGTCGGCGCTGGCCAGTGCAGTGCCGCGCGTGGCCGGAGGGTGGCAGTGTCCGCTCGCAGACTCAGCGCGCGGCCCGCTGACCTTTGTCAGCCTCGGCGGCCTCTCGTTTATCACTGATCACAAGAGTGGAATGAACATATTTACTTGTGTTTTGCTTTCCACTTATAATATCTAGTGGCATGGGAGGGAAATGAAAACAATTGTTCATAGGGGAAATTTATGAGGTTCATCTGGCTGCGAGATTTCCGTAGTTGCCCTGCGCCGCCCAGGGACTTGGATTGCTTTTTGCATCTTCAGGCGAGGAGGCAGGCGCGTTTCCATCTGCCGGAACGCTCTTTAGTGTTCGGCATCTTGGGTTTTAGAGGCAGTTGCCTCTGAACAGCAGACTTTTCCAGACTTCTTTTCCTTCCCCTTAAGTTTAAGAGAAGCCCAAGGCTCCCCCTTAGGGGCTGCCACATCATCTTCTGGTGTATCAGAGTGGTCCCGATTTTAAGCCAGGCGCTCCAACAGAAGTCCAGATTAGCCAGGATTTCCTGGCTATCCAGGGATGTTCCAAAATTCCTTCCCTTCAAGGATCTGGGATGGGGCTCTGCTGACCCCTCAGGAACTTTGGGAGGCCTCTCCGGAGTCATGAGATGGGAGATTCAGTGTGGGTGGGCCAGTCCTTACTCTCACAGTCCTAGCTGCCTCCTGAGACCTGTGGTCTTATATCCAGAGCTGGGGTTGGGGGAACTGGGGTGGCGCCACCAGAGAACTGAGGGCTTTGTTGGAGAGGTGTGCCTGGGTGGAGGTGGGAGCTGTGAGTGGTGGGGTGGGTTTCTGTCCCTGTCCAGCAGAGAGCCAGGCCAGGCTGTGGGAGCTGCTGACTGTGACCAAGGTGAGGACAAGTCATTAGTCTGTTACATCTTCAAAAGACCCCTTGAGCCTCAGGCTCATGGAAGTTGCTCCCAGGAACCTGGAGCCAGGTGTGCCTGAAGCCCAGCCCTAGACAGAAACGTCCAGGGGCTGAGCTGATCTGTTGCTCTGTTGAACAGCCTCCTCCCAGCCTGTGGGGCATACCCAGCCTAGGCAGAGGATGCCAGGGGCTCACCCTCCAGGTGAGGCCGAGAGGGCTGTCTGTGGTGTGCATTGTTGTCCATTCGCTCAGTCATGTCCAACTCTGCAACCCCATAGACTGCAGCATGCCAGGCTTCCCTGTCTGTGACTATCGCCTGGAGTTTGCTCAGACTCAGGTGGGATTCTGGAGTGGGATGCCGTGCCCTCCTCCAGGGGGTCTTCCTGATGCAGGGATCGAACCCATGTCTCTTATGTCGTCTGCAATGGCAGGCAGGTTCTTTACCGCTGGTGCAACCTGGGAAGCCCAGGGAGCTGAGTGTAGAAAGAAGAAGCTAGGCTGGCTCTACCAGTGACACATGGTAACAGAAGCAGAGAAGCAGGAGATGTTAAAGCCACAAGAATTACTGACATGAACACACTGCTAATGTGCTTCAATGTGGAGTCTTTTGCATTACTTGTGTGTGTGTGTGTGTGTGTACTAATATTGTCTACAGTGGGGAAAGCCGTTCGTGGTTATAATGGCTCCTGGATTCTGTTTTCACCTTTCTTCCTTTCTTCCCTCCTTCCTTCTCTGTCTCCTCTCCCTCCCTCTTTTCCTTTCTCAGCTGGGGGACGTTTTCCTGACGTGACCTTGGGGTGGCATGACGGCAGAGCTCACAGGCTCCTGGCTCCAGGCCAATACCATCTCGTGGTGGTGGCTGGGGTCCCTCCAGCTTGGTGCCTGCAAGGGTGTGACAGGGTGTGGCCGCTGCAGGGCACAGCATCAGGCCAACTGGTGAGCCTTTGAGGCCAACTGGCCAGCACAAGGGCCTTAGCGGGGGGCTTGGCCAGGGCCTTCTTCTGCAGCTGCAGCCCCAGGACCCGTGAATACCGCCTGAGCCCCTCTGCATCGATCAAGTCTTCCTTCAGCCAGAGCTGGTGTCCTCTAACTGAGAAGAGAGGGAAACTGATTCACTCTCTGTCTCGAATGTATAAAGACCTCACGTTGTCATCGGCGAGGACCCTGGTTTACATTTGCTGGGAGAGAGCTTCTCGATGTCTCTCGCCCACAGGACCCTCCCTCAGCTCATTACAAATCCACCTCATTTCCCCAGCAGTCTTACAATCAAATTACTCAAAATTGCTCTGCTTTATTGCATATTGCTAAACTCCAAGACAAGCAAATACCCAGATAATGAACAATTATTTATGACAAATTATTACTTTTACATATAAGATGAACCATTTCCGTTAGGTGTGGTAAAGGTGACGGCCCCTCCCTGAAAAATGAGCCTGCGGTTTTCATGTGGAGTGGGGCAAGCACCCGCGGAAGGCTGGGTCTGGGCGGGGCTGCATCTATGCAGGTTCCTGCCAGCTGTTCCAGAAACTGCGTTTGCAGGCTATGGGAGCCTCAGGCTGGTGGGGCAGGCCGTCTGCTCTTTCCACCAAAGGCAACCACACTTGCATCCCAGCCTGGACTTGGGCGATTTCCGTGAGGTTTCCCACTTTCTCCATCGTTGAATAAGTAATGATGAAAACGTGAGAGAATGTGACATGTTTCACTAATTGCATTTGCATTTAAGTGTTCAAAATAATACATTATTTGAAACTGAACTTTCTTAAATTATTTATGGACTCACTAAAAGTATGCTTTGGTTATTTCACCCCATTTCCACAGTTCTTCTTGTGAACAGCATCGTCTCCCAGCTAATTATAATATACAGTATTTCTCCAGCAGTCTTACAATCAAATTATTCAAAATTGCATTTCTTTATTGCATATTGCTAAAACCCAAGACAAGCAAACATCAAGATAATAAACAATTATTTATTGCAAATTATTACCTAATATATAAGATTAACAGCTTGTAACTATTAAGATTAATACATGTGGTAAACTGTATTTATTATACTTATTTTGTAGCAAATATCTTTGTATAAAACATATGTTTATGTATTGCAATTAATGAGAAAAAGTGTAAGATTAACAATTTATGTTGGGTTTTGTTTTTAGATTTATGCACACTGTAAAACTTATTTATTGCACTTATTAAAAGTATTTAATGATGGACTTTTAGATGCTATATTTTTAATGTGCAAATATAAACTAAAGGAGTATTAAATTATAGAATGGAAAATTATAACCGGAGTCAAAGAATCTAACTATTTTCTGCTATAAATCTGCTTTAAAAAAATCATCACTGGAATTACTGAATCTTTAAATAGTGGCCTTTATGGTACATAATGAGTTCCAATGAGTTATCCTTTGAAAGGCTTTTTTCATCATTAAAACTAAACTCAACATTTTGCTCTTAAAGATAAATGTAGCCAACAGCGCAAACAGCGGAATCATTTCGTTTTATGACGAGAAGTTGAAGTAACATTGGAGGGAAGAGGTGCACAGCCGGACGGGTCCCCCTGAAGGTAAGGGAGGAGGGCCGGCTGGCAGCCGAGGAAGAGCCCCGAGCGGGTGCAGCTGGACTGACAGGTGATGAGCATCTTGGGGACTGAGGGGGTGGTCCCCGTTTTTGCTACCCTGGCTGGCCTCCGGGGTGGAGACGGGGGCAAGTGTAGCCAGGGCCATTTCTTTGTCACAGGACTGGGTAGTGACGCACACAAGGCGGGTGGTGCTGGCTGTTGAACAGCAGCGAGGCACGGCTGAGCAATCCTCGTTTCCCCGGCTGCAGAGGCCCCGCTGCTTTGCTGGGAGGGGGGGATATATTCTAGACGGCAGAGCAAAGGAGCAAAAGAAAGCCCTCGGGAGAACCTGCCCAAGTTTTGGGCCACTCCTTTTCAAGAACTTGTAGGAGCAAGCAGTAAAAATGAGTCATTTCAGGTTTGCTCTGGAGAGAAGTCTGCCATAGCCGAGAGCTGCTGCAGACATGAAGCAGTGCGTCCCCTGCCAGCCTGTGGCCATTGGCCTGTCTCCGTCAGGGGTCTCATCCCATCCCATGTGCCTGTGGGTCCCCCAGGAAGCTGAGCTCGGGGTTTCGACACAGACCGCAGAGACCCCAAACTTTGTTTGGTATTCGTTATACTTATTTGGTAGCAGGCTACCCAGGGACCCCAGACGTGTCATCATTCCTCTGGCCTGTGGGGGGGTTTGTCCAGGGGGCGTAGGCCTCCCCTCCTGCCCGCTACGTGGAGGGGTTTGGGCACCTCAGGAGGTGGCGAGTGGCTTTCTTCTTGGCCTGTGCTAATCCTTCTTAGGAAGACGAAGAAATAAAAGGTGGAGGTGGGAGTGGGCAGGAGAGGAGGGAAGAAGGATCCAGGTCCCTGCCTGCTCAGACCGCTCTTCTCTGGTGGGAATCTGGAAAATCCATTCTGTTTACTCAGAAGGCAAGTGTTCATTTTCTCAGCAGCTTCTGTTATTTTATTTCAGATATCGAAAGCTTTCTTCCCCTTGCTCCAAAATAATCATTTTATTTTGTAGTGGGGACATGTGCAAAACTTCCTTGGAAAAACGTGCATAAAACATAAAACTCTGATACTTTGTGCTGGCGGCATCCAGGGTGCTGTTTGGTGCTCTGGTCCTGGGGTGCACCAGTCAGCATCCCTGGGCACCNCTAAAGCTGAAACTCCAGTACTTTGGCCACCTCATGAGAAGAGTTGACTCGTTGGAAAAGACTCTGATGCTGGGAGGGATTGGGGGCAGGAGGAGAAGGGGACGACCAAGGATGAGATGGCTGGATGGCATCACTGACTCAATGGATGTGAGTTTAAGTGAACTCTTGGAGTTGGTGATGGACAGGAAGGCCTGGCGGGCTGCGATTCATGGGGTCACAAAGAGTCAGACACAACTGAGCGACTGAACTGAACTGAACTTATGGAATTTTGACAGAAATTATATTAAACCTGTGTATCAATTTGAGGAGAATCTTCTTGTTGAGTCTTCTAATCTATGAACAGTTATTTAGATCTTGTTCAATTTCTTTCATCAGCATTGTGTAGTTGTCTGCACAATGCTTATACAAATTTTGTTAGATTTATATCTTAATTTTTTTCTGAGAAATTATCAATGTATTATATTACAAATTTTTGTGTTCATGCATTTATTGCTAGTTTATATAAATATAATTGATTTTTGTATATTTATCTTTTACCTTGCAACCTAGCTGAATTCATTTGTTATTTCTAAGAGACTTTTTACAGATTTATACATAGATAATCATATCATCTACAAACAGAAATAGTTTTGTTTTTCCTCTTCTGATTTGCATGCCTTTTATTTCCCTTTTTGTTCCCTTATTGCACTAGCTAGAACTTTCGCCAATATGTTAAATAAGAGTAGTGAGCGTGACACCTTGCCTTGTTCCAGATCCCTGGGGAAAAATACTGTCTTTTATCATTAAGTGTAATGTTAGCTGTAGGTTGTTTGTAGATTCCCTGTATCAGATAGAGTAAGTTCCCCACTATTCCTAATTTTCTGAGATATTTTATCAAAATAGTCTGTCAACATCACATCATCATGTAATTTGTATTTTTGTAGCTTGTTAATATTGAAGCAGCTTTGCCTCCATGGAACGTATCCCATTGGTTACCGTGTGTAATTCTTTATATATATTGCTGAATTCTATTTGCTAATATCGTGAAGGGTTTTGGCGCCTCCATTCATGTAGTTTCATCCTTTGCTTCTCCCACCCTCCCTGCCTCCTGGCTCTTCCTCGCTTCAGTCCTCCCTTTTCTACCTTCCTCCTCCCTTTCTGCCCTCCCCCCTTCTTCTCTTCCTCTCTCGCTTCTTTCCTTCTTTCACAGTGTTTGATTTTGGTAGCAGAGTAATACAAGCTTAATAATATGAATTGGGAAGTGTTTCCTTCTTTTTATTTTCTGGAAGAAATCCTGTAGAATAGCATTAATTTTTCTTTAAACATTTGAGAGAATCCATCAGTAACACCATCTAGGCCTAGGGGTTTCCTTTTTGGTTATTTAAAATCTCAAATGCAAATTTATTAATCATCATAGGACTATTCACCCTCTTGTTTTCACATTGGGTGAATTATGTGCTTTTTGAAGAATCAACCCGTTTTGTTTCAGTTGTCAAAGTCAGCGGTGTAGAGTTGTTTACAGATTTCCTTATCATCATTTTTATAAGTGCAGAGTTTGTGCTGATATCTTCTGTTTTATTCCCATCAGGACAATTTGTGTTTTTCTCTTTTTTCTTTTTTTGTCAGTTTGCCAGAGCTTTGTCAGTTTTATTGATCTTTCCAAAGAAGTAACTTTTCGTTTCATTGATNACAGTGTTTGATTTTGGTAGCAGAGTAATACAAGCTTAATAATATGAATTGGGAAGTGTTTCCTTCTTTTTATTTTCTGGAAGAAATCCTGTAGAATAGCATTAATTTTTCTTTAAACATTTGAGAGAATCCATCAGTAACACCATCTAGGCCTAGGGGTTTCCTTTTTGGTTATTTAAAATCTCAAATGCAAATTTATTAATCATCATAGGACTATTCACCCTCTTGTTTTCACATTGGGTGAATTATGTGCTTTTTGAAGAATCAACCCGTTTTGTTTCAGTTGTCAAAGTCAGCGGTGTAGAGTTGTTTACAGATTTCCTTATCATCATTTTTATAAGTGCAGAGTTTGTGCTGATATCTTCTGTTTTATTCCCATCAGGACAATTTGTGTTTTTCTCTTTTTTCTTTTTTTGTCAGTTTGCCAGAGCTTTGTCAGTTTTATTGATCTTTCCAAAGAAGTAACTTTTCGTTTCATTGATCTTCTCTATTGGTTTTAATTTCATTTATTTACATTCTTATCTTTATTATTAGCTTTCATCTGTCTTTTTGCTTTGCGTTTATTCTGCTCTTCTTTTGCCAGTGGCAGCTTAGGCTATTTCTTCGAGACCGTTCCTCTTTCCTTTCCGTCTGCATTTAGCAGTATAAACCTCCCTCTCAGCACTGCCTTAGCTGTGTCCTGCAACTTCTGATTTTTGCATTCTCATTTCCACTGTTTCATTAAAAAATCTCCATTCCGATTTTTCATGATCCATGGGTTATTTGTGAGTGTGTTGTTTAGTTTCCAAGCGTTTGGAAAATTTTGTTCTCTTTCTATTATTGATTTGGTTTTATTGTGGTTGAAGAGCATACTCTGTAGGACTTAAATTCCTTCAAGTTTGTTGAGATTTTTTTTTTATGGCCTAGGATATAGTCTATTTTTGTATATGTTCCATGGGCACTTGAAAAAGTGTGGATCCTACTGCTGTTGTGTGAATTGTTCTATAAATGTCAGTTAATTCTTGGTTGATGGTGTTGAGTTCTTCCGTATCCTTGTTGGTTTTCTGTCTAGTTTTTGACAGAAGGGACTTAAAGCTCTCAACTATAATTGTGGATTTATCTCTTTCCCTTTTCAGTCCTGTCAGTTTTTACTTCTTATATTTTGTAGCTCTTTCGCTTGGTGTGAATACATTTAGGATATACACACATTCTAAGTGTATGTACAAGTATACAAGAATAATGAATATAAGAATGCAAACATATTCTTGAGGGACCAATCCTGTTATCATTATGTATTATCCTTTTCTATCTGTGGTAATTTTCTTTGAAGTCCATTTTCTCTGATAATAATGCAAATATTCCTTTTGTTTACTTAACATTTGCACAATATATCTTTTGCTTTCAACCTGCCTATATTGTTGTATTTGAAATGAGATTTTTGTGGACAATATGTCATTAGGTCATTTTTTTTTCTTTTCTTCTTTTTAAAAATTATTTTTTTAATTAAAGGATAATTGCTTTACAGAATTTTCTTGTTTTCTGTCAAACCTCAAGATGAATCAGCCATAGGTGTCTATATATCCCCTCCCTTTCGAACCTTCCTCCCATCTCCCTCCCCATCCCACCCCTCTAGGTTGATACAGAGCCCCTGTTTGAGTTTCCTGACCCTTACAGCAAATTCTCGTTGGCTCTCCGTTTTACACATGGTAGGAGACGGTGAGATGTATGGAAGGTCATGGTTTTTAATTCATTTCTGCCACCTCTCTTAATTGGTATACTTAGACCATTTACATTTAATATAGCTAAAATCCCATGGACGAGGGAGCCTGATACGCTGCCGTCCATGGGGTCGCTAACAGTCGGACACGACTGAGCGACTTCACTTTCACTTTTCAGTTTCATGCATTGGAGAAGGAAATGGCAACCCACTCCAGTGTTCTTGCCTGGAGAATCCCAGGGACAGGGGAACCTGGTGGGCTGCCATCCCTGGGGTCGCACAGAGTCGGACACGACTGAAGCGACTTAGCATAGCATAGCATAGCATTGATATGTTAGAGCTTAATTCTGCTCTTGTCATTCATTTGTTTTCTGTGGTTTGTTTCTTTGCTTTCTTTTTCCTGTGTGCCTGTGGAACATTAAAAAGTTCTGCTTTGATTTACCTATAGTGTTTTTGAGTATATATGTTTGTATAACTTTTTAAGTGGTTGCTCTAGGCATTGCATTCTTTATATATAGCTTATCAGCTTCTAATGGTATCATCATTTCATGAGTTTGAATAAAGTATAGAAACATTACCTCCCTTTACCTTTATCTTCCCCATTTATAATATTGTTTAAAATTTTTCACTACATACATTTAGAATTACATCGAGCAGTGTTATAGTTTTTGCTTTGATCATCAAACATGTTTGGAAAACTCAAAAGAAGGGAAACCTATTGCATAATATTTACCCATACTTTTATTTATTGTATTTGCTCCTCTTTCCTCTGTTCCAAGTTTTCTTTTCTTTCTTTTTTTANTACATACATTTAGAATTACATCGAGCAGTGTTATAGTTTTTGCTTTGATCATCAAACATGTTTGGAAAACTCAAAAGAAGGGAAACCTATTGCATAATATTTACCCATACTTTTATTTATTGTATTTGCTCCTCTTTCCTCTGTTCCAAGTTTTCTTTTCTTTCTTTTTTTAAATAGAATCTTTTCTGTTTACAGAAACTTCTTCAGCCTTTCTTTTAGGGTAGAATTTCTCTTAATTTGCCTTCACTGGAGAATTGATTTCCCTTTAATTAATGAAGAGCAATTTTGTTGGGTATAAAATTTGGGGTTCGCAGTCTTTTTTCCCCAGCATTCAAAGAATAGTTTTATTTCCCCTGGCCTCCATAATTTCTGGTGAGAAATCTACTGTCATTCTAGTTGCCTTCTCCCAGTGTTAACGTATCATTTTTCTCTGGCTATTTTCAAGATTTCGTCTTTGTTTTTAGTTTTCAGAAGTTTATTGACAGTGCGTCTTGTATAGGTTTTTAAAAAACTTATACTGTTTGGGTAAACTTAGGTTTTTTAAAAAATTTATACTGTTTGGGTAAACTTAGCTCCTAGAATCTGTAGGTTTATGTCTTTTGTCAAGTCTGAGAAGTCTTCAATCATTCTTTCTTTGAGTACTTTTCAGTCCTGTCCTCTTTCTCCTCTCCTAGGATTCTGATGAAATTAATGTTAGGTCTCTTGTTATAATCCCATGGGAACCTGAGCCTCTACTGTTTTTTTCAGCCTATTTTTCTCTCTCTTGTTCGGATCGGGCCATGCCTATTTTCCTTCCTCTTCTTCCTCCATTCTGCTCTGAAGCCCAACAACTGAACTTTTTTTTTTTGGTTACTGTATTTTTCAGTTCTAAAATTTCCCTTTGGTTCTCCTTTATATCTTCTGTTTACTTGTTGAGACTCTTTCCCCCCCTCATTTGTTTCAAATTGGTCTGTAATTAATCAGTCATTGAAGCATTTTAAGTGATGATTGCTTTAAATTCTTCATCAGATTATTCTAACATTTTTTTTCATATTGTTGTTGGCATTTGATTGTCTTTTTATTTATTTTTTGTACAACATTTTCTTTTTTGAATTAATTTTTATTGGGGTACAGTTGATTTACAATGTTGTGTTAGCTTCTGCTGTACAATAAACTGAATCAGTTATATGCATACAAATATACATTCTCTTCTATATTCTATTCCCATGTATCTGGTTGTCCTTTAAAATTCAATTTGAGACCTTTCTTTTTTGTGGTATGATGATTTTTTATTGAAACCTGGACGTTTGCCTTATCTTTGGAGATTCTGGATCTTACTTAAACTTTTTGTTTTAGATGGTTTTCTCTGACACTGTTATAGCTGGGGAAAGGGGATGCTGCTTGTTAGTTTTGAGTTCAAAACTAACATATTTTGCAGCTCTGTTTGGTGCATACACATTTAGGATTGCTAGGTCTTCTTGGTAAATTAACATTTTTATGTGAAGTGTCTCTAATACATCATAAGAAACGCTGGACTGGAAGAAACACAAGCTGGAATCAAGATTACTGGGAGAAATATCAATAACCTCAGATATGCAGATGACACCACCCTTATGGCAGAAAGTGAAGAGGAACTAAAGAGCCTCTTGATAAAAGTGAAAAAGGAGAGTGAAAAAGTTGGCTTAAAACTCAACATTCAGAAAATGAAGATCATGGCATCCGGTCCCATCACTTCATGGGAGATAGATGGGGAAACAGTGGAAACAGTGTCAGTCTTTATTTTTCTGGGCTCCAAAATCACTGCAGATGGTGATTGCAGCCATGAAATTAAAAGACGCTTACTCCTTGGAAGAAAAGTTATGACCAACCTAGATAGCATATTCAAAAGCAGAGATATTACTTTGCCGACTAAGGTCTGTCTAGTCAAGGCTATGGTTTTTCCAGTAGTCATGTATGGATGTGAGAGTTGGACTGTGAAGAAGGCTGAGTGCTGAAGAATTGATGCTTTTGAATTGTGGTGTTGGAGAAGACTCTTGAGAGTCCCTTGGACTGCAAGGAGCTCCAAACAGTCCATTCTGAAGGAGATCGGCCCTGGGATTTCTTTGGAAGGAATGATGCTGAAGCTGAAGCTCCAGTACTTTGGCCACCTCCTGTGAAGAGTTGCCTCATTGGAAAAGACTCTGATGCTGGGAGGGATTGGGGGCAGGAGGAGAAGGGGACGACAGAGGATGAGATGGCTGGATGGCATCACTGACTCAATGGACATGAGTCTGAGTGAACTCGGGGAGTTGGTGATGGACAGGGAGGCCTGGCGGGCTGCGATTCATGGGGTCACAAAGAGTCGGACATGACTGAGCGACTGAACTGAACTGCACTGAACTCCTTTTGATCATTTCCTTTGCTCTGAAGTCAATTTTATCTGGTAGAAACATAGTCTACTTCCAGGTTCCCCATGCTGTTGTCTATGGAGGAAATAGGACCCTTACTGCTTTTGGATGTGGGTAGGTGAACTGGCTCCCCATGAGGACTCCACTGACATAGTGATGGGCTGCCCTTGTTACCTGGGCAATGGTGGAAGTCTCGATTCTCCACCAGGCCTGTTTTAAACTACATCAGGAATGGGAGGGGTGTTCTGTTACTGCCAAGAGAGAGGTGAAGTACAGGCTCCCCACTGTCTCCACAGACACTGTTGGGATTCTCCAGGCCAGAGTCCTGGAATGGGTAGTCCTTCCCTTCTTCAGGGGATCTTCCCAACCCAGGGATCGAACCCACGTCTCCCCACTGGGGGTGGATTCTTTATCAGTTGAGCCACAAGGGAAGCCCAAGAATACTGGAGTGGGTAGCCTATCCCTTCTCCAGTGGATCTTCCCAACCCAAGAATCAAACAAGGGTCTTCTGCATTGCAGGCAGATTAGAGTAGAGTGGGTGGAGTAGAGTGGTTGATTATTGCTTAAAAGTTCTTACTAGGCCGCCACTTCCCTTGTCATTTGGCCAGAGAGATCAGACTTTCATTGGGACTTTCTTTTGACTGTGCCTATTGTAGTTTCCAGACTTCTGGCTTCTTCTATTCCATGTCTAGCATATGTGAAGCAAAAAGAAAGTCAAGGGAACTGATTACTATGTCATTTCTTGGGCCTTGAGGTCCTAGCCAATCTACTTTTGTCTTTCTGTCTCCTCTGGGATCAGTGGGCAGTCTCCCTTCCCTAATCACTCTCCCCTGGGGAATTGTTCTATGTCATCCAGCACATGGCCATTGGCCCTTGTTCATTTATTCAACAAAATTGGTGATAGCCTATTTCTGCAGATACAGTGATTGAAAAACCTTATGAGTTACAGTTAGTGGAAGAGACAAAGAGTAACCACAGGGTCTGGGAGGACGGTTTCTCCTGGGCTGACCTTGCCTTGTCCTTGAGGAGGAGATTCTAGGGGGCAGGGTCTGGGCCTTGCTTCTCTGCCCAGGATGAGATGTGGCTCCCAGTCCCAGTCCCAGTGGATACATCTGGAGGTTTGGCCCCAATAGGACATGCTCAGGTACTGAGTATCTATCTGCCAATGCTGAGCCGACACTGGGATGGGGAACGTGAGATGAGAGAGGAGAGGCCAGCCCCTGGCAGCTCCAGGCCCGGGCGGGGCTGGAACGAGGCTGTGGAAACAATCAGTGTCTTGAAAGCTCACCCTTGAATGGGAATGTGGGCACTAGGGGTGATGGGGGATCAGGCTACAGCTTCCTCAGGAAGGAGGCTTCTGAGCTGCACCTGGGCACTGATTGAAAAAAGTGCTAGTAGAAGGGCAGCCCAGGAGTGGGCTCTATTTCCTGCCCCCATCAGGTGGAGCAGCTGGAAAAGGGCCTGGGGAGCTCAGGTTCCCCCTGGGGCTGCCGCCCTGGTGTTGCCCCTCCCCTCCCCATGGGCACTGTCTTCCTCCTGCCGTGATGCCCCCACCCTGGTCTTTCCTCGTCCCCCCACGGGCATTACACTCCTGTCCATGATGCCTGTCCAGGCCCTCCATTGTCTGGGGAAGATGTGTGCTCACCCGGGTGGGTTATTATTAGCCTGCGATGAAGTGAAAGGCCCTGAATGGGGGATGCCGAGCTCCTGCCTGACACCGTGGCCGAGGCAAGAAGGAAATGATTCATTATGGCTACGAGGCGTGCTCTAATTTCATATAACGAAATAAATGACAGTCGTATTTTGGGCGCCACCATGCACAGATAGCATTGTTCCCTGACTGCCTCTCACCCGGGCTGCAAGGAGAACTGGAGCAGCTCTTTGTGCTGAGAGATGAGAGGCTGGGGGCGCTTGGGGGGTGGCGGGTGCTGTGACCCTGGGAGGATGAGTCAAGTCATGGCTCACTGGCTGGGGTGGCTGGGGAAAGGGATTCCAAGACACCGTTCTCCGCAGTCATGGGCCCCCCTTCCTGCTGATCTCACTTCTTCCTGTGCTTCATATACGCCGCCTTCCATCCTCATGGCTCCTCCAGACCCTGCCTATCCATCCAATTCAGCCCCAGCTCTGAGCCACCTCCTCCAGGAAGTCCACAGGGGATTTCCAGTGGTGTGTCTATGCATTCTGGTGAGCACCTGTTTCCCTCCTTACAGGCTCCCGGGTGCCTTACACACCACCACACTTACAGCTTTAGGTGAGGCTTCCTTGGCTGCGAAGGTGTCCCCAAGTTCAGTGTGCCTTCACCTTCTGGAGCAGGGAATTCCCTCAAGTTGATGGCAGGGCAGCCATGAGGGGGTGCGCCCTTCAGGGCAGGTCTAGTGACACGATTTATTGGGGCCAGGGTCAGATGACAATTCATGGGCTGTTGTTACAAAATTAAGAGTTTCAAGAGCAGAATCTTAAACCCTTCTGAATAAGGGACCGTAAGCATCGCATAGGGGCAGGCTCTGTTCTATAGCTTGAGCGAAGAGACCCAAAGTTGGAGCCTGGGGTCCCCTGGTGACAGAACTGGTCCTCCTCCATCTCAGCTGTGGTCAGGTCAGTTTAATGGGGCTTGGGGGAGGGACACTGGATCAACGAGGATGGAAGCACCTTCCACAGGCTTCCACAAGTGGCCACAGAGTCTTATTTTCCCAATGCGTCTCATCTGGGGTCTGGAACCTAAGATAAAAGTAACAGAAGAATAGGATAACATTCAAGGGCAATTTCATCTCTGAGCGTCTCCCCAGAAGAGGAGCCTCAGGATCGTTGGACCAAGGAATTCTTTTTCCTGCAATATTTGCACACAAAATGGTCTCGTTTAAAAATGCACATTAAGAGTCATGTCAGTCACAGACACTTGGAAATAGGTGCTGCTTTGAAGGGAAACCGAACTTTTCTGTGGAATTTAATTCGTTCAAATAACCTTTTTCAATCAGGGTGACAGCAAGGCTGTGGAGCAGGGAACTCACACCTTCTTCCTGCTTCTACTGTGGGTGGGCTCCCCCCGCCCCGCCCCCCCCCCCCAGAGGTCACTGCATTGAGTGTGCCAGCAGTGAGGTGCCTGAGCTGGGCAAGGCTCTCTCTCCTTGGTCTCCCTATTGTTCTCCAAGATCAAGTCCCAGCATCACCCATAGACTAGAGGTGGGGGCTGGGCAGGCCAATGAGGAGGGCAGATCCCGGAGTCAGAGCCCACGGCGCAGTTTCAGCCCAAGGATCCCTTACTGGCTGGATTTCCATGGGGGAGTGCCAACAGATGCCCCAGGTGCTGTCTTCAGGATGAAGACTTCTTTCTTCCTTCCTCATCCCTTGCTTCCTTCTTCTCTCTCTCCCTCCCTCTCTCTCTTCCCCCTCTCTTCTTCTCTCTCTCTCTCTCCTTCCCTCTCTTTCTCTCTCTCTCCTTCCTTCTCTCTTTTTCCCTTTCTTTCTTTCCCTGTGTGCTTTGCTTTACCAAAACTTGAATTAGTTGCCACCTTTAAAAATCAGAAGTCTGTGTATAAACCCCCGGATTTCCGGCTTCTCTTGAAAACAGTCCGGAGATTCCCAAGTGATCGCGATCGGGGTGCAGAGCAGGCCGCTCCCTTCAGGCGAGGCCACACTCTGCAGGTTGTCATGGTGCCCAAGGCTCTGCACCGTCTCCCGTCCCTGCAGTGAGGGGTGCTCCCCACTGAGTTTAGTTTGCACTGTAGTACTTCCTCCCACTCCAGTCCTCTTGCCTGGAAAATCCCATGGACAGAGGAGCCTGGTAGGCTGCAGTCCATGGGGTCGCTACTACTCGGACACAACTGAGCGACTTCCCTTTCACTTTTCACTTTCATGCATTGGAGAAGGAAATGGCAACCCACTCCAGTGTTCTTGCCTGGAGAATCCCAGGGACGGGGGATCCTGGTGGCCTGCCATCTATGGGGTCGCAGAGTCGGACACGACTGAAGCGACTTAGCAGCAGCAGCAGCAGTAGTACTTCCTACACCTGGCTGGCATCACTCGTTTGGGTGGACTTCCTGGATCCTATAGGCACTTTACCTCTTTTCTTATTTAGAAGTTTCCCATGGTGCTTTGCTGATGGAAAATGGCTCAGTGTCGGGGGATGTAGAAGCATAGATGGGGAGGAAATGCTCACACTGTCTGTTCCCACCCTTTCCTTGCACTATGAGAAAGTGCTTGATTGATGCTGGTGATCAGGTTATTGGCCTGGGTATTTCCTACTGCTCATTTAGAGCAGAGTGGGGGGCACAGTGAGGAGAAGGGGCAGAAAGAGGCAGCTGAGGGCACGTGGACAGAGCTTTTGCCAACTGCTCTCAGCCCCTACTTGCTGAAACGTGAATCTGCACATTACAATCTTCTCTTTGAAAAGCACGCTCCCTAAACTGTGTTCCTCTCCTACGGAAAGCCTGTGCCTGTAATTGACAAATGGAGCAGCTTCTAACAGGTCACTCCTGGACACTTCAAAGAGATAAACCCTCAGCTCCACACAGCAGCCCCTTCCTGGGATCCAGCTCACGCTCTGCCCAGGGCCTGCCTCCCTGGCTGTGGGGAGGCTGGAAGCCAGGCATGTTTTCTGAGTGACTTCCACCGAGGGAGGTCAGCTGAGCTGGCCGCTATGGTTACCTGGTACAGGACCTATGTCCCATAGCACATCCCTCGGCCCAAGAGTCAAGAGGCAAAGTCAAGGCCCAGGGGCCTCTTGCTTGTGGCTGCTTCTTGTCCTTGGTCCCTGGAGAGAAGCCTGTGCCTCAAACAACCTCCATCTGTCCCTCAGGCCATTCTATAGGAACCATCTCTGCTGCCCAGGAGGTGTTGGCCTGTTTTGGCATTCTGGCGAGGCGAGAACAGAGTTTTTGTAGAAATGGGAAGATGGTGAAAGCAAGGGAAGCAGGGCCGCCACAAGGTCCAACTAAGGAAGCAACCCACCTTTCCAACACTACTTTGTTAATTGGCCATCCGGTAGGTTGGGGCCCAGTTGGATTGAATAAAGGGTGATGTATGCAGTGGTGGGAAGATCAGCCTTTAGCAGCACCAGGTTAAATGTTGCTTTGCATGGGGCTCAGAGCCACCGCTTTCCAGAAAGCCTACTGACTGTGGGTGGGCTGGAGTGTAGCCACACCAGGTACAGAGGGTCCCTTTGCTGGGCCGTTCCGTGACTGGGTTATGCAATATGACCGCCTGTCTCAGAGATGTCCCCTCTTTCTCGGCCCACTCGTGGCCTTCTGTCGGGAGGGGGAAGTCTCGGGGATATGACCATCATCTAAGAACAGGCTTCAGTCACTCAGCTGCTGTGTTACCAGTGATGCACCTTGGGGTCCTTTGCTGGAAAATGGAATTACACTCTACAGGGGTCTCCCATCTCCCTGAGGAGAAATTCTCTGGATCTGTTAGGTCGTTTCCTCCGGACAGTCTTTCTTGATTCTCAGAGAGAGGCTGTCATATGGAGAAGCAGGCTGAGGAAAGCCATTTCGACTGGAGGTCAGGTGGATTCGGGAGGTGACAGGCGGTCTGCTGGGGAAGGTCGAGCCTTGATCTGAAGATGCTGGCCACGTGGGGCTAGGACCTTCCCACCCAGACTCTGGGGTGGTGCCCTTTGTCCGTGGTCAAGACGTGGGTTTCCAAGAGCACAAAAGTGTCTGAGCAGGCCCAGGGCTGCCCCAGGTCTCTCCTGCAGACCTGTGAACTGGGACATCACCTGCCTACTGGCCTCTCTTCTGGGGTCCGTGTCCCTCTGTAAGTCAGAACCTTCAAGAGATGACTGGCCATACCCTCCATGGCTCTGAGTGGAGACCACCTGGGTAGTGAGGTGTTTGACAGGTTGAGGAAATCTCCAGCAAGAAAGGGCTCCTGAGGGAGGCTGAGAAACCCTGTGAACCCAAAAAGCTCTGCAGAGCACCCTCGCCCCTGCTGGGAGATATCACTACCCNAGTCTCGGGGATATGACCATCATCTAAGAACAGGCTTCAGTCACTCAGCTGCTGTGTTACCAGTGATGCACCTTGGGGTCCTTTGCTGGAAAATGGAATTACACTCTACAGGGGTCTCCCATCTCCCTGAGGAGAAATTCTCTGGATCTGTTAGGTCGTTTCCTCCGGACAGTCTTTCCTGATTCTCAGAGAGAGGCTGTCATATGGAGAAGCAGGCTGAGGAAAGCCATTTCGACTGGAGGTCAGGTGGATTCGGGAGGTGACAGGCGGTCTGCTGGGGAAGGTCGAGCCTTGATCTGAAGATGCTGGCCACGTGGGGCTAGGACCTTCCCACCCAGACTCTGGGGTGGTGCCCTTTGTCCGTGGTCAAGACGTGGGTTTCCAAGAGCACAAAAGTGTCTGAGCAGGCCCAGGGCTGCCCCAGGTCTCTCCTGCAGACCTGTGAACTGGGACATCACCTGCCTACTGGCCTCTCTTCTGGGGTCCGTGTCCCTCTGTAAGTCAGAACCTTCAAGAGATGACTGGCCATACCCTCCATGGCTCTGAGTGGAGACCACCTGGGTAGTGAGGTGTTTGACAGGTTGAGGAAATCTCCAGCAAGAAAGGGCTCCTGAGGGAGGCTGAGAAACCCTGTGAACCCAAAAAGCTCTGCAGAGCACCCTCGCCCCTGCTGGGAGATATCACTACCTGTCCAGCAGGAAAGAGCAGAGGCTGGCAGGGCAAGGCGGCTCCACTCCGTCCTGGAGGCCCTGGGCTTCAGAACATGGGCTTCTGGTCTCTCGGGCCCTTGAGCTTTGGCAAACTGGTTCCAGTTTGCCCAGGACTTTCTGGGTTTTACTCCTGAGTGTCTACATCTGAGAAACACCTCAGTTTCATGGACACCAGATGGTTGATCACCCTACTTGGGTGTGGTCCTGGAGTCAGAGGGGTGATCAGAGTGTAAAATCCAGAATGGGTGGGCATGGTCTGGATGTGAGGACATGCCTGTAGAAGAGGCTGCAGCGCCCCTTTTTTAATAGGGACTTTGACAGGGGTTGGACGATTTTATTTCTTAAATTTTGGCTCTGCGNACACCTCAGTTTCATGGACACCAGATGGTTGATCACCCTACTTGGGTGTGGTCCTGGAGTCAGAGGGGTGAACAGAGTGTAAAATCCAGAATGGGTGGGCATGGTCTGGATGTGAGGACATGCCTGTAGAAGAGGCTGCAGTGCCCCCTTTTTAATAGGGACTTTGACAGGGGTTGGATGATTTTATTTCTTAAATTTTGGCTCTGCGGGTTCTTGGTTGTGGTGTGCAGGCTTCTCCAGTTGCCTTGATTCATGTGTGATCTTAGTTCCCCAAACGGGGATTGAACCTCCATCCCCTGCGTTGGAAGGTGGATTCTTAACCTCTGGACCATCAGGGAAGCTCCAGTAGCCCCAGGATGGATGCGTCCTGCGTGTCCTCCGCCTTCCCAGCGTGGGCAGCCCTGTGTCATCACTGTTACAGGCACACGCAGCACAGCGTATGTACATGAGGTCACCATCGTGACAGCAGCCGCATCAGAATGGCTCTTCCCATCACAGCGGCGGCTGATGTTGAACGAGCAGGGGTGTGAGCAGCTGTGCCAGCCGCTGGGCTTGCTTGCTCGTGTCTCTGCTAATGAGGCTGGTCCTCCTGCCACCCCCAGGAGAGGGGGGACCTTACTCTCGTCACCTCACAAAGGAGCAAAGCAGCCCGGCACTTGCCCAAGGTCAACAGAGATGGACCTGGGGTTTTCTGCAGCCCACACGAGGATCTTCCCATCTTACGTGAAGTTGGTGACAGGGGCCACTTTTGGAGACTGTGGTCTCTGCAGCTGCTGGTCTCCTTGCTGAAATCTTGTCCTCCTGCAGTACCCGCTGCTCACCCCACCTCCTGGGGGTGTGGCAAGGATGAGACATGTTTGTTCCCCAGCTCCCCCGGCAAGGAGGGGATGCTCAGTGCAAATGCGCTGAGTGGACGAGCCCACCAGCCTCTGTTCCTCACTCTGTGTCCTGAAACCGCATGGTGCCTAGAGTCAAATGTAGATTCAGACATGTGGTCATTGTGTGACCTCTTTGGGAATTCATGTGGTCCCTTTGAGTTGAGGTTTCCTCCTGGTAAGATGGAAAAAATGCGCCTGTCTCATGGAGTTCTAAGGCTTTGAGACGATGAAGCCCTGGAATTCAGAACCTTCTGTATAAATGTCAGCTATGCCTGCCTCCATGCACCTGCCCTACCCAGGGATGCGCCTTCCTTTGGACAACAGGAGCAGCCTGGACTCTCCACGTTCCCTCTCTTTGCTGTGTCTCCTCGTGGTGGCCTGCATGGGCACTGTGGGTCCAGGGCCACAGTGGGGATGAGGGTGGTGCTGTAATTGTGTGAAACTGCTGAAGATCAGGGGGCAGGAGGGAGGCCTGGCTCCTGGAACAGAGAAGGGACTGATCACAGTCTTATATGTAGACAGGGGCATCCAGGGCTTTGGGTGTGCCTGGTCGGGAGAGCCTGGCATCGACACTTTTGAGCATGGAGAAAGTTATTGAGAAGGTCACGGCCACTGTCCATCAGGCAGACCTGGAGGCATCCAGACAGTGAAGGAAGGAAGGGGGCAGAAGAAAGGGACAGAGGGAAATTCTCTACCTGCAGAAACCCATACTGATCTTCCATATCCAGGGTATAAACTATCCAATCCTTGAGGCTTTCCTGTGTTTCCCCTACTGATCTTTTCTTCTGGGTCTTCAGACTTCTTGCTTCTCTATTTAGGTGTGTTTCATCTTTTTATCTGTCCTTCTTAGAACTTGAGGCTCCTCAACAGCAAGGCAGCCTCTGAGTCAATGGTGATTGTTGCCCTCAAGAGCTGGCAAGGATGCAGAAGGGAAGGGAAATGCAAGTGGAGATGCTTGCTGGGGACAGCTGGTCAACCTTCTTTCCTTGGTCATCTTGTCCACATGCTCATTTTGGGCAACATATCAGACCCAAGCGGCAAGCAGTGAAACTGTATCTTGCTGCTTGGATCTGATATACGGTCCTGGGTGAGCATATGGATGGAATGGTGAGCCACTGGATGGAATTTCAGTTGAGCCATTTCAAATCCTAAAAGATGATGCTGTTAAAGTGCTGCCCTAAATATGCCAGGAAATTTGGAAAACTCAGCAGTGGCCACAGGACTGGAAACGGTCAGTTTTCATTGCAGTCCCAAAGAAAGGCAATGCCAAAGAATGTTCAATGTACCACACAATTGCACTCATCTCACACACTAGCAAAGTAATGCTCAAAATTCTTCAAGCCAGACTTCAACAGTACGTGAACCTTGAGCTTCCAGATGTTCAAGGTGGATTTAGAAAAGGCAGAGGAGTCAGAGCTCAAATTGCCAATATCTGTTGGATCATCAAAAAAGCAAGAGAGTTCCAGAAAAACATCTACTTCTGCTTTATTGACTATACCAAAGCCTTTGTGTGGATCACAAGAAACTGTGGAAAATTTTTCAAGATATGGGAATACCAGATCATCTGATCTGCCTCCTGAGAAATCTGTATGCAGGTCAAGAAGCAGCAGTTAGAGCCAGAGATGGTTCCAAATTGGGAAAGGAGTACATCAAGGCTGTATATTGTCACCCTGCTTATTTAACTTAAATGCAGAGTACATCATGCAAAATGTTGGGCTGGATGAAGCACAAGCTGGAATCAAGATTACCAGGAGAAATATCAATAACCTCAAATATGCAGATGACACCACCCTTATGGCAGAAAGAGAAGAAAAACTAAAAGCCTTGTGAATAAAGTGAAAGAGGAGAGTGAAAAAGCTGGCTTAAGGCTCAATATTCAAAAAAACAAAGATCATGGCCTACAGTTCCATCACTTCATGGCAAATAGATGGGGAAACAATGAAAACAGTGACAGTCTTTACTTTCTTGGGCTCCAAAATCACTGCAGATGGTGACTGCAGCCAAGAAATTAAAAGATGCTGGCTCTTTGGAAGAAAAGCTATGACCAACCTAGACAGAATATTAAAAAGCAGAGACATTACTTTGCTAACAAAGGTCCATCTATTCAAGGTTATGGTTTTTCCAGTAGTCATGTATGGATGTGAGAGTTGGACCATAAAGAAAGCTGAGCACCAAAGAATCGACACTTTGGAAGTGTGGTGTTGGAGAAGACTCTTGAGAGTCTCTTGGACAGCAAGGAGATCAAGCCAGTCTATCCTAAAGGAAATCAGTCCTGAATATTCATTGGAAGGACTGATGCTGAAGCTGAAGCTCCAATACTTTGGCCACCTAATATGAAGAATGGACTTCCTGGAAAAGAAGAACTGGGAAAGATTGAAGGCAGGAGGAGAAGGGGATGACAGAGGATGAGATGGTTGGATGGCATTATCGACTCGATGGACATGAGTTTGTGCAAGCTTTGGGAGTTGGACAGCTCATGGATAGGACTGCATGCTGCAGTCCATGAGGTTGCAAAAGTCAGACATGACTGAGCGATTGAACTGAATTGAACTGAACTGAGCATGTGGACGAGATGCCTGAGTCCTGGAAAAAACAGGACTCTAAAGGTGATGTAGGACCACCTTCTAGAGTCTAAATGCTGAGGCAGATTTGCTCTTCTATGTGGCTGTTTGGCTTTTCATCTTTTATTTCTGAGCTTTATACACGTTGGTATGAATGGTGGTGGACTGCCATAGAAAGTGAAAGAAAGTGAAGTTGCTCAGTCGTGTCCTACTCTTTGCAACCCTGTGAACTGTAGCCTACCAGGCTCCTCGGTTCATGGAATTTTCCAGGCAAGAGTACTGGAGTGGGTTGCCATTTCCTTCTCCAGGGGATCTTCCTCAGCAAAGGACAAAAACAACATCCTAGCAGTTGGCCTGGGATGTAGGCCAGATCTTGTGACTAAGTTGCAGGAGTTACGGTTTTGACACTGTGTGCTTGAGCTTGTCTGCACGATCTGAGGTGATTTATGCGTTCCTCTGAGATCTTTGGTGGAGGTGTTTTTTCTTGCTTTTTGTTCTCTGTTTTGGAAAGAAGTTTGCAGCTTTTGGATCCCCCATAATGATGGGAATTATAATGAAACACATGAACGAATCTGCACTAGAGCCTGGAATGGTGAGATGGTCCCTTCTACAGGGTGTGCATGCATTGTGGGCTGTTAGCTTCTGCAGAGGTTGACATTCTATGCAAATTGGACTCCTTTCAACCCACAGGGCTTCCCAGGTGGGGCTAGTGGTAAAGATCCCAGCTGCCAATGCAGGAGACATAAAAGACATGGGTTTGATCCCTGGATTAGGAAGATCCCCTGAAGGAGAGCACGGCAACCCACTCCAGTATCTTGCCTGGAGAATCCCATGAACAGAGGAGCCTGATGGGCTACAGTCCATTGGGTTGCAAAGAGTTGGACATGACTGAAGCAACTTAGTACCCACAATCCCCAGCACTCCACAGCATGCCCTGGAAGAGCAAAGTGCTACACAGCAGTAGAACCCCCGGATTAGGCAACCCGAGTTCTCATAACAAAATACTGCACACTGAATGGCTTCAACAACAGAAATGGCTTTTCTTGCAGTTGTGGAGGCTGGAAGTCTGAGATCAGGGTGCCAGGATGGCTGGGTTTTGGTGAGAGCTCTTCCCGGCTTGTGGATGCCACCTTCTCCCTGTGATTCCACGTGGGAGAGGCAGTGATTGTTAGAACAGAGACCTGGTCCTGCCACCACCCTGCCAATGGAGTCTCACTGCGTTAGAGTAACCCCCTGCCTCTCATCACAGTCTCCATGGTCCTCAGCGATTCGGAGCAGCCTGACCTTTGACCCCAGGTCACTTTCCCCGCTGCTCAGGAGCCTCCAGTCATTGACCTTTTGGTTCCTTAAATTTGAGCCTCAGCCTTTGTCACTCTCTCTGCTCACGAAATGTTCATTCGTCACCTGGGTCTTGATTTCCTGAGGGCTGACTGTCTCTCTGTCACACCACCGCCGTGGCATTTCTTCAGAGTTCTTACTTCCAGAAGGCTTTGTCTTCTGGTTAGACTGCCAGCTCCACGAGGGCAGGCATCTCATCCCTCTGGCCTGTTGCTGCAACTGTAGCACCAGAGCAGTGCCTGGCCCGTCGGTGGTGCACTGCCAACATCTGATGGATGAACGTGCCTCTCTGAGCCTTTCTCTCGGGATAGCGNCCAGTCATTGACCTTTTGGTTCCTTAAATTTGAGCCTCAGCCTTTGTCACTCTCTCTGCTCACGAAATGTTAATTTGTCACCTGGGTCTTGATTTCCTGAGGGCTGACTGTCTCTCTGTCACACCACCGCCGTGGCGTTTCTTCAGAGTTCTTACTTCCAGAAGGCTTTGTCTTCTGGTTAGACTGTCAGCTCCACGAGGGCAGGCATCTCATCCCTCTGGCCTGTTGCTGCAACTGTAGCACCAGAGCAGCGCCTGGCCCGTCGGTGGTGCACTGCCAACATCTGATGGATGAACGTGCCTCGCTGAGCCTTTCTCTCGGGATAGCATCGGGGGACTCAGAGTATCTTCAGAGCCTCCCCTCGCCCTCCACCAGCATTCACCCATTCTTCTGCTCAGGCTTTCCTTGTTGGGTGCCCCATCCCTGCCTTTGGCCCCATGCTGTGCAGAGGGGCTCCAGTTACATCAGACTACTCTGCAGACTCAGAGCACACGCTANGGCCTGCGTGGCGACGGGGCAGACATGGCAGGTGGCTCGCCAGGTGGCTTTGCTTGGCTCTGCAGTCTTCTCCAGGTGGGCTGAGCGCAGAAACTCTGTCTCAGAGTAGTCGGGAGTGAAAGCAAAGAGGGAATTTGTGTGCCCGTCACCCTCATCTTCTGTTTCCCTCTGGTCACAGTTCATCCCCTTGGTAGTATCCTCTGCATTTCCACAGTGCATCTTCCA
Organism: Neotragus moschatus; assembly: GCA_006410615.1. Taxonomy (NCBI): domain Eukaryota; kingdom Metazoa; phylum Chordata; class Mammalia; order Artiodactyla; family Bovidae; genus Neotragus; species Neotragus moschatus. The sequence goes on along the minus strand of SJYA01002795.1, from coordinate 9,540,110 downwards.
TTTGTATCTTTGGTAGCGTCTCACCACACTAGCCCCATACCCAGAGGTGAGGTATTTCCCACAAGCCTACAACTGGCTGGAGATGTCAGAATCGTGAAGTATTGTGGCTTGGCTGCTGGTTGCACAGTGGTGGTCAACATGAGGGTCAGGCAAGTGAGGTCACCCCTGACCTGAGGTCACCCCAGGAGCAATATTTAAGGGAGTGCCAACAAAATCGGCAATCGGGTGAAATCATTCTGAATGTGGTGTTGAAAAAAATCAAAATTAATGCAAAAACTTATGCTGAACAAGTATCAAAATTGTAAGTAATGAGAAGATTGGAGAGGGCTGGGATTCAGACAGAGTACTGATCCTGCTCATGTATCTGGAGGTTTGAAGGGATATTTTCAGATGTGGGATAGCTATCCGAGTGGTCACTACTGGGCAGTGGGAGCTCAGAGCTGGGGCTGGGGACAGAGGCTGGCCTGAGGTCTCCCCTTGCAGCAGACAGTTGAATGCTGGTATCTGAACCCAAGGGGCTGGTTGTTTTTATTCAATTGCTAAGTCACATCTGACCTTTTGTGACCCCATGGACTCCAGCATGCCAGGTTTCCCTGTCCTTAACGGAGGTTTCCCTGTCTCCGGGAGTTTGCTCAAATTCACAGCCACCGAGTCCGTGATGCTATCTAACCACCTCATCCTCTGCTGCCCACTTCTTATTTGGCTTTCAGTCTTGTCCAGCATCAGAGTCTTTTCCAAAGAGTAGGCTCTTCACATCAGGTGGTCAAAGTATTGGAGCTTCAGTGTCAGCATCAGTCCTTCCAGTGAATATTCAGAGTTGATTTCCTTTAGGATTGACGTTTTGATCTCCCTGTAGTCCAAGGGACTCTCCAGAATCTTCCACAGAACCACAATTCAAAAGCATCAATTCTTCCACGCCCAGCCTTCTTTATGGTCCAACTCTCATGTCTGCGCTGGAGGGAGTACCAAAAGAGGAGACAAGCTCAAGGATTGAGCTCCGGGGAGCCCAAAATGTCACTAGCTGAGGATTATATCAAAACGTCAACAGCGGTGCTGGTGTAGGTGGATGGGGGAATTATGGCCGCTTCATTTTGCTTGTCTGTATGGGCACATTTCTTTTCTTTCTCTTTTATTTTTTATGTCATCTTTTTTTAAACTGGAGCATTATGGCTTTATAATATTGTGTTAGTTTCTGCTGCACAACAACATGAATCAGCTCTGTGTACACAATTCCCCTCCCTTGTGAACCTCCCTCCCTACCCCCATCCTACCCCTCTAGGTCATAACCGAGCACTGAGCTGTGCTCCCTGCGCTGTACAGCAGCTTCCTGCTAGTTTTCTATTTTGCGCGGTAGTGTATATATGCCAAAGCTACTATCTCAGTTCATCCTACCCTTTTCTTCCCCACCTGTGTTCACAAATCTGTTCTATGTTTGTGTCTCTATTGTGTGTATGTGTGTGTGTGTGTGTGTGTGTGTGCGTGCGTGTGCACACACTCAGTTAGGTCCGGCTCTGTGATCCCACGAACTTGCCAGGCTCCTCTGCCCATGGAATTTTCTAGACAAAAATACTGGAACGGCTTTCCATTTCCTTCTCCACTGTCCCTATAGCTGCCCTGCAAGTAGATTCATCAGTACTGTTTTCCTATGCGTTACTGTGTTTGTTTTTCTCGTTCTGACTTTCTTCACTCTGTATGACTTAGGTTCATCCATATCAGTACAAATAACCCAATTTTGTCCCTTTTTATGACTAAGCAATATTCCTGTGTGTATATCTACCACAACTTCTTTATCCATTGCTCTGTTGATGGATATTTAGGTTGCTTCTATGTCTTGGCTATTGTAAATAGTGCTGCTATGATTACTGGGGTCCATGTGTCTTTTTGAATTATATTGTTTAACTAAGAATAGGCATCTATTCCTGGAGCAATGAAAAAAATTCCCACATTTCAAAGATACTGCCGTGCTGGCAGGTGCATGTGCAGAGAAGAAGCTGATCAGAAGCAGCTTCTTGAAACAGTTTCTCAAGAAGTGCTCAGTCCTAATATGCTGGGACTCCCAGGGCTAGACTCCTACGACTGGTTCTGCCACTTCTCTGCCTGCCTTTGGCTGATGATGGGCGCTGGGGCGGGTCTGCCATATTTCTGGAGCCCCCTAGTATGTTGAAGCTCAGGAATGCTCTGTTCAATTCAGTTCAGTTCACTCACCCAGTTGTGTCTGACTCTTTGTGACCCATGGACTGCAGCACTCCAGGCTTCCCTGTCCATCACCAACTCCCAGAGCCTACTCAAATTCATGTCCATTGAGTTGGTGATGCCATCCAACCATCTCATCCTCTGTCGTCCCCTTCTCCTCTCTCCTTCAATCTTTCTCAGCTGGGCTATTCACTGTGTTTTCTTTGAGCACAAAAGCTTAAACTGGATTAAGAAGTTTTCTCCCAAGGAAGCCTTCTTTTGAGGGCGGAGGTTGGCAGGGCATAACTGGATTCCTTGATGAAGGGCAGGGCCATCTTTCTAGAAAGTGTGGGCCTTACGTCTAGCCTTCTAGATTTCTAAATAGGTGAAAGTGAACGTGAAGTCACTCAGTCGTGTCCAACTCTTTGTGACCCCATGGACTATAGCCTACCAGCCTCCTCCGTCCATGGGATTTTCCAGGCAAGAGTATTGGAGTGGGTTGCCATTTCCTTCTCCAGAGGATCTTCCCAACCCAGGGATCAAACCTGGATCTCCTGCATTTTAGGCAGATGCCCTACCGTCTGAGCCACCAGGAAAGTTCTCCCTAAATAGGGTGATTTTGGTACAATTTTACCACAAATAAGGACACGTAATACAAACTCCAATTTGCGTGTGGTCAGTTTTCGCCAAGCATTATAAACACATGAATAAATTAATGAGCTTGACCCTCTCTCATTCAAGCATTACTGAGAGCTTATTGCATACAGGCACCATGCAAGCAAGAGATCACCCATCATTGCTGCTGTGAAGTTTACCACCTAACGAGGAGAAGGGATGTATGAGATTAGTTATTACACACACCATTTATTGATCAGAATCTTGATAAATATTTTGAAGATAGAGAATGTATATAGAGAGACTCACCTGTCTTGGTAGTCAGGGCAGGCTTCCTGGAGGGAGTGGCATTATTCAAGCAGGGATGTGAAGAAGGAGGGATGAGCAGGATGTGGTGGCCAAGAGGGCTGGTATGGTCACTGAACACTTCCTACGAAGACACCCCCGTTCGCCAGCTTTGGAAGGGGGTCATGCTGAAATTGGGATGATATGCTGGAGGAATGCATGGAAGGGAGACTGCAGAAACAGCTGCTGTGAGCCTGGGTGGAAGCCCTGAGCGGGCATGCCCAGTGGGCCGCAGGGGCGGGAGGCTGGGTTTGGGAGAGAGGTCGGGGCGGGGACCAGACCCATGGAGGAGCTGCTCCTATAGAGTCTGGTCACGAGGCCACCAGTAAGGGGCATGGGGCAGAGGAGGTCAGAATCTCAGGGCAACCTGACATTTAGGTAGGGACCTGGGAAGGAGTTGTCAGGGAGGTGGGAGAGGAGCAGTGAAGCAGAGGGGAAGGACCTTTCAACTCCAAAGAGAAGGGGAGCTGAGCTGGCAAGGGGTTGGGGGAGGGCCTGGGGACAGAAGGCCAGGGTGGGTGAGGATGCCACGCCAGCCTCTTCTGCTGGTGGCTGATGTTCCCACAAGGTCTCCTTTGGCTGCCCCTGGGCGGGAGCAGGAGGACAGACCTGTTACAGGTGAGCTCTGCTCAGCAGAACTCTGGGAGCCTCCCCCGGGGCAGCTCCCAGCCTGGGCACACAGCGGGGAGGAGGTTGGCACTCAGAGTTCAACAGGGCCCTCCAGGTGGACTCTGCCTTTCTGGGAAGGAGGGATATTCAGGTTCCCTGGTGGGTGGCAAAGAGCTCTCCACCAGCCCAGCCCCCAGGCCAGCATCCTGGCCTGAAGGCTGGCCTCAGTGCTAGGGTCTCTCTGCTTCACCTGCAGGCCAGCCGGAAGATACCATCTCCCTGTTTGATTCAAGTGCTCTGCTGCCCTGCCCTCTGGTGCCTCCCCTCCACCGGGACCCTGGCTCTCCTGGCAGTTATCAGGTAACATCTGGATCTGCTCTCTTCCTCCTCCCAGGCCCAGGGTCTCTTCCAGGAGAGATGCCTTCCAACATGCTGTGTGGCTGCAGCAGGGAGCACACTGGTTCGTGAATCTGTAGGTTCGTGATGATGAACCAGTAGACGATGGGGACAAGTTCTCAGCCCCGTGAGTCAGAGGTACCAAAGATGGGACATGCTCTTTCTTTATGTTGCAGTAAACATTGTGCCAATTGTACAACTTCGATCTAATCAGTTTTTGAGAAATGGCCAGCTTGGGGTTCCTCAGTCAAGTCACTTGTCCCTGGGATGGAGGGGGTGGTACGCGTGCAGAGAGTGGGGAGAGCCGGGGAGCTTTCAGTGCCACTGCCTAGCGATTTCTCACTGGTCCGTGATGTGCTCACACCTGCCAGCATCTCACTCTGCAGCAGGTGCTCTCCTCTGCTGCGAGCTTTCTCTCCCAGCTAATTGCACCTTCTTTCCTGATGCCTGGGAAAAATGGGCGGCCTTCCAGAGCTGCTCTGGAGCCCCTGGGAACTGGAAGGAGCTGATGGAGACCTGCCAGCTCCAGCCCCACATGACTGACTCTGTCCCATCCTTTCCGTTGGTGCTGCAGGAAATTGAGCAGTCCATTGGATCATGCTAAGACTAAGTTAGGCAGCACCCAAGATCCTGCTCAGATTCCCACATGGGGCCCAGGCCCTGTTCTGTGGCCCCTTCTGACTCTCTCCTCTCCCCTAGACCATTTCTGACTAGATGATGGGAACATCTGGAATGCACATTACTCCTAGTCTTCCCCCACTATTTCATTTGAAAGATATGAACATTTCCCCAACATTTGAAAGATAAAAGTAAAAAAAAATTATCTGAAAAAATTTTATCTAGTTTATTAAATTTTAATTTAAAATATATAATTATTTATTAAAAAATTATAGATTTTTTACAAAAAGAAACCATCAGGAGGGATCTCATTGTATTGTAAAATCCCAAATCTTCATCCCTTTTTCTTGGTCTCTTTATATGCAAATACGGGCTTCCCAGGTGGTGCTAGTGGTAAAGAACCCGCCTGCCAATGCAGGCGATGCAAGAACATGGGTTTGACAAGATCCCCTAGAGGAGGGCATGGTCACCTACTCCAGTATTCTTGCCTGGGAAATTCCATGGATAGAGAAGCCTGAGGGTAACCATCCATAGGGTTGCAAGGAGTCAGACCCGGCTGAAGCGACTGAGCAGGCACGCACATATCCAAAGGCGCTGCTTATTTAGCAGGCTTTGCTCTTCGTCTTCTGTTTTGTTTGTGCCTTTGTTTTTAGCTTCTCTGCGATAGTGTATGTGCTGCAATGAGCTGTCTGTGAGGGGAAGACAGCGCGGGAGGAGCCTGGGGTCCATACTTCACGGGCGGTGTTTCCCCCAACACTGGGGCCCACAGCTCCTACTCCCTGCTCCCCCTCTGGTCCTCCGTCTCCATGATCACACTCCTTCAAGCCACAGCCATGTCACAGGGAGGCAGGAATACAAGGGCAAGCCCACACATAAGTGAGAGCATTTATCGGCTTGAGAACTGCCCCTCAATGTCTTTGATTCTGAAAATATAAGCAAATTGTAAATAAAGCAGAAGGGTCACAAAGAAGGAGGTCAGTTCGCTGCCTATGTGGATGAAATGAACCTTCGGGGGCCACCAGGTGCTTCTCTTAGCAGCCTTAGTAAAGCTGAGGAAAGCCAGAATGTGGACATCTGCACCAGAAGAGGGTCTTCAGATGGGTGATGAGTCAAGGACTGAAGAAGAGGCTGGTGGTCACGGTGCTCGCGGGTGACACACTCCAGTGACTGCAAGCATCCCTCGAGATCTGGGACCCAGAGCCTGAAGGACGCCATGAGACTGTGATGAAAGGGAAACAGAGATCGTGCTGAGGACCCCTGTGTACCAAGCACTGAAGATGGAGATGCTTACCACAGTCCCCCTGCTCTCGAAAGGCTCCAGGTTTAGTGGTAGAGACAGCACACAGGCGATTGCATGAGAACATACAGCCCAAAGCCTGGCGCCTGCCTGCACGGCTGGCTGGCTGGATAGAACACGGAGAGAGAGATGAACAAGGTACAGAAGTCAAAACAAAAGAGAGAAGCAGTCATTCTGCTCGGCAGAGGGGGAGGGATAGCTCCAGTGAACCTAGCCCCGAGAATATTCAGCCTTAGCATCTAATCCCGACATTGCCATGGACACTCTCTTGTCCTGAAACCACCCCCAGTTTCTGGGTCTTATTTTGTCTTTATCTACTAAACTGATGATTGATTATACCCGAGGCTGTGAACGCAGATGCCTTCAGGGGCCAGGTTGGTAAACTCTGTCGACGCAGGGGCCTGGGAGGGGCCAGCACACTGGGATGGGCAACCTTGTTAAACGGGCAGCTGTAACTCCATTCTGGTCATATGTACATGAGGGAATATGAGCTCGGTTTGGCCAGATCGTTCAGGTTTCCAAAGCAGCTGGGAATCTGAACAATTGTGAGAAATCTCTGAATTTTTATGTGGCAGGTATTTCAAATAAGAAAGAAAAGCGGCACTGGATGGGGCCAGGAACTTGTGGGTATAATTTGACTCTGGATTTTCTAGTTTTGTTGTTGTTTGTTTGTTTTGGCCACATGGCATGCAGGATCTTAGTTCCCTGACCAGGGATCGAAGCTGTGCCCTCTGCAGTGGGCGCGTGGAGTCTTAACCACTGGACTGCCAGGAAAGTCCCTCTTCTAGTTTTTGACCCGGAGACTGGGTGCTCTCTGAGGTTTCCCCCCACTCTGTTGGTCTGGGAAATACCGTTAAACTATGATTCTCCGTGGCACAGGAATACTGCCAATGAGGTCAAAATTCGACGTGAGGCTCCTACAAACGCCGTAGCTAAAAGGACACACGTGGCCACCATGTAGGTGTGCCAGAAAGCCACTCAGGTGGCCCTACCTGAAGGCCTGGCTTGTTCATCCTTTATTCAATTACCCAGCAAATAATTATTAGAGCTACTAGAAGCTGGATTTGTTGCAAGAACAATGGACATCTTAGTATTTTCTAAGGTTCTTCACATCGATGAATTCACAAACCAGAAAAAAGAAAGCTGTGGTTCTACGGCTCTTCCTCTTTTGGCCAGGAACCCAAGGTTGTCTTAAGGTCGAGGAACCATTCGAAGTGGGGCAGCGGCCTTTTGGAGCCAGACAGGCAAGCCAGATCTCTGCTCTTTGGCTTCGAAAGCGTGCGTTCTGCTCGTTGGGTTTGGAATCCCTTGCCTCTGGGCAGGGCCAAGTCTTCGCCGAGGCGAGATCGGGTGCACACCTGGCCCGGCAGCCCCTCTGGAGTGGCCACTTCCCCGGCTGCAATAATTCATCACAGGCGGGTTCACAAACGTACTTAAGAAAGAAGGGATGATCTATTTTGTACATGTTCCTTAAAGGGATTCCATTTTAGCTCCAATTGTAATTTTTACCTTTTTTCAGGGGAATTTATTGACACAGTGCCTAGCTCAGCCCTCGTTTCGGCATCCTCCTTTTGTCTGCAAGCACACTCACCAGCCGCTTAATTTGTCATAGCCCTGGAGGTATCAGAACTAATGAGCTTTGTTTGAATAGACTTTTTCCAGTTCATCTAGCACACTTTGGGGTAATCACTCAGTTTCTGTTTGCTTCTGATCCGAGGCATTGTGGGAAATATAAGAAAATAATGGTTAAAAAAGCAGTATAAATTGGTAACAGCCACATTTTCTGCAAAGCCCTGAAGATGTTATTTTTTTTTAATTTTACCACTTATTGAAGTATTGAGAGTACTCTAAGTACGACCATTACAATATCATATGAGAGAAGAATCTGATAAAATGCTATTTTTCAATTAGCCAGGAGTTTTCTAGTTTGCCTTCTTTAAGCAGTTCATAGCTAACAAATCTTTAAACAATCTAACCTCTTAAGGTTTGGAAGTGGACAGATAATAACCGTGAACACATAACAGTGTGTCAGCATGGAGAATTTTAAAATCTGTTACAGAGATTACATACAGGGATGCTTTTTATTGGTCAGACAATTGCGTTTTCATTTCTCTAAAGTGGCTCTTCACAGCTCCTGTGTGCCCACCAAGCGTGTGGTGGGCCATCTGGGGAACGGAGCCTGGGGGCAGGGGCTGCACACACAGGGCGGGGGTGGAGGGTGCTGCTTTTAAACCCCACTATCTAGGTATTTTGGTCGTCTGATGTGAACAGCCGACTCATTGGAAAAGTCCCTGTTGCTGTGAAAGATGGAGGGCGGAAGGAGAAGAGGGTGTCAGAGGATGAGATGGCTGGATGGCATCATGGATGCAATGGACACGAACTTGGGCAAACTTCGGGAGATGGTGAGGGACGGGGAGGCCTGGCGTGCTGCAGCCCGTGGGGTCCCAAAGAGTTGGATGCGACTGGGCAACAACAACAGCATCTAGGTGGCGCTGTCATCTGTCCCCAGCCAGACTGGCAGGCCTTGTTTTTAAGGATTACTATGGGGGCAGGAGAAGGGGATGACAGAGGATGGATGGCATCACCGACTCGATGGGCGTGAGTCTGAGTGAACTCCGGGAGTTGGTGATGGACAGGGAGGCCTGGCGTGCTGTGATTCATGGGGTCGCAAAGAGTTGGAGACGACTGAGCAACTGAACTAGAACTAGAACTATGCATGTTGCCAAGGATCAGAGATTGTGGTTTGAAGGACTGTAGGGATCTGTGAAATGGGGCAATTTGGTAAAACGATGGACTCCCCCAGACTCCCTGCTTGGGGCCTGGAGAGGGCTTTTCACAAAATATGTTGGGGCCTGCCTCCTGTAGAGTTTCTAAAATACAAGAAGCAGAGAGCTATGATGTCTTCGTCTCACCAAGGAGACTGGGGTGGTCTTTTCCCTGGGAAGGGGAGGTGGGGGAGGGCACTTGGACACATGCAGCACAGCTTTCGTGGGGGCTCTCTGTGTCTGGACTCTCAAGGGGCTGGAGCTGGGATGTGAAGGTTGCAGCATTGCTGTCACTCAGTGGAAGGAGCATGCTGGTCAGGTGAACTGTGTAACAAATGGACCTGCATTACTTTCAACTCACACTGTTGCTGTGGATCGGACAAGACTCACCTGCTTCCTTTCGCAAAGGAGGAAACTGGACTCAGCTCTTGGGTAGCCTGCCCCGTGATCACAGGTAACAAGTAAAGGGGAGCGACTTGAACCTGGGATTCTTCCCATTTCATCATACACTTGGAATCCTCCTCGCGTCACACCTGTTAGGGTTAGTAAGCATTGCCACCAGCAACTGCAGTAGCCACAACAAACTCTTATTAACGTCCAGGGAATCTGAGATCCTTCCCAGGCTCTGCGGGGGTGTCCCGGAGTAAGGAAGAGGCCTCCAGTCTCTGGGGACTGAGCTTTGAGGGCAGGGCAGACTCTGAGTGACAGTTCCAGAAGCGATGAGGGCAGGGCAAGGTGTCGGGGGAGGAGAGGGGAGGTGCCAGTCCATGAGAGGGTCAGCTGCCTTGGTCTCCCTGGAGCTTGGATCCCCTGAGACAGCACCAGGCTTGGTGCTGGTGGTGCTGGGGTGTCCTTGGAGAGCCACTGATGGGTGGCTGAGGACTCATCTGGAGAGGCGTGGATGGAAGGTGGGGCCCAGGACTGTCAGGTGAGGAGGAGCTGGGGCAGTTCCTTGTGACGTAGAAGAGCCACGCAGGGCTCTCCTGGGAGGCAGAGACATGGTAAGTTTGGAACTGACACTTTGGAGGCTGAGAGAGGGGTGGATCAGATGGGCCTAGGCTGCAAAGGGGAGAGGAAGAAGAGTCCTCTGGGCCTCCATCGCTTCATCTTGAACAATGAAGTCATTTAATTGGTGTCTCAGCTGCATAACCAAGCATCTCAGAACAGTGGCGTCAAGGAACTGCCGTTCTGTGGCTTGCTGCGCAGTTGTACTGTCTGGACCAGCCTGGTTGGCCTGGGCCTGCTGGGCTTCCTCGTGCCTCCGCAGTGAGCTGGCAGGTTGCTAGGGAGCTGGTGGCCTAGGCTGGCCTGACTTGCGTGTCTGGTGGTGGGCTGGCCCTTGGCTGGGGCGCCTGCAGTCTGCTCTGCGTGGGCTCTCATCCTTTGGGGCGGGAGTCAGACAGCGAGCACTGTCCTCTCCTTCCCTCACTTCTGCCATCGGCTGAGTCTCTGATCTAAGCCTTTAGCTTACACCGACATGCAGAAGTAACCTCTCTCCACGTCTGGACTTGGAGCGAGCGCTCTAATAATGATAGATGTCATTATTGACACCACAGTTATTCATGTAAGTTCCTGTGTTGAAGGGGAAAAGAAATGACACAAGGACATATTCCATGTTGGGAATATTCTTAATCATCTTCTTTTTGTTTTGGTTTTTATTGAAGTAGAGTTGACTTGCGATGTTGTGTTACTCTCTAATGTAAAATGAATTGGTTATACATATACCTATATCCGCTCTTTTTAGATTCTTTCCCTATATAGGTCCTTACAGAGTATCGAGTAGAGTTCCCTGTGCTATACAGTAGGTCTTTATAGTTACCCATTTTATCTATAGCAGTGTGTATATGTCAATCCCAATCAGCCAGTTTATCCCTACCCCCTTCCCTCCTGGTAACCATAAGATTGTTTTCTACATCTGTGACTCTACTTCTGTTTTGTAGATAAGTTTATTTGTATCATTTTTAGATTCCACATGTAAATAAATAGCATATGATATTTGTTCTTCTCTGTCTGACTTAACTTCACCCAGTATAGCAATCTCTAGGCCTATCCACGCTGCTGTAAATGGCATTCTTTCTTTCTTTTTTATGGCTGAGTTATATTGCGTCTAGTCAAGGCTATGGTTTATTCCAGTGGTCATGTATGGATGTGAGAGTTGGACTGTGAAGAAGGCTGAGTGCTGAAGAATTGATGCTTTTGAACTGTGGTCTTGGAGAAGACTCTTGAGAGTCCCTTGGACTGCAAGGAGATCTAACCAGTCCATTCTGAAGGAGATGAGCCCTGGGATTTCTTTGGAAGGAATGATGCTAAAGCTGAAACTCCAGTACTTTGGCCACCTCATGCGAAGAGTTGACTCATTGGAAAAGACTCTGATGCTGGGAGGGATTGGGGGCAGGAGGAGAAGGGGACGACCGAGGATGAGATGGCTGGATGGCATCACTGACTCGATGGGTGTGAGTTTTAGTGAACTCGGGGAGTTGGTGATGGACAGGGAGGCCTGGCGTGCTGCGATTCATGGGGTCGCAAAGAGTCGGACACGACTGAGTGACTGAACTGAACTGAACTGATATTCCGTGGTGCATATGTATTAATTTTCTTAAGTCTATTAAGAAATCATTTAAAGGGGATGAAGTCCATAACTTTGCTAGTCCCTGGGGCCAGCATCTCAGTAAACCCTAACGCATGTACAGCGTCTTGTGCTTCCCAAATGCTGTCATCTGTGTTCTCTCTTGAGCCTCCAGACCACTGCTGTGAGAGAGACAGGAGCAGTATCGCGTAGCTCTCACCTTACGGCTAAAAAAGCTGAGACGTAAGAAGAGGGTTGTCCGAGCTCAGCTGCAGAGTGGGCAGTTCTGACCCTACTGTTCGTCTTTTTTCCGCTTTGCCTCACAATCCTGGCTCATCATCAGTAGCGGCTCACTCTGACACCTGGATCACCCTCTTTTCTAATCAAACACTTTGGGCTTTTATTTAACAGCGTGACACAATTACTTTTGACTGTAGATATTCTCCTAGAAGACTAAGCTTTGGATTGTGAGGTATCCAATAGCTAATTTGAAATGAAAATCATCTTATTTGCATTGTCATTGCCAGAGTCTCTCTAAGGTACATTGCCAAGGACAGACTCAATGAAAAATATACCACGAACTTTGTACATCTCTAGTTTAAATGAAGTGTCCCTTTTTCTGGAAATTTTCAGAGGCAACCACACATATACCCTCCCAACAGCTATGCTTGGGAAGATTTTCCTATAATTTGAGATTTATTTCACTCACACTTTCCTGAAGACCTTGGGAATACCCTATGTGGGTTTCCCCTTTCCAGCTCTGCCAATGATTTGAAGAGCCTCTGATCTGCAGTTCTTCTCTGATAATACCCATCCATAGGGTGAAGCAGATGGGGAACTCAGGAAATGCAGTCAGGAAAGGACTGCCCTTGGGCTGGCTGATGGTCAACCTTTCCCTTCGTCAAGGTTTAAGACAACCCCCTGTGAACATTGAGATATTCAAGGGTTCCTAGAGAGGCTTCCCTACCCCGGAGGAGCAGAAAGTGAGCTCTACATTCTAGGCTTAGGTCACCAACTTGCTGTGACTCTTTCTGTAAGTCACTCCACCTCTCTGATCCCTCATTTCCTCGTTGTAAGTCCACTCTCTGATTCAGAAAATTGCAAATTGTAAAGCTCCAGCAGGTAAACCAGGCCCTGGTCTTTGCTCCAGGGCCTGTTGTCTTTTTCTGCCTCAAAGAGAATTTGATTGTTCAAGAAAATTTGTGGCATCCTAGCCTAAATTACTTGGAGTAATTCAGAGATATTAACATGAATATGGGTGGTTCTAATTTCATGTAATCAATGACAAGATAGACATTCTGTTAATTTCATAGCAAATTCTTGCATCTTAAATCATGATGCAGTGAAAAAAATGTTATAGATAAATATTGCCAGAACTCACTCAAACTTGTGATATTATAGAAAAAGATTTCCTAAATTGTTAAACCCTGAGCTCCACGATTCAGAGATTACCAAAGCCAGCCTTTCTGTGTTCTCCTTAATACTCTGAGGTCATAAACTATAATCTCTTAGATGAAGACAATACTGGAATATTTCATAAGACTAGACTCGTTTACACGACCCTGTCTCAAATGTCATCTCATTTGATTAGCACAGAAGTCCTGGTGATGAACTCAGCTTGAGCAGCAACCCCCTGAATTCCTTCCCCATCTAGCCACTTTGGGGTGCAGAGACAAAAAAAGACTCCTGACTGCTCTCTGCTTTTAGGAAGGCGAGTATTTATTTTCAGGATATTCAAACAACAGCATAAGCATCAAAAATACTAGTTTTCCCTTTTCGGTTCTAGTGTGAGCCTTTGGGAAGCTGTTTCCCGGAGCAGGGAAAGTAAGGACAGCAGCCCCAGCCAGGGCTGGAGGCTGGGGCCTGATTTCAGGTGTCTGCACTTCATGGCTACTTTATCCCACCACCATCTCTCCACTGAAAAGAGATTAGAAACTCCATGAGGGCAGGAATCTTACACTCTTATTTTCTTAGGTTCTTCCTAAGGGTCCCATCACTTCATGGCAAATAGATGGGAAAACAGTGGCAGCCTATTTTTGGGGGCTCCAAAATCACTGCAGATGGTGACTGCAGCCGTGAAATTAAAAGATGCTTACTCCTTGGAAGGAAAGTTATGACCAACCTAGACAGCATATTACAAAGCAGAGACATTACGTTGCCAACAAAGGTCTGTCTAGTCAAAGCTATGGTTTTTCCAGTGCTCATGTATGGGTGTGAGACTTGGACTATAAAGAAAGCTGAGCACCAAAGAATTGATGCTTTTGAACTGTGGTGTTGGAGAAAACTCCTGAGAGTCCTTTGGACTGCCAGGAGATCCAACCAGTCCATCCTAAAGGAGATCAGCCCTGAGTGTTCATTGGATGACTGATGTTGAAGCTGAAACTCCAATACTTTGGCCACTTGATGTGAAGAACTGACTCATTTGAAAAGACTGTGATGCTGGGAAAGATTGAAGGCAGGAGGAGAAGGGGACAACAGAGGATGAGATGGTTGGGTGGCATCAATGGACATGGGTTTGGGTAAACTCTGGGAGCTGGTGATGGACAGAGAGGCCTGGCGTGCTGCAGTCCGTGGGGCTGCAAAGAGTCAGACACGACTGAGTGATTGAACTGAACTGAACTGAGGAATTCCTAAATGCACCTTAAAATGATTAGAGTGAGTTTCTTAGCAAAATATATTTCCACCAATTTCATTTCAAAGGTGTGTTGAGCCACTGTCCTAGAAGGGATGATGTTTTGTAACTCAAGGCTGAACGCAGTCACTGTACATTGTCCCCATAGCTGTGTAATCCTAAAAAAAGAAGCGACTCATTCATGGTGTTCACATGATGATTTGACATCTTTAAACAGCAAATTTAATTCTTCCGGCACCTGCAAGGCAGGTGGTGTAAACTCTGGATGCAGCAACAAAAACTCTTAGCTCACGTGGCTTGCCTAGGGTGCTACAGTAACCCTGAGCTTCTAAATGTACGTTCAGGCCACACCTCCTCAGCCACAGAGTGAAGCATAAATAACTCAGTGCAAGAACAGGGTGTTATCCAGAGGCGCATGGGTTCATGTGGTCACTGTCGTGGCCCCGACAGTCAAGAGAGCTGGGACAGGAAGAAGCCAGGGAGCCGAGTGTTTTCAGGGAGGCATTCGGTTGGGGACCCAGCATCATGTCTTTTTCACCTTCTCCTCACTCTATGAGGGATACTGATGGGCAGCAGCAGGGGCAGCCTGAGGGCACCCTGCAGCGCCTGAACACATCGTTCTTTCTCTAAGAGGTGCCGCCGGGCTGCTCGGGGTCACGGGAAAGTCCACCTAGAGTGGGAACACAGCCCAGCAGCGAGAGCAGAGGGGAGGAAGCCTGGGTTTGCACCCAGTAGGGAAGGGCCCAGCCTAGAGCAGCAGGAATCGCGGTGGCCAGGCCAGCACACTTGAGTACAAGTCTAAGGCTTGTGCTTTGGGGCATTTATTTAACGTCTCTAAAAGTTCAAGGATTGGAAAACAAAGAAAAGGTGAGTCAAGGCTGGTTCTAGAGCCTGAATGAACATCACTTGAGCTGGGCCAAAGCCCACTAGCAATCCGGGCTTGTGAGCACAAGTAGTCACTGCAGGGTGGGGCTATTGGGGAGTGCGTAGTACAACAAAGATGTGATATATCTTTCCATCACAGGGGATCAGGAGGGTGATCCGCCCTTTAGAATCTTTTTTAACAACCATTCTATGATGAAAACACATGTATCCATCAGAGGTGAGGGCCTGAAGTCTTAAGCTGGGGGCAAGCTGGAGCTGGCCATCAGAAGAGCTTATATTCAGCTAGAAGAAGGGTTCTTTTATTTGCTTTAGAAATGTGAATCAACATGGAAAAAATGAAGGAATTCTCCGAAGCAGTCCAGATTCCATAAAAAAGTTCGGCCTATCTGGCCACAGGGAGCAGCTCGTCTGCAGGCCACATCCGTTTGAGCAGACGTGCAGCTGCCTCTGCAGAGGCCGTGTTTCAAGTTAGCCACAGTCTGCGCCCCTATTTAGGACCCCTGGCAGGGGGCCGGTCACTGTTAATATTGTGCTTACATTGTTATTTTCCTGACAGGAAATGAAGAACTCTCTGTTTCTGTGTCTTTGTCCAAAGCGGGAAATGGGAAACTAGTCTTTTCTCATACCCTACCTTTTTCCCCACTGTGTGACCTCTCTGGGCTCAGCGACCATTTATATCCCAGAACGTTGGGATACACAGACAGACTTCCTTAGATGAAAGGGTGGGGTGAAGAGATGCTTCTGTGGTGTGATGTCTCCAGATGTGTGTTCACAAAACCCCTGGGGGCAGGTTTGAGGGGATTCAGCAGATGGATGTGGAGGAGGACCTGGGTTAAGCTGAGTAGAGCTTATTAAGGTGCAGCGGGTGGAGGGCAGCTGGGGTTTCACCAGGACCCAGAGCCAGCTGCTCAGGATCTAAGAGTTCGTTAGGTGAGGCTCAATTTACAAATCTTAAAATGACAGTTTTTCGCTTGGCAATGTCTCGTGTTAATAAGTCGGTTACGGATGCAGGGTTAAATGAGGCAGGCACTGAGCTTGTGAGTGCGTGTGCGGATGTGTGTGAAACACCATGTGTGGTTTCTTGGAGTCGGGGAAAATCTGTCAGCCTTTCTAATACCGAGTTAGTTTTGACAACAGAATAAGATGTATTTTGAACACATGT
>SJYA01002795.1:9474772-9522935 GCA_006410615.1 Neotragus moschatus | reverse complement strand
TTTTTTTTTTTTTTTTAACTTTGGACCAGGTTTAACCCTTCCACCTGTCCTGATGACAAGTTCATTAGCCAAAATTAATCTGAACTTTGGTCTAAAGGAAAACATACTAGGAAAATATGTAAAATGACTTTATCAAGCATTCCAAAACCAGAAATTACTTGTCGTTTTTGAGTATTACCTGTGTCGGTGTCCCTCATTATAGGATTATAAACTATTGTTATTCTTCTTCACAGGGGATTAGTGTTGAAAAGGGTCTTCTTGAATTACAAACTTTTTAATACTATCTTGCATGGGAGATGGAGAATATTTAGCTAGATGCAACTCTGTTAAAAAGAGGTCACTGGGTTAAGGAAAGAATGGGAGGCAAATAAGCAGTTAGTACAGACTTTCATCCCAAAGTGCTTATCTGAGGTAGGAGATGGAGGGGCCCCTGGGCTGGGCAGCTGGTGTCTGTCAAGTGGAGAAAAACTGGAGCTTTGTTTTCCCCACACTCCAAGGACAAAGCTAGTTGCAGAAGCTGAGCTCTGCTGGAATGGAGATAAGATGACCATTCCTGAGGTCAAGGAAACTTCCTGACCGCACAGGTGCAAAAAGGCTCCTTGGAGGTAAAAAAGGGAGGCAGGGCACCAATACCCCCAGTAGTCTCTGTGGTGGAATCCATCTTTAGCAAAAAGTTGCACGTGGACCTTAGGGAGCACCCTGGAACCGATCAGTTCAGTTCAGTTGCTCAGTCGTGTCTGACTCTTTGCGACCCCATGAATCACAGCAGGAACAGATCAGATGTGGGGAAAGAAGTAAGAAGATGGGCCAACGGAAAACAAAGACCAGGAAGAACTGTCCTATAGAAGTGATTTAAATCCCCTTTACTGTGCTCNATGTGAAGAACTGACTCATTTGAAAAGACTGTGATGCTGGGAAAGATTGAAGGCAGGAGGAGAAGGGGACAACAGAGGATGAGATGGTTGGGTGGCATCAATGGACATGGGTTTGGGTAAACTCTGGGAGCTGGTGATGGACAGAGAGGCCTGGCGTGCTGCAGTCCGTGGGGCTGCAAAGAGTCAGACACGACTGAGTGATTGAACTGAACTGAACTGAGGAATTCCTAAATGCACCTTAAAATGATTAGAGTGAGTTTCTTAGCAAAATATATTTCCACCAATTTCATTTCAAAGGTGTGTTGAGCCACTGTCCTAGAAGGGATGATGTTTTGTAACTCAAGGCTGAACGCAGTCACTGTACATTGTCCCCATAGCTGTGTAATCCTAAAAAAAGAAGCGACTCATTCATGGTGTTCACATGATGATTTGACATCTTTAAACAGCAAATTTAATTCTTCCGGCACCTGCAAGGCAGGTGGTGTAAACTCTGGATGCAGCAACAAAAACTCTTAGCTCACGTGGCTTGCCTAGGGTGCTACAGTAACCCTGAGCTTCTAAATGTACGTTCAGGCCACACCTCCTCAGCCACAGAGTGAAGCATAAATAACTCAGTGCAAGAACAGGGTGTTATCCAGAGGCGCATGGGTTCATGTGGTCACTGTCGTGGCCCCGACAGTCAAGAGAGCTGGGACAGGAAGAAGCCAGGGAGCCGAGTGTTTTCAGGGAGGCATTCGGTTGGGGACCCAGCATCATGTCTTTTTCACCTTCTCCTCACTCTATGAGGGATACTGATGGGCAGCAGCAGGGGCAGCCTGAGGGCACCCTGCAGCGCCTGAACACATCGTTCTTTCTCTAAGAGGTGCCGCCGGGCTGCTCGGGGTCACGGGAAAGTCCACCTAGAGTGGGAACACAGCCCAGCAGCGAGAGCAGAGGGGAGGAAGCCTGGGTTTGCACCCAGTAGGGAAGGGCCCAGCCTAGAGCAGCAGGAATCGCGGTGGCCAGGCCAGCACACTTGAGTACAAGTCTAAGGCTTGTGCTTTGGGGCATTTATTTAACGTCTCTAAAAGTTCAAGGATTGGAAAACAAAGAAAAGGTGAGTCAAGGCTGGTTCTAGAGCCTGAATGAACATCACTTGAGCTGGGCCAAAGCCCACTAGCAATCCGGGCTTGTGAGCACAAGTAGTCACTGCAGGGTGGGGCTATTGGGGAGTGCGTAGTACAACAAAGATGTGATATATCTTTCCATCACAGGGGATCAGGAGGGTGATCCGCCCTTTAGAATCTTTTTTAACAACCATTCTATGATGAAAACACATGTATCCATCAGAGGTGAGGGCCTGAAGTCTTAAGCTGGGGGCAAGCTGGAGCTGGCCATCAGAAGAGCTTATATTCAGCTAGAAGAAGGGTTCTTTTATTTGCTTTAGAAATGTGAATCAACATGGAAAAAATGAAGGAATTCTCCGAAGCAGTCCAGATTCCATAAAAAAGTTCGGCCTATCTGGCCACAGGGAGCAGCTCGTCTGCAGGCCACATCCGTTTGAGCAGACGTGCAGCTGCCTCTGCAGAGGCCGTGTTTCAAGTTAGCCACAGTCTGCGCCCCTATTTAGGACCCCTGGCAGGGGGCCGGTCACTGTTAATATTGTGCTTACATTGTTATTTTCCTGACAGGAAATGAAGAACTCTCTGTTTCTGTGTCTTTGTCCAAAGCGGGAAATGGGAAACTAGTCTTTTCTCATACCCTACCTTTTTCCCCACTGTGTGACCTCTCTGGGCTCAGCGACCATTTATATCCCAGAACGTTGGGATACACAGACAGACTTCCTTAGATGAAAGGGTGGGGTGAAGAGATGCTTCTGTGGTGTGATGTCTCCAGATGTGTGTTCACAAAACCCCTGGGGGCAGGTTTGAGGGGATTCAGCAGATGGATGTGGAGGAGGACCTGGGTTAAGCTGAGTAGAGCTTATTAAGGTGCAGCGGGTGGAGGGCAGCTGGGGTTTCACCAGGACCCAGAGCCAGCTGCTCAGGATCTAAGAGTTCGTTAGGTGAGGCTCAATTTACAAATCTTAAAATGACAGTTTTTCGCTTGGCAATGTCTCGTGTTAATAAGTCGGTTACGGATGCAGGGTTAAATGAGGCAGGCACTGAGCTTGTGAGTGCGTGTGCGGATGTGTGTGAAACACCATGTGTGGTTTCTTGGAGTCGGGGAAAATCTGTCAGCCTTTCTAATACCGAGTTAGTTTTGACAACAGAATAAGATGTATTTTGAACACATGTCCGTCTTGCCTTTTCAAGAAGGGGGGAGCTAATGAGAGCGGGGGGCCCAGAGGAAAGAAGAAGGGTACTGGGTTTCTTTGTGGGATGTTTGCTCATTGGATTTCTTCTGGGGACAAAGGCTTGGGGCATCTGGGTGCCTCCCGAATGCTGATGGCTCCTTGGGCTAGTCCTGAGGGTCAGAGAGGGCAGAGGATCTCTCCAGTCGAGATGTATTTTGGACACTGAGCTTTCTTGTGAAAGGTGATTGCCAAGCCAAATTTCCACCCCTGCCCTGCCCTCGACCAAGACAAAGTTCTGCAATGTGAAATGGGAAGCAGTTTGGTCAGACAGAGTAGCCTATGGGACAGAATAAATCCTTTAAACCAATTGTAGAAAAATGCAAATTTAAAGCTAGCAATTAGAAACAGATAGAAATTAGAGATTTGGATTTTGCCGAGCAAGCTTTCTGCAGCCACTGTCAGATCTCTGTGCAATTTATCTGGATTCCATCAGTGGTGGCCAGACTGGATTTTGATAAAGAGTTGCAAAATCTGTCCCTTTCCAGCTCCTGCGACTTGCCGCACACTCCATTCAAGCTGAAGCAGCCGCACAGTCCCTTGCATAATTTGGAGTTAATCATTTGTACTTCACAGCCTCTGAGAGGCCTTAGACTTGGGAGGTGGGGACAGATTTGGCTTTTTAATCGCCTTGTATATTGTGCGGCTCGAGATAAATGACACCGACTGTCTGAAATCTACATTCTTGCTTCTGATGCAAAACTGTAATTAATTTTGTGCAGTGTTTCAGAATTGATCGTGGTCACTTGAATTTCTAATTTTTCATTCACTTCAAAGACCCTGATTTTTTTCTTTCCCCTTTCCTTAAAGGAACGTGCGCCAGCTCCGGAACATTCTGTGATGCTGGGCTACTAAATGACTCTCTTATGCCTCTTTTTCGATAAGGTGAAACAGAGGTCAAGGCCTGTGGCTCGTGCTTATCTCCCAGCTTGTATTCAGATGTATTTCTTGACTTACAGGAAACACCATCAAAACTTATCAAATTATAACTCAAGAGTTTGGCGGCACTTAACGTATTGTAAAAAGCTCAAAAGGCTTCATTCACACATCCTATTCAGTATAAGACAATTAAGCACAATTTAGGCAATAATTACCCTAATTAACTACACTCTAATGTTTGTATTCAAGATTATGGCAGCGTTGTATCACTTCACTATTTAAATAATAACAAGGTTTCCTAATTTCTCTGTATTGATAGTTGTTCTATGTGATTCTTTGTTTGGTATATTTCACTGTAAAAATATTTGTCAGTGAAAGATTGAACAATATGAATGAATTTGATTATGCCATTGTCAAAAGCCCCATGCATCACAATTCCTTGTTTTTAATCACTACTGTAAACCTTGCAGCCGGAGGGCATAGTTTTAATTTGGGTGTCTTACTAATGAAAAGAAAAAAATAATTGTTTTGCCAGGATTTAATAATAAGCAATAAAATCAGCCAACCAGATTTTACCTCTGCATTCAATCTCTTTTTTATTATAAAACATTTTTGTCCCTTTTTTAGATTACAGGCGTAGATACTGAACATTTTACTAATAAATATTTCAGTTTGCTTATGGAGGCTAATGCTGTCATCTGAATATGGAATTATATTTCTTTCATGCTTCATTATCATTTCATGGTAGTAATGACAGTGAGGCGATGGAATATTTACAGGCTTTTCAGAAGACATTTATCCAATACATTCCCTGAAGGGCACCTAGGCTTAAAGATACATTATCCTTCTGTAAAGCTCTGCCCAGAATCCCAATTCTTGAATCAGCCAATCAGAACATTTTCTCCTTCAACATTTAACACCCTGATGAAACCTCGCTCCCCTCTGCCCTCATTGGTGGGCCACTCATCCTGGAATTTAAGAGGAATGCAGTTTGGGGAAATAGGACTGTGACCTTAGTTGCCACAATCTGTGAAATGGGCCTGTAAGGCATGCTCTCACTGTTGCCTTGGGCCCTGGGCATGACAGTTCTTGTTTTGGCCAAAGTGATTCTTCTTCAGGTTAAATTATTTTCTAAATGGTTTCCAAGACTCTGGAGTTGTTTGTTTTATTAACTGATGCTGCTGTTTGATTATAGATTATAGATGGTAAGTCTCAGGCTTTGGAGGATCGAAAGGGGAGTGAACCTCTGGCTATAAGAGGGAAAGTGTCTGGATGATGGTTCTTCTGAGAGGTGGGAGGACCACAAAGGAGGCCAGTGGTTGTCCATGTTCTGCTGTGTTCCTCGGGGTCACGGGCAGGGCCTCCATGGTGCCCCCTCTGAAGGACGTTTGGTGATTGTGGAGAACTGGCAAATATGCACCCCATCAAAGAGGGCCACTACTCCCTGGCTCCTGACAATTAGACAGATCCAGACCCAGTATTGTCAGAAATTCTGATTTTTCAAGGGAAACCTGAAATCAGGATTCTCCTGTAAAATATCACAATTTTAAAATGTTGGTAATTAATTCAAACTTTTATGAACTACTGTGCAAACCAAACAAGCCCATGGCCCGCATTGAGGACTGTGAGCTGCGAAGTTTTGGTGTCTAGTTGAGGGATGCCGAGAGGACATCCGTATTAGGTTCTGGGAATGCAGTGGAGTCAGAGGAGGGTTATCCTGGGGTCCTCCTGCTGGGCCGGACAGTGAAGCCTTGGAATCCGGGCTGTTGGCCTGGCTCTCAGGTCTCATTATTCTTACTGCTTAATTTGACCACTGTGCTTCAAAAAAAAAAAAAAGAATTTTTTTTTGGCAGTGCCAGGTCTTAGTTGTGACACGTGGATCTTCGATCTTTGTTGCGGGATGCAGGATCTTTAGTTGCAGCATGGGAATTCTTGTGTTATATGGCATCTAGTTCCCTGACCAGGGAGTGAACCCAGGCTCCCTGCATTGGGAGCATGGAGTCTTAGCTATGGACCACCAGGGAAGTAACGATCACTGTACTTTGGAGATGCCTTTAGCAGCTACTCTGATAGGATGTTGCTCTCTTCTGAAATTTTTCCCTGGACAAACCAATGTTTGTTGGGACTGTTCACAGCTGTCTCATTTGTAGCTGTGTTTTCCAAAAGAGCTGTATTTGCTACAGCTCTTTGGAGCCTTTAAAGGAGCCTAAAGAATTTTCCTGAAGGGTATTGAACTATTTCTCAAAAAAGGGGCATCTTGTATGCTTTTCCCCAGAATCGAGTGGAGTGAGTTGAATTCAGATGAGTAATGTCGGGCTTCCCAGGTGGCGCTAGTGGTAAAGACCCCGCCTGCCAACACAGGAGATACAAGAGATGTGGGTTCGATCCTGGGTTAGGAGGATCCCCTGGAGGAGGGCATGGCAACCCACTCCAGTATTCTTGCCTGCAGAGTCGCATGGACAGAGGAGCCTGGTGGGCTACAGTCCACTGGGTCGCAAAGAGAGGGACACGACTGAAGTGACTTAGCATGCATGCAGAATGTGGGAAAGCCTGTAGATGCAGGGCTCCTGCTGCCTCCTGGGTGCTGGCTACAGTGATTCCTAAGCAGTTGGGCCCTCGCTGAGACTCTGCTGGAGAAATCTTCTCCAGAGCCTGCAGCCCAGGGCTGGTACTCCAGGGTAGATGGCAGTGAGTGTTCCTTTGGCCAAGACGCTCTGCTGTGATGCAGCAAGTGCTGATGTCCTTGTCACTGCGCCACTATCATGGCGGGATGGAGCTTGAGATTTATCCAGAGGGGAGTAAGTGGGGGTGCATGGAACCCTTGCACAGCAGCCGAACAGGAGCCAGGTCCGAGTTACCTCTGTGACTCTGGCAGGTCCCTGCCTCACCCACTCTGATAGGATCAATGCCAAGGACACTGTCCCAAACCCACTGTCCCTGGCAGCCCAGAACTCTCAATTCAGGGGAAAATCATGAGGATTGAGCTTTCCCTGTGAGAACCAGGACACCGGTTTTCTCAGGCTTGTCCTTCTGCAGACATATCTCTATTTAGGTTTCCATATGATTAAGAAGCAACAAGATGCGAGACTCTCTGGTCTATAAGAGAAGATGAGTCAGTCTGGCCATAAGTGACTTGAAACAGGAAGCAGAGTTGGCTTTTCTCCTCTCTTCCCTGCCCCACCTGCCCCAAGTGCATTATGTTGTTCGGTTCTGGGATGGCTGCCAGGCTGGGTGGAGACTGGGACCTCCAAACTTCCACCGTCTTCTAGAAGAAGCCCCAGCCAGGTTGTAGGGAGGCACTGATGTTCTGGGAGTGGGGAGGGATTTGTCCAGAATTCCCCTGGGCCAGGATCTCTTGCGCTGCTGCTTTGATGTATCAACCTGAGATCCACCTCCCCAAATGCTCATATCCCTCATGTAGGCTCTTATACAGAGTTCCCCAGAATCCAGACATGGTCGTCTCATCTGCTCGGGACCTGGTGTCCAAGTCTTCCTCCAGTGTTTTGGGCTCAGGATCCTGGGAGTTTGAGGAGGGGCTGGAGGGAGGGGTGGAGGGGGCTCTTATGTATGGTGCCCTGTTTTTGCTTTATTCTCCCTGGTCCCACTCAGGTTCTGCCCTGACTACTTTCCCAGAGATTTCACAGGATTGCCAGATGAAAGACAGGATGTCTGGTTAAATTTGAATTTCAGATAACTAATCTTTCTTTCCCCAAAAAAGTCTATGCTAGCATTTATTGAGTACAAAGTATCACTTTACATGAATTATCTCATTTAATTCCCATAAAACTCCCATGAGATAGATGCTGTTATCTTTAAACTTTTTATTTTATATTGGGAGTATCAGTGATGAACAGTTGTGTTAGTTTCAGGTGGATAGCAAAGTGATTAAGTTATACATGCATCTGTCCTTTTCCAACCCGATTTAGGTTGTTATATAATATTGTATAGAGTTCCTTGTACTATATAATAGGTCCTTGTTGGTTATTCATTTTATTTATTTTTTATTTTTTGGCTACACTGCATGTGCAATCCCAGTTCCCTGACCAGGAATCGAACTTGCGTCCCTGTGTTAGAAGCATGGAGTCTTAACTGCTGGACTACCAGGAAGTCTCTGTTTATCCATTTTAAATATAGCAGCATGTATATATCAATCCCAAACTCCCTAACTGATCTTTTTTTTTGCATACATATGTCTCTAATATAATACTAATACACATATTAAAAGTGAAAAAAAGATTGCTGGGAGAAGTATCAGTAACCTCAGATATTCAGATAACACCACCCTTATGACAGAAAGTGAAGAGGAACTAAACAGCCTCTTGATGAAAGTGAATTTTCATGAAGTGAACTGTTGATAAAGTGAATTTTCATGAAGTGAATTGTTGATGAAGTGAACTTAAAACTCAATATGTAAAAACTAAGACCATGGCATCTGATCCCATTACTTCACGGCAAATAGATGGGGAAACAATGGAAACAGTGATAGACTTCATTTTTGGGGGCTCCAAAATCACTGCAGATGGTGGCTGTAGCCATGAAATTAAAAGATGCCTGCTCCTTGGATGAAAAGCTATGACAAACCCAGACAGCATATTAAAAAGCAGAGAGATTACTTTGCCAGTAAAGGCCTGTATAGTTAAAACTATGGTTTTTCCAGTAGTCATGTATGGATGTGAGAGCTGGACCATAAAGAAAGCTGAGTGCAGGAGAATTGATGCTTTTGAACTGTGGTGTTGGAGAACTCTTGAGAGTCCTTTGGACTGCAAGGAGATTAAACCAGTCAATCATAAAGGAAATCAGTCCTGAATATTCATTGGAAGGACTGATGCTAAAGCTGAAGCTTCAATACTTTGGCTACCTGATGAGAAGAACTAAGAAGAGACCCTGATGCTGGGAAAGATTGAAGGCGGGAGGAGAAGGGTACGACAGAGGATGAGATGGTTTGATGGCATCACAAACTCGATGGACATGAGTTTGAGCAATCTCTGGAAGTTGGTGATGGACAGGGAATCCTGGCATGCTGCCGTCCCTGGGGTTGCAAACTGTTGGACGTGACTGAGTGGCTGAACTGAAACGATACTATAGACATGTGTGAAAGTATTAGTCGCTTAGTCATGTCCGACTCTTTGCAGCCCCATGGACTGTAGCCTGCCAGGCTCCTCTGTCCATTGGATGGTCCAGGCAAGAATACTTGAGTGGGTAACTATTCCCTTCTCCACGGGATCTTCCTGATCCAGGGTTTGAACCTGGGTCTCCTACATTGCAGGCAGATTCTTTACCACTGAGCCGCCAGGGAGACATACTAACAATTGTTTTCTTAGTGTATTATTTTAGTAGTTGGTATATAGTGAAACTTTTAAAGCATAAGTATGTCTCATGCATATTTGAGACACTGATACGAAAAATTTATTTGCTGTTTATCTGAAATTCAAATTTCACCAGCTTCCTGAATTTTTATTTGTGAAACCTGGCAATGCTAACCCAAGACTCTGTGTGCTTGAGACACCAATTGCCTACTCCTCAAGGCTACTTGGTTAGGGAAGGAGTCTTGACCCTATTTGCATAGCTTAGGGCTGTCTGTTTAGAGGCAGATTAGAGGCTATGCTGAAATTCTTCAGATGTGCTTCAACTAGTCCATGTTGCTAATCAAAGCTCTCATTGGGTTTTTGTGAGCTGGGTGGATTTCTGCTTCACTCACTCCTATTTCTGTAGGATAAAGG
Organism: Neotragus moschatus; assembly: GCA_006410615.1. NCBI lineage: Eukaryota > Metazoa > Chordata > Mammalia > Artiodactyla > Bovidae > Neotragus > Neotragus moschatus. Next base: position 9,513,129 of record SJYA01002795.1, on the reverse strand, counting down.
AAGGTGCCTTGCAGAATGCCCCCTGTCTCCCCTTACCCCCTGCATCCACAGAGATTCCAAGATACTGAATGTGCGCATCTGGTACCCAGAGAGAGCTCTGTCTCGTTTTTGTTTTTTAGCAAATATTTTTTGTAGTTGTTGTTGTGCTGGGTCTTTGTTGTGGTGCACTTGGCTTCTCTAGTTGGCAATCACACTGTCTTCTTTGTAAAACATATTTATTTATTTATTTTTGGCTGTGTAGGGTTTTAGTTGAGGCATACGGGATCTTTCATTGCATTGTGAGGGCTCAGTGGTAATGGCGCTCAGGCTTAGCTGCCCCGAGGCATGTGGGATCTTAGTTCCCTGACCAGAGACTGAACCTCTGTCCCCAGTACTGGAAGGCAGATTCTTAACCACCGGACCACCAGGGAAGTCCCTGTCCAGGGATTTTGGTGTCTGCTCTGTTTCCCATAGTGCTTGCCTGGCAGGGGAAGATGGTGGCAAGGCTCTTAGTAGGTAGCAGATTAGCAGGTAAGGGGTCTTCCTCTGTAGTCCCTCCACCTCTTCCATTCCCAGCACCATAGCCCTACTTCCCACCTCACAGCACAGGCCGAGGTGTGGGGAAAGGTCCTCAGGTGTTCATACCGGCCCTTTTACCCGTGATTGTCCCTTGCAACTGGGATTGAGGGTGGGTGGAGAAGCATCTACTTTTATGAATTTGTTTCTTTCCATATTGTTTGAATTTGTGGCCAAAAGCATGTGTTGTTTTTCGAATATAAGCACAGGTGATGATCAAGAGGAAGCAAAATGTGCTGGGCTCTAGAAACTCTTTTACCCACTGGCTAAGGAGGACACCAAGCAGACACGCTCCTGACACTCCAAATACATCTTCAAACTTTTGCCCCTCCTGGTTGGGGAGATGGTGCAACCACGGCATAAAACCCAAATCAGATAAATGCACACAGAGGACCTGATTCCTCTTTTCGAGGATTTGAACTCCTCACACTGAGGCTGGAGAAAAACCGAGTCGATGCTGTTCACATCCAAAATGAAATGCCTGGGGAGGCTTAGGGTGTGTGTTTCACTCTAGCGGCTTGGTGCCCCCTGGGAATGGGCAGTGGCATGTCCAGCAGGACCCTGACCTGAGGTATGACTGCAGGTTGTACTGCTGTGTCAGTGACCAGCCCTTTCCCCCTGGCGTCTGTGTGGGAAATGCTCGCTGTCCAGCCCACCACCGATGGTCCAGGGTGCAAGCGAGGTCAAGGTCTGAGGCCCCCGGTGGCCTCCAGCTTCTACCTGGCCACTACTGGCTTCTCCCAGGCTGGGAAGGGGAGGCCGTTTTGAGAGCACATATCATATTTTTGACGTAGGACTCCAATCACAAAAAGCAGTGATGGCTACTGCAAATGTATCGATTTGTTTTTTCTCCATAGACCCATGTGCTGTTTGTAGGTAGAGGGGGAGAGAGCCAGTGAACAGAGTGGAATCTACTTCTTAGAAGCCTGGGTTATCAAACTCATTAATCTACATGTCAAGAGGCTAGGAATGAATAATTGTGTGTAGAATTTATCTGCCAACATGATAGCTACTTTTCAGCTTTCTCCTAGGAGCTCCTCCATGGCGCCCCCTGATTATATGCTTTGTCTGCCGGATGCTGGGGGCACTGGGGGTGCCCCAGCCCCTCTGAGGACAGAGACAGGCTCTGACACATGCCACATCAGTCCTCCTGCTGCCCTGGCCCATGCAGAGGGACACGGCCTCGTGGGTGCCCTGCAGTGGCCCTCACGGCAGAGTAGTAGCTAATTAGATACAAATGGCAGGTCTGTCTTGCAGGAGCCTCCTTGTCTGGTGTAGTGGAAAGCTGTTGCCGGAGCAGAGCTGGGTGGTGGGGTGTTCTCAGCACTGTTACTGACCTTTGCCCCTATTAGAACTGAGTGGTTTGGGTCGGGGGAAGGGCAGGTGGGCTTCCTAGATCCCTGGGGTTTAGGGTGGAGGCTCATCCTCTTCAGCCCCATCAGGTAGGTAAATGGTCAGGGTTGATAGCAGGAGAACCAAGATACTCTGAGCTGAGCGGACAGGTGGCAACACAGCTGGCCTTAGGTTTTTTGCTTTTTTTTTTTCTTTAAGTGATTTTTTTTTTTTTTTTTGCTTTCTGTTTTTTGCCTCCCCACGCAGCTTGTGGTCTTAGTTCCTCGATCAAACATTGAACTGTGCCTCCTTCATTGGAGGGCTTCTTCCCCGGTGGTTCAGGTGGTAAAGAATCTGTCTGCAGTGCAGGAGGTGGTTCAGTCTCTGGATTGGGAAGATTCCCCAGGAGAAGGGAAAGGCTACCCACTCTATCCCATGGACAGGGGAGCCTGGCGGGCTACAAGTCCATGCGATCGCAAAGAGACGGACATGACTGAGCGATTTCACTTTTGCTTTCTCCTGCATTGGAAGTGTAGAGTCTTAACCACTGAACTCACAGGGACGTCCCCGTTTTGTTTTGTTTCGTTTTTTCAAATTGAACAAGCTTCTGGTTACCAGAAGGGAAAGAGAGAGGAGGGAGGGAAAAATTAGGAGTATGAGAATAACACACACAAACTACTCTACATAAAAAGGATTAAGTAACAAAGACGTACTGTATGGCAGGGGCAATTCCACCCAATATGTGGTAACAACCTATAATGGAGTATAATCTGCAAAAAACATCCCCGAACAAACAGACAAAACAAACTGGCCTTAAATTTCAAGACAGTGTAGCTGATGCATCTGAAAGTTTGAGGGGCTGATACCAAGTATTGTCCCGTCTGGTGTCTCTGTCCAGCCAGCGGGCATCAGGGCACTTCAGAGGGACTTCGTGGAGAAGTGTCTTCGCCCTGCTCTGTGGTGGGGGCATCAAGTCACTACTTTTCACACTGACTCCTTTGCCAGGAGCCTCCCCAGGCATCCTCTGCCTTGTCAGCTACATTTACGATGTGCACATAATTAAATGTCCACGAAGCTCGCGGCGTGCTGACCACAGAGGGGCCATAAGCAGTAAGATAAATGAGACCGGGAGATGTAATACTGCTTCACGTGTGGACTTTGGCTGATGTTAAAGATTGTCAGTGATAATTATTAATATGTGACCTGCTTGAATCTTTACTTGAACAATCACGATTTTAATAAAGCGGTAAACCCCGTGGTCACTGCGTCTGCGCGTCCTTCACCTGACACCCTCACTTTTCACGTGTGAATTTTAGAAGAGCTGCCCTTCCCTCTGTTTTGCAGGTGATAGTTATGCAGGTGATAATGGAATGTATTATCCTCGAGGGGGTCGTCCGGACCCAGGGGATGAACCCACGTCTCTTATGTCTCCTGCATTGAAAGGCGGGTTCTTTACCACCAGTGCCACCTGGGAAGTCCACCCATTAATGGAAGCTTCTGCCCAAATGCAGCTGATGCAGTGTGGCAATGATGGTAAGCCCAGGTGCAGCCTTTCCAGTGTCTCCACTTCGATGGGAGGGGGTGACAGACAGTGAAGGCCAGGTGAGGAGGGCGGGGTGAAGGGTCACCAACGGAAAGTACACTGGTTCATTCCTCCCAGGAGCCACTGCTCCCGCCTGCTGTTTGCACCGGGGCATGGGTGTAGCCAACAGTATTGGTGCTTTGTGCAGACCCCTCTTGTCTCTTTAGCAGCTGCTGTGTGTTTTGGTTTTAGTTCCCCGTTTCCACTATCTAGTTTTTAGCACTGAAGCCCCCTAGCCTGTAAGGGGAGATGGAACTGCCTGGGAATTCTGTTATTCCCCAGCACCTTGTGTGGCCCCTGGCCAAGGACTTTCGGTGTAGGAGGAAAAAGGCCCAGGTCTTTGCCTGGAAGAGGTGGGACAAACTTTAAGGCATAATTTATGCCTTAAGAAATACTGGTCTAAATAACTGAGACATTCTTTAAAAAATTAAATGTAAATGTAAAAAACTATATGTCCTTTAACAGATGAATGGATAAAGATCTCTCTCTCTCTCTCTCTCTCTCTCTCTCTCTCTCTCACACACACACACACACACACACACACACTGGAATATTACTCAGCTATAAAAAAGAATAAATGTCATTTGCGACAACATAGATGGAGCTGGGGGTATCATGCTTAGCGAAGTAAATCAGACAGAGAAAGACAAATACTGTTTTCACTTCTATGTGGAATCTAAAAAATAAATGAACAAAAAAGACAGACAGAAAAAGACTAACAGAACAGACAGGTGGTTGCCAGAGAGGACAGAGATGGTAAAGGTGAAATAGGTGAGGGGGATTCAAAGGTACAAACTACAAAATATAAAGGGGCTTCCCTGATAGCTTAGTTGGTAAAGAATCCGCCTGTAATGAATGCAGGAGACACCAGTTTGATTCTTGGGTTGGGACCATCCCCTGGAGAAGGGATAGTCTACCCACTCCAGTATTCTTTTGCTTCCCCTTTTGTGGCTCAGTTGATAAAGAATCTGCCTGCCATGTGGGAGACCTGAGTTAGATCCCTGAGTTGGGAAGATCCCCTGGAGAAGGGAAAGGCTACCCAGTCCAGTATTCTGGCCTGGAGAATTCCAAGTTACAAGGATCTAAGATACAGCACATGCAATATGGACAATGTTTTATACTGACTTTTTATATGGAGTATAAGCTATAAAAATATTGAATTACTATGTTGTATACCTGAAGCTGATAAAATATTATAAGTCAAGTATGCATGCGTACGTGCTAAGTCCTTTCAGTCATGTCAGATTCTTTGTGACCCAGTGGACTGTAGCCCACCAGGTTTCTCTGTCCATGGGAGTCTCCAGGCAAGAATACTGGAGTGGGTTGCCATGCCCTTCTCCAGGGGAATCTTCCCAACCCAGGGATCGAACCTGCATCTCTCTCTTACATCTCTTGCATTGGCAGCCAGGTTCTTTACAAATAGCACCACCTGGGAAGCCCAAGTCAAGTATCCTTCAACTAAAAACCAAAACACCTTTTGAAGTGNACTGGAGTGGGTTGCCATGCCCTTCTCCAGGGGAATCTTCCCAACCCAGGGATCGAACCTGCATCTCTCTCTTACATCTCTTGCATTGGCAGCCAGGTTCTTTACAAATAGCACCACCTGGGAAGCCCAAGTCAAGTATCCTTCAACTAAAAACCAAAACACCTTTTGAAGTGAAGTCATACTATGTGAAAAGTAATAACAATCCATATGTGTGATCCCAGTTTATCTAATAAGTATCTAAGGACTAGCTAAACAAGATTAAGTCTAGGGGAGGAGAATAAAAATCCATGAATTATGAAATGTTGAATGTAGGAGTTAAATAATACCTTTTAAAACACTTAAAACCATTTAATAACTGAATTTTAACCTGAATCACTGTTTATTGCATGCAATCAGAAACAAAGTAGATTTCATAGGTCAAGGATAGGGCAAAAAAAAAANATGTATGGGTGTGAAAGTTGGACTATAAAGAAAGCTGAGCACTGAAGAATTGATGCTTTTGAACTGTGGTGCTGGAGAAGACTCTTGAGAGTCCCTTGGACAGCAAGGAAATCTAACCAGTCCATCCTAAAGGAAATCAGTCCTGAATTTTCACTGGGAGGACTGATGCTGAAGCTGAAACTCCAGTACTTTGGCCGCCTGATGGGAACAGCTGACTCACTGGAAAAGACTCTAATGCTGAGAAAGAGTGAAGGTGGGAGGAAAAGGGGACAACAGAGGATGAGATAGTTGGATGGCATCACCAACCTAAATGGACATGAGTTTGAGTAAGCTCCAGGAGTTGATGATGGACAGGGAAGCCTGGCGTGCTGCAGTCCATGGGGTTGCAAGGAGTCAGACGCGACTGAGGGACTGAAATGAACTGAACTGCGACTTTCCTGGTGGTCCAGTGGTTAAGAATCTGTCTTCCAACACAGGAGACTCAGGTTTGATCCCTGGCTGGGGAACTAAGATTCCACGTACAGGGGAGCAACTAAGCCTGTGTGTCGCAGCTACTGAACACGCCAGCCACAACTGAGACTCTACAGGACCAAAAATAAATAAATGAATATTAAGAAAATAAAAATAAGTACTGGGCTGGGGCTGGTAATTCAGTGTTAAACAAGGCAGATGCGATTCCTATTTTCTCTGAGCTTACAGTCTAGTAGAATTGAGCTAGTAATGATCCTATTATACCAAGTAACATTACAGTGAAATTCAGTAAGCAAATTGTTAGGAATACAACAAGAAATGAAAAGAGTCACACCTGTATTAAAAAACAAACTTCGGTCCTCTCTTTTGGTAACTGGCAGACTTTGTAGGCAAAGATTCTAAAGCTTTAGGTGATTTCAAATAACAAAGTTGTTCCTAAAATTGATATTTTCCCTAAAATGAGACATTACATTAGTAGTCACATGAAGCAGTCACAAAGTACACAGTTTATGCTGGCTTTAAAATAATGAAGACATATCCATAATCAAAAAGTATACAGACATCATATTTTACAAAAGGAACAAAAAAAGCCATTAAAATCTTAAGTACCAGTTAAAAAAAGTATTAAAGCCTTTCTGAAATAACTCTTAGGCCAAAGAAGAAATCAAAGCTATACTTAAGGACCAATTAGAAAATATTGACAGTGAGGATGCCATATATCAAAACTTTACAATGTGTGGTCAAAGATGGACTCAGGGTAAAGTACATACCAGCTTTAAAGACCAACATTATTAATATAGAATAAACATAAATTGATTAAGCATTAAAGTCAATACATTAGAAACACAACAACAAAAGACACCTAGGAAGGGACTTCCCTGGTGTTCTAGCGGCTAAGGCTCCGCACTCCCTAATGCGTGGGACCTTGGTTCAATCCCTGGTCAGGGAACTAAGTCACATGTGCCACAACTAGGAGTTTGTATGCCACAACTAAAGAGCTCACACATGCAATGGGGTCCCACATGGCACAATGAAGGCTTGGCGCAACCAAATATTTAATAAAATCTAAGAAGATATCGGTAAGGACAAAATATAAGTTAGTAAATCAGAAAACAGATAACAGACTGTCAAATCTAAGATTGAGAACTGGGTAAAGACATTTGAGTAATTATTGAAGTAAAACAGAGCAAGAAAGCACAGAAAGCATTATTTTTATTTCAAAAAGAAATATTCCCCAAAGCTTGAAGCTTCGTTGAAATGAATGATTTTCTAAGAACTTTTAAATTGCAGGCTTTTTTTCTATTTAAAAACTATTTATTGGACATAGTTTGATTTACAATGTCACGTTTGTTACAGGTATGCAGCAAAGTGAATTATTATACATATACATAAACGTGTTAGTTGCTCAGTTGTGTCTGACTCTTTGCAACCCCATGGACTGTAGCCCGCCAGGCTCCTCTGTCTGTAGAATTCTCCAGTCAAGAATACTGGAGTGGGTAGCCATTCCCCTCTTCAGGNTCTATTTAAAAACTATTTATTGGACATAGTTTGATTTACAGTGTCACGTTTGTTATAGGTATGCAGCAAAGTGAATTATTATACATATACATAAACGTGTTAGTTGCTCAGTCGTGTCTGACTCTTTGCAACCCCATGGACTGTAGCCTGCCAGGCTCCTCTGTCTGTAGAATTCTCCAGTCAAGAATACTGGAGTGGGTAGCCATTCCCCTCTTCAGGAGGTCTTTTTGACCCAGGGATCGAAACCAGGTCTCCTGCATTGCAGGCAGATTCGCTTCCGTCTGAGCCCCCAGGGAAGCTCACATATAGATACACCCACTCCTCATTGGGCTCTTTTCTCATATATGCCACTACAGAGTATTGAGCAGAGTTCCCTGTGCTAGACAGTAGGACCTTACTAGTTATCTCTTTTATATACAAGACTGCGTCTATGTCACTCCCAATCTCCCAATTTATCCCTTCTCCACTTAAATTATAAATTTTAATTGTGGAATAGTTGCATAACAAAGGAAGGAAGGAAAAGAATGTTAAAACAGATGGTTGTGTAGGAAATCCACTTAAATCTCTTAAAAGATAGAGGATCATCATGCTAATAACAATGGATGGAAAACTTCCCAATTCACCTTATAAATCAACAATAATCTTACGCCGAGTCCAACAAAAATAGTAAACAAAGAAAACCCACAGGTAAACCTTACCCATAAACATAAATGTAAAATAGAAAATGAGGACTACAACTCTATCTAAACTTTGCTGAGGTACAATTGATAGGCAAAATTTTTGCACATTTAATATACATCAATACATGCTGATGAGATTTGTTGCTGTTCAGTTGCTAAGTCATATCTGACTCTTTGTGACCCCATGGACTATAGCACACTAGGCTTCTCTGTCCTCCACTGTCTCCCAGAGTTTGCTCAAATTCATGTCCATTGAGTCACTGATACTATCTAACCATCTCATCCTCTGCTGCCCCCTTCTCCTTTTGCCTTCAGTCTTTCCCAGCATCAGGGTCTTTTCCAATGAGTTGGCTCTTCACATCAGGTGGCCAAAGTATTGGAGCTTCAGCATCAGTCCTTCCAATGAATATTTAGGGTTGATTTCCTTTATGATTGACTAGTTTGATCTCCTTGCAGCCTAAGGGACTCTCAAGAGTCTTCTACACCACAATTTGAAAACATCAGGTCTTCAGCACTTGGCCTTCTTTATGGTCCAACTCTCACATCTGTACCTGACTACTGGAATTACCATAGCTTTGACTATATGGACTTTTGTTGGCAAAGTGATGTCTCTGCTTTTTAATATGTTGTCTAGGTTTGTCATAGCTTTTCTTCAAAGAGTAGGCAGCTTTTAATTTCATGGCTCTGAGATTAGACAGATGCATATACCTATGATACCAACCTCCAAAAATTTCCCTGTGTTCTTATGTGCTGTGTGTGTATGAGCATGTGTGTGTGTGTGTGTGTGTGTATGTTTTGTGAGCATGTGTGTGCGTATGTTTGTTGGAAAGAACATTTAATATGAGACCTGTCCTCCTAATATATTTTAAAGTACACAATACAGTATTAACTGTAGGTACTACTGATATATTGTATAACAAATCTCGAGGACTTATTCATCTAGAAAAACTGAAATATTATACCTATTGAACAAAAATTCCCTGTTTTCCCTGCCCCACCCCCAGCTCTGGCAAACATCATTCTATTTTCTGCTTCCACGTGTTTGACCATTTTAAATATCTCGTACAAGTGGAATCATACATTGTTCATCCTCCTGTGCCTGGCATATCTCTGTTAGCATAATGTCTTCTAGGTTCATCCATGTTGTCATAAATGGCAGGATTTCCTGTTTTTAAGGCTAATATTTTATTGCATGTATATACCACGTTTTCTTTATCCATTCTTCTGCTCATGGACTTTTTGGTTGTTTTCTTATCTAGGCTATTGTGAATAATGCTACAATGAATATAAGATTACAGATACCCTTTAAGATCTGAATTTCAGTTCTTTTGGATATATAACCAGAAGCAAGATGGCTGGATCATATGGTAGTTCTATTTTTAATTTTTTAAAAATCTCTATAATGTTTTCTGTAGTGGCTGTACCATTCTACATTCTCACCAACAGTGTGGAAGGGTCCTGATTTCTCCATGTCCTCACCAACAGGTATCTTATGTTTTTTGATAATAGCCATCCTAACAGTGAGGTGCTAGCTTGCTGTGGTATGGATTTACCACAACAAATTATTGATTAGTGATATTGAGTATCTTTTTGTATACCTGGTTGCCATTTGTATATATTCTTTAATGAAATATCAAGCTTTTTGCTGATATTTTATTTGGGCTATTTTTGTTTTGCTGTTGAATTGTAGGAGAGTCTTTTATATTTTGGCTATTAACTTCAGACTAGGTAGACGGTTTGTAGATTTTTTACGTTATTCTGGAGGCTACCTTTTCATTCTGCTGATCATTTCCTCCCAGTGTAGGAGCTTTTTAGTTCAATACAGTTCCAGCTGTGTATTATTGATTTTGTTGCTTATGTTTTTTATGTCAAATCCAAAAAATAATTGTCAAGACCAATGTCAAGAGGGTTTCTCCTCCTTTCTTCAAGGGGTTTTTCAGCTTCAGGTCTTATGTTTGTCTTTAATCCATTTGGAGTTGATTTTGTGTGTAGTTGAAGAAAGGAGTCAAATCTCATTCTTTTGCCTGTGAATATACAATTTTTGCAACACTATTTTATTTAACATTTTTAAAATTGATTTTTTCTTTTGAACTTCTTATTTTGTATTGGGGTACAGCCGAAAAGCAGCGTTGTGAGAGCTCCAGGTGAACAGCAAAGGCTGTTCAGCCATAGTATACCTGTATTCATTCTAAAATTTGTTTTTATGCATTTCTTTTTGGCTGCGCCGGGTCTTCATTTGGCGCATGGGCTCTTTGTTGCTGCATGCGGGCTTTCTGTAGTTGCAGCAAGAAGGGGCTCTTCTCCAGTTGCAGGGAGCAGGCTTCTCACTGCGGCGGCTGCTCTTGTTGCAGAGCATGGGCTCCAGAGTACGCAGGCTTCAGCAGCTGTGACGTGGGCTTAGTCAGTCGTGGTGCATGGGCTTAGCTGCACTCCAGCATCTGGGATTTTAGTTCTTGGACAGGGACTGAACTCTGCATTGACAGGCGGATTCTTAACCGCTGGACCACCAGGGACGTTCCAGCAGCACTATTCGTCGAATAGAAATAATTTCTTCATTCTGTTATTTTGGTACCTTTGTTACAGATCAGTCAACTGTGTCTGTGTGAGTTTATTTCAGAGTTCTCNGGCGGATTCTTAACCGCTGGACCACCAGGGAAGTTCCAGCAGCACTATTTGTCGAATAGAAATAATTTCTTCATTCTGTTATTTTGGTACCTTTGTTACAGGTCAGTCAACTGTGTCTGTGTGAGTTTATTTCAGAGTTCTCTATTCTGTTCCATTGGTCTGTATATCATCTTTATGCTAGGATCATACTGCTTTAACTCCCATAGCTTTTGTAATGTATTTTGAACCCAGAAAGTATGATGCCTCCAGCATTTTCAGGCCAATATCCATGGTGAACATAGATGTAAAATTCCTTAACAAAATTCTGACCAACACAATTTAACATCGCATTAAAGGGATTACACATCATGATCAAATGAGATTTATCCCTGGGATGCTGGATGGCTTCAGCCTGCATCCCATATGAAAACCAGTCAGTGAAAGAAGGGTAAAACGTGTATGATCATCTCAGATGCAGAAGAAGCATTTGACAAAAGCCAGCACCTTTTCACAATAAAAAACTCTCAACACATTAAGTATAGTAGGAGTTTACCTCAAAATAATAAAGGCCATATAGTGCAAACCCACTACTAACGTCATGCTCAACAGTGAAAAAACTGAAAGCTTTTCCCCTGAGCTCAGATAACAGGACAAATATTTGATTCCCACTCATCACTTTTACTTTACATAATACGGAAAGTTCTAGCTATAGCAATTAGGCAAGAAAAGAAAGTGAAAGGCATCTACGTGAGAAAAGAAGTAAAATTGTCCCTATTTGAAGACGACATGATCTTATATGTAGAAACCCCTAAAGACTCCACAAAAAAACTATTAGAATTATTGAACAAATTTGGCAAAGTCGTAGGATAAAAAATCAACATACAAAAATCAGTTGTATTTCTATACACTAAAAATGAACTATCTGAGAAGGAAATTAAGAAAATAATCACATTTACAATAGCACCAAAAGGATAAAACATTTAGAAATAAATGTTAACCAAGAAGATGAAAAATGTATACATAGAATATCAATGAAAAATATAAAGCAGACATAAATAAATGGAAAGACATTCCATGTTCATAGATTGGAAGCATTAATATTGTTTAAAAGTCCATAATACCCAAAGTGATCTACAGATTCAGTGTGATCTCCTTAAAAGTTCGAATGGCATTAATTTTTTTTTAAAGAAATAGACAATTCTAAAATTCACGTGAAACCACAGGACTCCAAATAGTTAAAACAATCTTCAGAAAAAATAACATTATGAATATAATATACCTTGACCAGTAAGTCCTTATTTCTTCCAGTGTTGTAAGAATGGACCAAATTATTATAAATAAAAATTTATCATATCCATAAGCCATTGGAAAAAAATAAGTAATCATCTGTTGAGATGATTGAGAAAGTTCAGCATCCACTCTGTCCACAGGTTATGATTGAAATAGTAATAGAAGGATAGTTCATTACACTAGTAGTTCCCAACCAGGGAAAATTTTGCCACCAAGGGGACATTTAACAACGTCTGGATGCATTTTTAACTGCTGTGATTTGGAGGTGGTGCCACTGGTATCCATTTAGTACAGATCAGGGATGCTGTTAAGCATCCTGCAATGCACAGGACAGCTTCCTTCCCCTCACCCATCTCCCCAAAGAACTATCCTGCTCAAAATAAAAATAGTGCCGAGGTTGAGAAATCCTGGTTTGCATGATAAAGATGCTCTATCTGAAAATGACAGCCTGTACCATTCTCAAAATAGGAAACTGAAAGGAATTCTTGTTATAGTAACAAACAAAGATAGTTATGTGCGTGCTTGCCCAAGCGCTCGGTTATGTTCGACTCTTTGCGACACTATGGACTGTAGCCCACCAGGCTCGTCTGTCCACGGGATTCTCCAGGCAAGAATACTGTGCGTTGCTGTTTCCTGCTCCAGGGGATCTTCCCTGACTCAGGGATCGAGTCCACATCTCCTGCATTCACAGGAGGCTCCTTACCACCGAGCTACCTGGGCCTGAGGATTACAGTCAAAGTAATACACATGGGGAATAAAGATTGGAATGGTCAAATTAATAGCAAAAATTATTGCTATTTTATGACAGTATTAAAATCCCTAAGATCACTGTCTGAAATATTCCAACTGCATATTCAATATGTCCAATTATAAAACATGCATTGAGATCAATTGATGTCCTATATAAAATAAAAACAATATTAACAGAGATAAAAGAGAAAGAAGACTATTCAGTTCATATAGATGACACAAAATAGAAAATATCTGAAAAAAAGAAAATTATTAAGACATGGGCCAGACACAAACAACAGAAATAAAATTTTCCCGAGGCTTGTGTGGGGAGACTGAAGTACATTGAGATCTGCCCAAAATGATTTATAAATAATTCTATTCTAGAAGAATATTTTAAATTGGATTTTTGGAGAATTTTACAAAATAAATGTAAGCTGATATGGATGAATGAATATGCTAGAGCAACCAATTATTTATCTAGCCAGTAAATTAATTCGTAAAGTCACAATGAGCAAAAGGTGATAGTGCTCCCAAATAAATCAATGGAGATAAACAGTCAGTCAAGAAATAAGCCTAACTGTATTAAAATTTTTAAAATGTATTTTAGGTGCCAGTTTAGTTAAGTCAGAGGGAACACATTACAGAAGGGGCTCATATTGTTAAAAATAATCTACCAAGATGATGTAACAGTTATGCACCTGTGCCCTTAAAAATGTAGCTTTGGAAAATATAAAACAAAAACAGATAGTAAACCAAAATCTAACAAATTTGTAATCATAGGAGGACAAATTGCAGACTTTTAAAACAAATGGTCATTTTAAATCATAAAGTTTAAATGGCACAATGAACAACCTGGTACTAAGAAACTTCTAATGCTCATCTTTTCAGACATATATAAAGAAATTGATGAAATCCTTGACAACACAGGAAATCTCAGCAAATTGTAAAGGCAGAGATCATATAGGCTTATTGATGGACCAAATGAAGAAATAACAACTCAAAGATCAAGGAAATAAGTCTCTCTGATCATAAATATAAAAATACTTCTAAAAATTCTTGTGTTAATAAGGAAATAAAAAGTGCAAGTTACAAATTATTTAGAAATAAGCAACAGAGCATTAAATATTAAAACCTGTGAGATGTGGCCAAAGCAACAATCAGAGGAAAATTTATGGACTTAAATACACACATTAGAAAACAAAGGAAATTGAAATCAAATGGACCACGCATAATATTCAAGATACTAGAAAAAGAACAAAAAAATCAAATCTCCAGAAAGTAGGAGAAAGTAATAAAGATTAAAAACTGACATTAATAAAACAAAAAAGAAAAAGCCGTGAGAACTGATCATTAAAATCTTCAAATGTAATTAAGATGAGAGAGTATAAATAAACAGCATCATGAATAGGACAGGGGGCTATAACTGCAGATACAGAAGGAATTGGGTTTATAAGATGCTTCCTTTATACTAATAACTTTTGAAAAGTAGATGAAATGCATGCCTTTATTAAAAAAACATATTATCAAACTTAACTCAAGAAGTCATAGAAAATCTAAATATGCTAATTTCCACTGAAGAAATTAGAAAGCTAGTCAAAAGTATCTTCTAGAGAACATCAAGCCCAGATGGCTGTTCTTTGCAGCCTTGTTAATGACAAAAGATTGTAAGCAATGAAAAGACATATATATACATGAGAGAAGGGTAAATAACCTATGGTTAAATTGCACTGTATAGCGGTTTAAAAAATCATTGATTTATGTGAATTGATATGGAAAGACAACTCAGATATGTTGACATTTGGAAAACATAGATTGCAGCATATAATAGTATTTGTTTTGTTCATTCAGTCATTCAGTCATGTCTGACTCTTTGTGTCCCCAGGGATTGTAGCATGCCAGGCTTCCCTGTCCTTCACTATCTCCCAGAGTTTGCTGAAACTCATGTCCATTGAGTTGGTGATACTATCCAACATTCTCATCCTGTTTTCCCCTTCTCCTCCTCCCTGTCTTTTTTAGGATCAGGGTCTTTTACAGTGAGTCGGCTCTTCACATCAGGTGACCAAAGTATTGGAGCTTCAGCTTTAGCATCAGTTCTTCCAGTGAATATTCAGGGTTGATTCCCTTTAGGGTTGACAGTTTGATCTCCTTGCTGTCCAAGGGACTCTTGAGAGTCTTCTCCAGCACTACAGCTTGAAAGCATCAGTTCTTTGGTGCTCAGCCTTCTTTATGGTTCAACACTCACATCTGTACATGACTACTGGAAAAATTGTGGCTTTGACTATATATATATAATATATAATATGCTAAGTTGCTTTAGTTGTGTCCAATTCTGTGCAACCCATAGATGGAAGCCCACTAGGCTCCCCCGTCATTGGGATTTTCCAGGCAAAAACACTGGAGTGGGTTGCCATTTCCTTCTCTAATGCATGAAAGTGAAAAGTGAAAGTGAAGTCGCTCAGTCATGTCCGACTCGTAGCGACCCCATGGACTGCAGCCTATCAGGCTCCTCTGTCCATAGGGTTTTGCAGGCAAGAGTACTGAAGTGGGTTGCCATTGCCTTCTCCGAATATATGATATGTATTATATCATATCAAACCCCCAAGCTGTCTTTTTAAAAATACTTTGGCTGGGCAGGTCTTAGCTGTGGCGTGGGGATCTAGTTCTCTGACCAGAAATCAAACCAGGGCCCCCTGTATTGGGAGCATGGAATCTTAGCCACTGGCACAAAGTCTCTTTTTAAAAATAAGTAACATGTGTATTTTTCACTTATATGCAGGTAAGTGCACTGTGAGACAGCAGGGCACTGGCTGGTGCTCTGGGTGATGCTGAAGCCTGATTCCCTGAGGTTCAGATTTTGATTCTGCCTTCGGGTGTCTCCAGGCAGGTTCTCAGGTCTCCTGTCCCCTCCAAGTACCTGTCTCAATTTCTTTCCTCTTTTGTAAAATGGTAAAATAGCAGTTGCATCTACTTTGTAGGCTTTGGGAAGATTATACAAGCTAATGTATGTAAAGCCTGCCTGGCATGTGGTAAGCACTCATAAGTTAGTTATTTTTACTACAAAAAAAACTTTGGGTTTTCACATATCAAACTGATAGCAACAGTTATTTCTGATGAGAGAATGCAATTGGAGGTTGAATAAGGTTTGGTCAAAGAGAATTTTTGCTTTATCTAAATTGTTTGATTCTCATAATAAGGATATATTCTAATATTTCTTTTGGAATTAATATAAATGGTATTTATTAAGAAATCAGTGGGGAAAGTAGAAATGATATTGGGACAACCATTTAATCATCTGGAAGACGTAAAGGTGGAGCCTTACCATGAAACTGGATAGTCCCAGATGTATTAGAGACCAGACCACAAAAAATGAAACCAAAATAGAGTAAGAATATAGGTAATGTATGTGCGTGTGTGGTCAGTCATGTCCGATTCTTTGAGATCCCACGAACTGTAGCTCACCAGGCTCCTCTGTCCATGGGATTTTCCAGGCAAGAGTACTGGAGTGGGTTGCCATTTCCTACTTCAGGGGATCTTCCCAACCCAGGGATCGAACCTGCAACTCTTGTGTCTCCTGCTGCTGCTGCTAAGTCGCTTCAGTCGTGTCCGACTCTGTGCGACCCAGTAGACGGCACCCCACCAGGCTCCCCTGTCCCTGGGATTCTCCAGGCAAGAATACTGGAGTGGGTTGCCATTTCCTGCTCCAATGCGTGAAAGTGAAAAGTGAAAGTGAAGTCGCTCAGTGGTGTCCGACTCTTCGAGACCTCATGGACTGCAGCCTTCCAGGCTCCTCCATCCATGGGATTTTCCAGGCAAGAGTACTGGAGTGGGTTGCCATCGTGTCTCCTGTATTGGCAGGAAATTCTTTACCACTAGCACCACCTGGGAAATGGTAAATGTTGGTAATATTGAGGACAGCCTTCTTAACATGACCTTGAAGGCAGAGAACGGAAAGAAAAATAATGACACATTAGATGGCATGAAGATATAAATTGTTTTTAAAATAATATCATAATTGAAACTTAAGGGTAAATATACATATCAAAGGGATATTGGCATTATTTATTAATAGATTTTATAGATTAATATGAAATAGAAAAATGACTGAAGGAAATAAACAGGCAATTACTAACATTAGAAATATAAGTGGACAATNGCATGAAGATATAAATTGTTTTTTAAATAATATCATAATTGAAACTTAAGGGTAAATATACATATCAAAGGGATATTGGCATTATTTATTAATAGATTTTATAGATTAATATGAAATAGAAAAATGATTGAAGGAAATAAACAGGCAATTACTAACATTAGAAATATAAGTGGACAATAAGTACATGTAAAAGCTGCTTAACCTTATTACTTTAGTGATCATTAAAGATACGCAGCTTTGAACAGTCTTAACTTATTGTCAGAAATTTAGAAAAAAATTATCAGTGCTGAAGGAAGTTTGATGAAGATGATTTGACTCCATATTAACTGAGATATCCAATACTTTGGCCACCTGATGCGAAGAGCCGACTCTTTGGAAGAGACCATGATACTGGGAAAGATTTGAAGGCAGGAGGAGAAGGGGGAGACAGAGGGTGAGATGTTTGGATGGCATCATGAACTTAATGGACATGCTGCTGCTGCTGCTGCTAAGTAGCTTCAGTCATGTCTGATGCTGTGCGACCCCACAGATGGCAGCCCAACAGGCTGCCCCGTCCCTGGGATTCTCCAGGCAAGAACACTGGAGTGGGTTGCCATTTCCTTCTCCAATGCATGAAAGTGAAGAGTGAAAGTGAAGTCACTCCGTTGTGTCTGACTCTTAGCAACCCCATGGTCTGCAGCCTACCAGGCTCCTCCGAGTTTGAGCAAACTCCAGGAGATAGTGAAGGACAGGGAAGCCTGGCATGCTGTAGTCCATGGGGTCACAAAGAGTCGGACATGACTCAACGACTGAACAAGAACTGAGATATATTAATATTTTGTTCAAGACAATTTTGTAATAAGCAGTAAATGTCTTAAAAATGCTTATATTCTGGTTGATTTTCTAGTAATTCAAGTGGAGTAATCACAGATGTGCACAGAGACTCACATATAATGGTGTCTATTGCGGTGTTATTNTCGGACATGACTCAACGACTGAACAAGAACTGAGATATATTAATATTTTGTTCAAGACAGCTTTGTAATAAGCAGTAAATGTCTTAAAAATGCTTATATATTCTGGTTGATTTGCTAGTAATTCAAGTAGGGTAATCACAGATGTGCACAGAAACTCACATATAATGGTGTCTATTGTGGTGTTATTTAAATTAGCACAAAATTGAAAACTACTCTAATATCCACTAATAAACTGCTGAGTATCTCCTCTTTATTCAGTAGTTCTTGTGGGTTTTTATCTTGTTTCCCACAGCCTAGCCAATCCCAATCCTCTCCCTGGGACTGCCCTCTGAAACCTGAGCTTCAGCACCCAGCCCCCACCAACAGGGGCAGAAGAGTGTCTCAGGCTGGGGACTGCAGGATGGCAGTGCTGACCTGTGCAGGGCACTCTCTGTTCTGCCTTCTGGTCCTGAAGCTTCTGCTCTGTCCCGTCTGGCCTGACCTTCCCACACTTGCTCAGCTGTGGGGACCTCTCCTCCTTCAGAGCTTCCCTCCCTGGGGCGCAGGCTGCGCCCACATCCCCTCTTTCTCTTTTTCCTGTTGCCCTGCTTGATTATGTGGAGGCTTTCTCGTCTTTCCGGAAGTCTGAGATCTTCTGCAGGCATTCAGTAGCTGTTCTGTGTGAACAGTTCTACTTTTAGGTGTATTTTTAATGTTTTTGTGGGAGAAGGTGAGCTCCATCTCCGCCATCTTGATCCAATAAATCGTTAAATAAACCACAATGCATAGAGTATGGAATATTATTCAGGCATTAAAAATAATTCTGTTGAAGACTATTTACTGGTATGGAAATACAAATGTGTGGAAGAACTCCAAAACACCAATAAATCGAAAGGTGTAATTTTATAAAAAGACAGGAAACCCCATTGTATGTGGATACATAAAAAGATATCTTTATCTCTATTTGCCTCTAAATATTTATACATATGCATAAATAAAACTAGATAGAAATGGACTACGGAGTTAAAATTTATTATCTCTGGGGCGATGATGATATTTATCATTCTCTCTGTGCTTTATATTTATTTACTTCATTTAGTTAAACATCACAAAAGCACATGAATACATTCTTGTAAAATGAGCATGCTACAGATAAAGCTGAAACCCCTCAGACCAACCCCTCACTCACTTCCTGTATCTTCCCAACAGGGACTCATCCTCAACAGTGTGTGTCTCTCTAGGACTTTTCCCCCCACGTTTACATACATATTTTCTCTTCAGTATTTTGGCAGTTAAAATATTAAAAATTTTGTTTCTATTTACTCTGAAAATATGGATTAGATTTTTCTTTTGGTGTCTAGAATTAATTGAGATCTTCTCCCTATTATTTGCTTCTCTACCTCTTCTCCCCCATCCCCTACCACCTCCTGTATTGTTATCCATCGGGATCCTATTCCTCTTTATTTCAATTATTTAGACTCAACTTTCTGTTGTTCAGTCACTCAGTCATGTCCGACTCTCTGCGACCCCATGGACTGCAGCATCCCAGGTTTCCCTGTCTCTCACCATCTCCCAGAGCTTGCTCAAACTCATGTCCATAGACTCAACTATAAATTTTACCAATTTCTTTGTGCACTATTGTTATCTTCCAATAGTCTTGGATCTTTATTTTGCTACAATGTGTCTTCTTGTAATTCTTCCAGGAAGGATTTGTGTGTGGTAAACTTTGCATTATTGAATAATTTAAACAGTATCTTTTTTTTTTGCTCTAATACTTGATGGATATTTCGGCTGGATATAGAAATGTAAATTCAATATAAGTATTCTCTCTGAAATTTTATAATGTTGCTCTTCAGTATTCTGAGTTCCTGAAAAGAAATCAGTTGCCATGTGGTCTTTTTTGTTTTTTTTTTAATCCTTTTTCTTTTTCAGGTAACATTTTAAAAATTATGTACTTATTTAATTGTTTTTGGCTATCATGGGTCTTTGTTGCTGTGTGCGGGCTTTCTCTCGTTGTGTTGAGTGCGGGCTTCTCTTGTGGTGCCTGGGCTCCAGGCACCAGGCTTCAGAAGTTGCGGCTTGCAGTCTCTAGAACTTGGGCTCAGTAGTTGTGGCACACTGTCCTATTTGCCCTTCCAAATGTGGAATCTTCTTTCCCCGACCAGGGATTGAATCCACGTCCCCAGCATTGGCAAGAAGATGCTTAATCACTAGACCATTAGGGAAGTTCTAACATCTTTTTGTTGCTGTTGTTGTTTTCCTGGAAGACTTATGTGTTCTGTCTTTTATTTGGTTCTCTGAATTTTACAGGTGTAATTTGGATTACACTTTTTCCTTTTATTCTGCTCAGTATGGATCCTTTCTATTTAAAGACTTGATATTTTTTCTTCAGGAGATTTTCACATGTTATTTCTCTGCCTTTTTCTTGCATTCTGTTCTCTCTATTTTCTCTCTGAAATTAAGTAGACCTCAGGACTTTCAAGTCTATCTCTCATCATCCCCCTCTTCCTCCTCCTCTCGTCTGACACTTTCTTCCTTTTAGCTTAACCTTGTTCTGGTCCCATCACTTCATGGGAAATAGATGGGTAAACAGTGGAAACAGTGTCAGACTTAATTTTGGGGGGCTCCAAAATCACTGCAGATGGTGACTGCAGCCANAGTCCAACTCTCACATCCATAAGTACTATCAATTTTGGTTTCATGTATTTGAAATTTTGTTGTCCGTGCCCCCCAAATTTGGGATTATCGTGCCCTCCTGGTGAATTGATCCTCTTATCATTGTGTAATGTGTCCCTCTTTGTCTATAGTAATTTTCTTGGCTCTGAAGTCTGTATCACTGGATATTAATGTAGCCACTCCCACTTCTCAGAAATTACTGCTATCATGGTAAGTCTTTTTCTATTTTTTAATTATTATTTTGTATATTTATGCCTTTGAATTTGAGGTAACTTACAGTATGTAGTTGGGTTGTTATTTTTATCCACTCTTCCAATCTCTGACTTTGTTATATATAAGTCAATTACATTTAAGGTAATTATTGCTATGTTAGGGCTTAAGTGCACCGTTTTCTTTTATTTTGGTTTCTATTTGTTTCCTCTGCTTCTCAATTCTTACCTGTCTATGGGTCACTTGAAGATTTTAAGAGATTTAATCTTGATTTATGTATGCTGCTAAGTCGCTTCAGTCGTGTCCAACTCTGTGCAACCCCATAGATGGCAGCCCACCAGGCTCCCCCGTCCCTGGGATTCTCCAGGCAAGAACACTGGAGTGGNCTTACCTGTCTATGGGTCACTTGAAGATTTTAAGAGATTTAATCTTGATTTATGTATGCTGCTAAGTCGTTTCAGTCGTGTCCAACTCTGTGCAACCCCATAGATGGCAGCCCACCAGGCTCCCCTGTCCCTGGGATTCTCCAGGCAAGAACACTGGAGTGGGTTGCCATTGCCTTCTCCAATGCATGAAAGTGAAAAGTGAAAGGGAAGTCACTGAGTCGTGTCCAACTCTCAGCGACCCGATGGACTGCAGCCCACCAGGCTCCTCCATCCGTGGGATTTTCCAGGCAAGAGTACTGGAGTGGGGTGCATTGCCTTCTCCGTGATTTATGTATAGTGTTTTTTAAAAATTTAAGTATAGTTGATTTACAGTGTTGTCTTAGTTTCAGATATACAGCAAAGTGACTCAGTTACACACACATATGTATCTATTTTTCAGATTCTTTCCCTAATTTGTTATTACAAAATATTGAGTATAGTTCCTTGTGCTATACAGTAGGTCCTTGTTGGTTATCTACTTACAGTGCTTTTGAGTATATTTTGCATAGTTTTCTTAATTGTTACTGTGGTTATCACAGGGCTTCCTACGTGCTCAGGGGTAAAGAATCTGCTTGCCAGTGCAGGAGGCACAGGAGATGTGGGTTTGATCCCTGGATTGGGAAGATCCTCTGGAGAAGGAAACTGCAACCCACTCCAGTGTTCTTGCCTAAGAAATGCCATGGACAGAGGAGCTTGGCAGGCCACAGTCCATGGGGTCCCAAAGAGTCAGACTTGACTGAGCACGCATGCAGCAGCAGAGATGGTTATCACAATATCAATATTTGTCATGGTCTACTAATATCAACAGTTTACCATTTTGAGTAATGTGTAGAAACTTTACTTATATTTTGTTCCTCCCTTTTGAAAAATATTCTCACTTTTAAATATCACGAATAGCAGATGATGTTACAGCATTTGTTTCTTTTTTTAATATAAATTTATTTATTTTAATTGGAGGTTAATTACTTTACAATCTTGTATTGGTTTTGCCAGACATCAACATGAGTCCGCCACAGGTATACACCTGTTCCCCATCCTGAACCCCCCTCCCTCCTCAGTCATCACATGTGATAGAAAACTCATGAGGAGGAGGATAGTCTATTTTTCCACATTTCTACTCTTTCCATTATTTTTTTTTCTTCTAAACCTTTCAAGATATCTTCTTTTATTTTTTTCCATTTGAAGAACTTTATTTAGTCATTCTTTATGGGTTGGGCTGCTAGTGATAAGTTTTTAGTTTCCTTTTGTTTGAGATTTTGTTTGTTTGTTTCTCTTCCTTACCATAGGACAGTTTTGGTGGATGTAGAATTCTCAGTTGAGAATTCTTTTCTTTCAGCTACTTCCTTCTGGACTCCATGGTTTTAGTTGAGAAATGTGGTCATTTGACTTGGTATTCTCCATAGGTAATGTGCTGTTTTTCTTTTACTGCTTTTAAGATTTTCCTTTGTCTTTAGTTATCAGAAATTTAATTACAGTGTGTCTTAACATGGACTTTTTTGTGGGGGAACTTTATCCTCTTTGAGGCTTCCCTGGTAGCTCAGCTGGTAGAGAATTCTCCTGCAGTGCAGGAGACCCTGGTTCGATCCTTGGGTTGGAAAGATCCCCGGAGAAGGGAACAGCCACCCACTGCAGTATTCTGGCCTGGAGAATTCCATGGACTGTATAGTCCATGGGGTTGCAAAGAGATGGACACAACTGAGCGACTTTCACTTTTTCCCTTTATCCTCTTTGAAGTTCCCTTACTTTTTGAAATCTGTGGATTTATGTCTTTTGTGAAATCAGAGAAGTTTTCAGCCATATTTATTTGAATACCCTTTCATCCCTACTGTCTTTATTCTCTTCTTCGACTCCAGTGATACAAATCTGGCATTTTTAACTTTTTCCACAGATAGTTGAATCTCTGTTCATTTTTTTTCAATCTACTTTCTGACTGTTGTTCAGATTTGGCAAGTTCTCTTTGTCTTTCCTTGAGTTTATTGATTTTATTCTCTGTCATTTCCATTCAATATTAAGCCTATCCAGGTAATTTTAAAATTCTTTATTATTGACTTTTTCAGCTCTATAATTTCCACTTAGTTCTCTTTTAATGTTATGTTTCTTTCCTGAGATTTTTTTTTCTAGTTTTTAATTGTTTCAAAAGACGATATAATTGCTTACTGAATCATTTTTATGAAAGTTGCTTTAAGGTTTTTGTTCATGCCAATATCTGAGTCATATCTCAGTGTTGGCTGAGAATCTATGGATTCTCTTTTCTCATTCAAGTTGTTATTGCCCTGGTTCTTGATATGATGAATGTCTTTGGATTCCTGTACCCTGAACATTTTGGTAATTATGTTAGGAGACTTGAGGTCCTCCTTAAAATTTTCATTTTAGCAGGCAATCATCTTGTTTAGTGGAGAAGGCAATGGCACCCCACTCCAGTACTCTTGCTTGGAAAATCTCATGGATGGAGGAGCCTGGTGGGCTACACAGTCCATGGGGTCGCTAAGAGTCGGACATGACTAAGTGACTTCACTTTCACTTTTCACTTTCATGCATTGGAGAAGGAAATGGCAACCCACTCCAGTGCTCTTGCCTGGAGAATCCCAGGGACGGGGGAGCCTGGTGGGCTGCCGTCTATGGGGTCGCGCAGAGTCGGACACGACTGAAGTGACTTAGCAGCAGCAGCAGCAGCACCTTGTTTAGGCATGGGATGCATGTTCTGGCCAACTTCGGGGGCTACGGTTTCAACGTCACTCTGATTTTCAGAGCCTGTGTGCTGTTGTTTTGCTCTGCTTGATTTATCTTCTCCCACCGGGGCTCTCACTGGTCTCTGCTGGTTCTCTTTGAAAGGGAAGACTCTTTCCTGGGCTGCATCATCTGGTAAATCTTACTGGGAGGGGATCTTCCCTAGAGACAAAGAGCGCTTCCAGGATGGGTGCCTGGGTGGCACGTTGCCCCTACCCGTGGGGGATGGAAAATGTGTCCTGTGCCATGTGATTGCTGTGGTGGGGTCCCTTTTGCCACAGGCCCTCTGGCTTCATGATATCTCTGTGTGAGGTAGGGGACCCCCAGACCCTGTGCAGAAGATTTCCCGATGGCCTTGTACTGCTCTTACGGTGTGGTTCCCCTTGTCAGTGCTCCTGGCTGTGTCCTATCTCTGGGTGGAGTTAAAGGTCTCAGGCCTGACGCTTCAGTTAATTTTGCATCTTTTTCTGTAGCTTGCCCCATGTATTGCGTGTGTGAGCAGGGGCCGGCCCCATGCCCCTGAGTGAAGGGTCTGGTTACCTAGGCATTTGCTTCTCTAGAGGATATCCTCATAACACTGCCTCCCCTGAAGGCTAGTGTCCAGAGTGCTGCTTGACATGTTGGCCACGGGAAGGAAGTGGTCAGGGGGTCCCACTTGGCTTCTCCTAGTATGGTTCTCAACCAATTTTCTGCAGATGCTCCACGGATGCTCCACACCCCAGACCCACTCCAGCCTCAAGCTCGGCACATCCCTGGTAGCCTTGCACCATTTGCTATAGTTCTTTTCTGAGCATATGTTTTCCTCATCAGGTCACATCCTCCTTTTACACTTCAGAGAATTTTCATACGTTCTGATCTACCAAGACTATCCCTTCCTATATCCACTGAAGTTTAGAAGGGGATCCCATGCATGGAGGAGCCTGGCAGCCTACAGTCCATAGGGCTGCAAAGAGTTGGACATGCCTGAGCGACTTCACTTTGATTTTCATATATATCTATATCTGTATCTGTATACATAAAATCTCTTCCCTAAGTATTTTGAGGGTAGCAGTTTAGCTCATCTTCATCTAAACTCTTTGTGATCTATATTTTCTAAAATAGATTTGTGTTACTTTTATAATAAGTAAAACCATGATGAATACTTTTCTTCACAACCTGGTTGGACATTGTGCAGGGGTAAGTGCTCAGAGGCCTCCATTTGGGGTGATTACAGGGAAGTAAAAATGTGAGTCTCTTGGAGAAGTTCTTCTGGGCAGTGGAAAGCCTATCCCCCCTTCTGGGGGTGCTCAGCAGGGGCCCCCCAGCTGCGGAGCTGGGTTTAGCTGCCATAAGTGCACTATCCACTGTGGAAGGTTGCTCCAAATTCTTGTCGGAGGGGCTGATCCTTCCCCTTCTTCAAATTGCCAGTGTGTGCAAAATGCTAACACCACACATTCAAGTGACGTATGGATCAGAACAGAATCATCGCTTGATGACATAAATTAAAGTAATTATGTTCATTAGCATGATAAAAAATATGCAAACAAATGTTTATTAAATGCAAGCATATATCAACGCCTAAGCCTCTGGCGTTGTTTATGTCCTTGTTCCTCCAGCATTTCGTCAAAGGTGGCCTGGCAGGCTGAACTTAATTGACACCGATAGCAGTGGAGGGAGGAGGAGCTGGGCCAGAACATCACTGGGGTCCGTAAACACTGGAGGCTTGGGGATTTGCTACCAGGCCTCCCAGAGAAAGTCCTGGGGAAAAGGAAGTACGGGTCGTCCTGATGGATGTGCCCACAGAAGGGTCTGGAGGCAGTCTCTTCAACTGAGACAGGCTGGGACCTGCGACCCTTTCCTGCAGTGCTGCAATGCTTGCACTTGGACACACCTCTTCTTGGGCAACAAAATACAAAGAAACTTTAAGATATGGATGAAAAATAACTGCATGTATGTTGGGACAAATTCTGGACAAGAAGACACGAAAAGACCCCAAAACCTCAACCTCCACTTTGAAGAGCCAGGAGCAAAAGCAATCACATGCCCGTTGCATTCAACATTACTAAAGGGGGTAGACATTCTGAAATGCTAAGTCAAGTGGGCCTTAAGAAGCATCACTATGAATAAAGCTAGTGAAGGCGATGGAATTCCAGTTGAGCTATTTCAAGTCCTAAAAGATAATGCTGTGAAAGTGCTGCACTCAACATGCCAGCAAATTTGGAAAACTCAGCAGTGGCCACAGGACTGGAAAATGTCTCATTCCAATCTCAAAGAAAGGCAACGCCAAAGAATGTTCGAACTGCCACACAATTGCACTCATCTCACACGCTAGCCAGTAATGCCCCAAATTCTCCAAGCCAGGCTTCAACAGTATGTGAACCATGAAATTCCAGATATTCAAGTTGGCTTTAGAAAAGGCAGAGGAGTCAGAGATCAAATTGCCAAAATCTGCTGGATCATTGGAAAAACAAGAGAGTTCCAGAAAAACATCTACTTCTGCTTTATCGACTATGCCAAAGCTTTTGACTGTGTGGATCACAACAAACTGTGGAGAATTCTGAAAGAGACAGGAATACTAGACCACTTTACCTGCCTCCTGAGAAATCTGTGTGCAGGTCAAGAAGCAACAGTTAGAACTGGAAATGGAACAAGACTGGTTGCAATTGGGAAAGGAGTACATCAAGGCTGTATATTGTCACCCTGTTTATTTAACTTAAATGCAGAGTACATCATGAGAAATGTCAGGCTGGATGAAGCCCAAGCTGGAATCAAGATTGCTGGGAGAAATATCAATAACCTCAGATATGAAGATGACACCACTCTTATGGCAGAAGTGAAGAAGAAATAGAGTCTTTTGATGAAAGTGAAAGAGGACAGTGAAAAAGTTGGCTTAAAGCTCAACATTCAGAAAACTAAGATCATGGCATCTGGTCCCATCACTTCATGGCAAATAGATGGGGAAACAATGGAAACAGTGACAGACTTTATTTTGGGGCGGGGGGCTCCAAAATCACTGCAGATGGTGACTGTAGCCATTAAATTAAAAGATGCTTGCTCCTTGGAAGAAAAGCTATGATAAGCCTAGACAGCATATTAAAAAGCAGAGACCTTACTTTGCCAACAAAGGTCTGCCTAGTCAAAGCTATGGTTTTTTCAGTAGTAATGTATGGATGTGGGAGTTGGACTATAAAGAAAGCTGAGCACTGAAGAATTGATGCTTTTGAACTGCAGTATTGGAGAAGAATCTTGAGAGTCTCTTGGACTGCAAGAAGGCCCAACCAGTCAATACTAAAGGATACCAGTCCTGAATATTCATTGGAAGGACCGATGGTGAAGCTGAAACTCCAATACTTTGGCCATCTGATGCAAAGAACTGACTCATTGGAAAAGACCCTGATACAGGGAAAGATTGAAGGTGGGACGAGAAGGAGACAACAGAGGATGAGATGGTTGGATGGCATTACCTACTTGATGGACATGAGTTTGAGTAAGCTCCGGGAACTGGTGATGGACAGGGAATCCTGGCATGCTGCAGTCCATGAGGTCTCAAGGAGTTGGACAGGACTGAGTGAGTGAACCGAACCGAAACCACCTAAGCCACTCCTCCAGCCTGATAGCTGGACACACCCCTACCCTAACCCTATATAAGGAACCAACTCAAACCCCTTGGGGAGCAAGTGAGCAAGGGAACTTGTTACTTGTTCTCATTCCCTCCTGCTGCAGCAGGGGCCCCAGTAAAGCCTTGCCTGAAATTCTTGTCTGGTTTCTAATCAATGCCTATTGGTCGGGAAAGGCCAAGAGCCCTGGTCAGTATCACAACTGGTGCCTGATACAATACCTGCCACTGAAAGGGAAACTTTTTCTGCAAGGTTGGATGTATCTTTCCAGCTGTGGGGATGCTCTGGCAAATGTCAGCACTTGCCTGTTTTGGAGCCCTCCAGAAATGAGAAACAGGCTCCTAATAGGAAGGCTGCTGTACATTTGTGTTGGGTTCTTTTTGGGGAACCTGGCAGGCTGCTATTCATCTCATTTTTGCCAGAAGGATGGGAATCATACCCACAGTCACAGAAAGAGCCAAGTTCCTTAGCTGTGATGCTCAGGCACATGGGGACACCTGTTTGGGCCTTGAGGGCTGATGTATCACATGTGTGCTTATGGGTGAGGTGCCCTGCCGGTTGTGTAGATGGCCAGCAATTATTAACCATTGTTTACTGTACCCAGAGTGGTTGTTTAGAAGGGTCTGGGTACAACTGAATAATCTGGCCATCCATTCAGCATAAGATGGGTGTAATACCTGGTGGAGGGTAGGACATGTCAGGTGCAGTGGAGGAGGAGAAGAAGGAGCAGGAGAGCTCGTTCAGGGCTTTAGGATTGGAGCCTGCAGCTGCCTGCTCTCACACTGTTTGTGGCCTTTGTTTTGTTTGTTTTAAACCTCTGCCTTATCCTTCAAGTTCTAGGTGAACCAACCCCCTAGTCAGGAAGGTTTGGCGTGGCTCTAGTTGTTGACAGGCTGGGCTGTCTTTCAGCCTTATCCACTGTCTGTGATCCCAGTTTTGTGGACTAAAGGGAGCCCCTTTGTCCCTGAGTGTCAGCCAGCTTCAGGGATCAGCTTGGCAGCAGTGCTGACTTCCCAGGGGTCACTAACACTCGTCCGCCTGCCTTTTGAATGAGACGCTAAGAGAGTAGGGCTTCTTCTCTCAGGATCTACACCATCCCTCCCTTTCGTGAAGGAAGGAGAAAGCGGAGAGACTGAGTTTCTGCGGTCAGTGCCAGTTCAGAGCAGTGCTCCGAGAAATGGTCTGGAGGCTGCACAGCTGTGCATGGGTGGCAGGGAGAGCCCAGGGCACCTCGGACCAGCCCCTGCAAACCCCCACCTCTCCTCCCTGGAAAAAGGGAGCCTGTGTAATTTATTTCTGTGGGGTGGTTTATGCTGGGAGGGAGCGAACAGATGTTAAGAAAACAAAGGAAGGCACACCACTTTTGTGTCTGAGCCAATGGTGATCAATTCCGTATACTTTACTGCCTTGTCCATGTTTTGGGGATGGATATTTCAAGCCATTTCAATCAAAAGTGGTGCCACTCTAGGCTCTAAACAAAGGCCTAGATTTATTTTTTTTCTGGCAGCACAATCCTCAAAGATTACACTTGCTGCAACATTTTTAGCCACGTCAACATTCCTTAGGAAATACAAATATGGGCATTATTTCATGGAGATGGCACTGGGTAATATAATAAAATGGATTTATTTCATCTTAATTTATTTAAAATGTGCATAGACAGAACTGGGATAAAATCCATGAGATGAAATATCTCGTTTGCATGAATATATTGAAAAATTCAGCCACCTTCTAAGCCAAAAAAAGAGGCAAATTTTTTTCATCCTCGGAATAATAAGAAGAATAGGTGCTCTTTTTAAAACAAGAAAATATAACCTTGACAGAGGGAAGTGATTCATGCCCCGCGGTCCCTGTGAAGGTGTGAGGGATGACAGAGGATGGCAGAGAGCTCTGGGTGAGGAATTGGGAGATGAGACTGTGGTTTTGCCTGAAGGGACTGGACTGGACTGAGACCAGGAGGCAGGGTGGGTGGCCTGGCTTTCCTGATGCGCTGCTTGTCGGGGATGCAGTGCCAGCCCAGATGTTCCCACCTCTGGACTCCAGGTCTCCAAAGTGCCTATTGCTGGAGGACGCTGCAGGTCTGAGACTGGCAGGTGTCCATCCTGCCATGGCTGCATCAGAGCCTGTTCCTCACCATGTGCCACCCCAGGGCTCCCGAGTCCCAGATACCCTGCAGATACTGCACTGGTCCATGAGATTAAAAGTCCAAGTGCCTGAGCTGCAGTGTGGGGCCCAGTGAAGCAGCACTATGATCGGGAATAATCACAGACACCTTCTGGCCTTTGTTGTTGTCCTTTCGTCACTAAGGTGTGTCCAACTCTTTGCAACCCGGTGGACTGCAGCACACCAGGTTTCCCTGTCCTTCACCATCTTTTGGAGCTTGCTCAGACTCAGGTCCACTGAGTCAGTGATGCCACCTAAACATTTCATCCTCTGTCGCCCCCTTCTCCTCCTACCCTCAGTCTGATCTTTACTCGAGGCAGTAAAATGTAGAGGCTGAGTCAGAAGGCTTGGGTTCAAATATAAACCCATGAGCGGTGTGATCTTGGGCGTTTCTTAACCTCTCTGGCTCCATTTGCAAAATGAACTTGATAGTAGCACCTACCACAAATGATGCCATGAGGTTTACGTGAGAGGATCATGACGAACGCTTAGAAGATGTCTGACATAATTAGCATCCAATGAATGTTAGTTAAAAGCCTTCTTATCGATAGAATGGACATAATCTTTTAATCTCAAAGAGTAGATTACTAGCTATTATTTGATATTGATCATGTAGGGTTTATTGTTAATAACTATTTTCAATTTATTTCTTCTGTGTCTATAAACTTGTTTTTTTTTTAAAGATACTCTTTTTGTTTAGTTAAATTAGGTAATTTATTTTTTGGCTGCAGGGGGTCTTTGTTGCGGTGGATGAGCTGTTTGTCGCTGCACGTGCGGCCTTATCTGTGGTGAGCGGGGGTTTCTCTTTCGTTGCAGTGCTTGGGCTTATCATTGCATGGGCTTCTCTTGCTGCAGAGCATGGGCTCTGGGGCTCAAGGGCTTCGGCAGTTGTGGCGCGTGGGTTCTAGAGTGCAGGCTCTGGAACTGGTTCGCAGGCTTAGTTTCTCTCTGGCATGTGGGATCATAGTTATCCGACCAGGGATTGAATCTGTCCCTTGCATTGGCAGGTGGATTCTTAACCACTGGACTATTAGGGAAGTCCCTCTCTGTGTCAATAAACTTCTTGAGGGAAGATAGACAAGTGTTTGCTGAAGGTGTTGGTTAATGACTGGGGGTGGTGGTGGTGATTTCTTTTAGGTTTTCAGTGCCTGGGCAGCTCCAGCAGGGGTAAGGGACAGCTTCCTGAGGACAGCTTCTTCCATCGCCTGGGACTGGCCAATGCTTGTTCCTGGGAATCTCGAGCCCCAGTTTGCTGCCTTTACCCTCCACCCTAAGCACTCACTAGTCCCTGAACTGAACTGCCAAGGTGTGGGGATGGCTATCTTCTGATAAATTGTATGGTGAATCACAAGTCTCAAATCTTCTACGATTTTTCCATTCCTCTTTTTCTCATTTTCCACCCTAGGCTGCGAAGAAATCCAAGAGCAACATCCTCAGCTTTTGAAAATTGAGTAAAGATCATAGATAGTGGGCCCCCTTTGGACCCACATGTGAGCCAAAGCATTTGGTAAACAAAAATCACTGAAGGGNCCCTAGGCTGCGAAGAAATCCAAGAGCAACATCCTCAGCTTTTGAAAATTGAGTAAAGATCATAGATAGTGGGCCCCCTTTGGACCCACATGTGAGCCAAAGCATTTGGTAAACAAAAATCACTGAAGGGATTCCAGCGTTTTTTGGTTGAGGGATGGTGGCAAAACTCAAGGAGTCCATAGTCCAGGGGCTCAGAGAGCCTGGGCCCGAGGCTCTCCCTGGCACTCTCTCCGCTTATGGGCAAACCCACCATGCCTGGGAGCTGACTCGCATCCTGCCTTCTAGAGTAGTGTTGGCACAGGTACCAAGCCACCAGAGCTGGTCCTGAGCACTGCCGACACAGGGACCCTCCATCTCCAAACTATTCAGTGTTGGTAAAGTCACTGGGTCTCCTGGAGATCAGCCCTTCCCCATCACCCTTTGTTTAATGCTGCTCAGGGGGACACAGCAGATGACCTTGGAGACCCTCACTGGTGAGCAGGAGGTCAGGACACACAGATNCTGCCGACACAGGGACCCTCCATCTCCAAACTATTCAGTGTTGGTAAAGTCACTGGGTCTCCTGGAGATCAGCCCTTCCCCATCACCCTTTGTTTAATGCTGCTCAGGGGGACACAGCAGATGACCTTGGAGACCCTCACTGGTGAGCAGGAGGTCAGGACACACAGATGGCATCTCAGCCGGGCCCACAATCCCCTCTCATAACATCAAAGTGTTGCAAGCCAGGGATCTTGGCCTTCCCCAATAGGTAGAAATTGACTAGAGGCCAGACAAGAAATTCAAGCAAGGCTGTTTGGGGCCCCTGCTGCAGCAGAGGAGAGCGAGAATAAACAACAGGTTTCCTTGCTTGCTCACCCCCTAAGGAATGGGGTGGTGAGCTTGTTCCTTATACTTGGTGAGGGTAGGGGTGTGTCAAGGGGTCAGGCTCGGGGGTGGCTTAGGTAGTTTGCTACCCCTTATGTGGTGCTGTGTTCAGGCTACCTATGCAGGACCCACCTTCACAGTACCCCACTTTTGCTTCTGACACCCAGGTTTGCAGCAGGCACTTCGAAAGTGGCAGTTGAGTTTTTCGGTCTCTGTATCTTTTGGGCCCAGAATTTGCCCCAAATGCAGCNTCCAGCATGTGGGATCTTAGTTCCCTGACCAGGGATTGAACTCACGTCCCCTGCATTGAAAGGTGAATTCTTAACCACTGGACCACCAGGGAAATCCCATGGGTGCACATTTATATTCTTATTCTGAGGCCTTTAGTCTGTGAAATGGGCTTTTAATATTTGCTCCATCTGCTTTCTGAGGTTCCGGTGGAGATCTCATATGATGGAGGCTTTATAAAATGAAAGTTGTCATCATTATCCAGCTGTTTCTCCAGCGGCTGTTCGTCTTTATGCCTCACTTACTGTGATTTTTGTCCATTCTCCTTAAACCGCCTGGGCTGCATGGGGCTGCCCTAGGAACTTGCTTCCTCTTCCACTGAGAAGACTGAAGCCATGAGTCACAAATGCCCTCAGCTCTTCACTCCTACCCCTCTACAAAACTACGTGCTTAGGTAACCCCTTCTCTCCCTCTCCTCTTCCCTTTCCCTCTAAACTTTGTAAGGACTCTGCTTGTTCACATCCACGAAGCTCCTCTGTCCCACATTTCTTACCTCTTCTTCTTGACTAGATGGTCCAAATTAGTTTCTAAATAGGCTGTAAAAATGTGGAATCTAATTAAAAAATGATATAAGTATACTTATTTATAAAACAAAAACAGACTCAGAAATTTCAGAAACAAATTTATGATTACCAAGGGGGAATCTTAGTGGGTAGGGATGGATTGGGAGCTTGGTATTAACACACACACCGTTATATATGGAATAGATAACCCACAATGACCTACTGTTCAGCATGGGGAACTCTACTCAATATTCTGTAATAACCTATATGGATAAAGAATCTGAAGAAGAATGAATTTATGTATATATATAACTCACTTTGCTGTAACACCTGAAACTAACACAGCATTGTAAACCAGCTGCATGTACACAGTTCGTATGTAAGTCCCCTGCATATGAACGTTCGAATTGCAACTTTCAAAGATGCGAACGTGCGTCTGGTTCCAGCAAGAAACCAGAACCTATGCCATCCACGTGAGGTGTGAGTGAACTTGCAGCTTGCCCTCCATCTCTTGTTGCTGACGATCCTTCGGCTCTACCATTTCCCACCTTCTCTCCCTCCTCCTGTCAGTAACACTTCCTGCCTGTTCATTTGATGCCAGCCACTGTGTGCCAGCTATTGTACTGTGTCACTGTACTTTTCAAGGTACTGCACTGTAAGATTAAAAATGTCTCTCTATTTTTATGTATGATTTGTGTGAAAAGTATTATAAACCTGTTATAGTACAGTACTATGTAGTTGATTGTGTTAGTTGGGTACCTGGGCTAACTTTGTGGGATTTATGGATAAATTGGACTTACAAGTTCACTCTCAGAATGGAACTCATTTGTATGTTGGGGACTTACTGTATACTCTGATAACAAAAAAATAGGCTTTAATATCTCCCCCAATTTTGAAAGGGTCCTTCTTTATTTATGTCCCTCAGTCATTTCCTTTTTTCTTTGGTCCCTTCTAAAGTGGGTGAAAGTGAAAGTCCCTCAGTCATGTCTGACTCTTGGCAACCCCATGGACTATAGCCTGCCAGGCTCCTCTATCCATAGAATTCTCCAGGCAAGAATATTGGATTGGGTAGCTGTTCCCTTCCCCAGGGGATTTTCCCAACCTAGGAATTGAACCCAGGTCTCCCTCATGGCAGTCAGGTTCTTTACCATCTGAGTTACCAAGGAAGCCCAAGAATACTGGAGTGGGTAGCCCATCCCTTTCTCCAGGTAAAAGGGGATAAGAGCTTATAAAAATTTATAAAGAATTGTCTACATGTTATCTTTACTCCCCACTTTCTTTTTTTAACTCCTAGGAACTGGCTTCTGTTCCTGCTCCTCCTGGTGGCTGCCACGTTGCCACACTTGGAAACTTAGAGGTGGCTNTCCAGGTAAAAGGGGATAAGAGCTTATAAAAATTTATAAAGAATTGTCTACATGTTATCTTTACTCCCCACTTTCTTTTTTTAACTCCTAGGAACTGGCTTCTGTTCCTGCTCCTCCTGGTGGCTGCCACGTTGCCACAGTTGGAAACTTAGAGGTGGCTTCTTTCTAGTCTCCTCTCTCTCTGCATCAAGACAGCTGGCCTCTCTCTTCCACTTGTCTCCCTGCAGGATACCCGTCTTCCCTCTTCTTTTCCAGCCTCCCATGCGTCTTCTCTTTCCCACCCACTGAATGCTGGACTTCCTCAGGAACTTGACACTGGACCCTCTTCTCTTCTGCACCCTTGCCCCCAGCTGATCTCATGTGTATCTCGTGAATCTCTTTATATACAAACCTATGTACCTTTAATAAAATTCTCTAGCTAAGATTTCCCATCTGAGCCCTGGACTCCCATCTCCAAATGTTTTCCTGGAAATGCCCTTTAGCCTCACAGGCATCTCAGGGTAACATGTCTAATACTTAAATTCTCAATCTTTATCCCCAGATACTTTCCTCCAGTTTTCTCCACCTCAGAAAGCAGTACCTATATCTACCCATTATAAATCCTTAAACCTAGTTGCTGTTTTTCTTTGTTTTTTAACTAACTTATTGAGGTGTAACTTACATAGCATAAAATTAACTATTTAAGACAGTCTGGTGGAAATCAGCGCATTTATAGTGCTACACAACCACCACTTCTATTAATATGTAGCTCCCAGACATTTCCATACTGCAAAACAAACCATTCCTCCCTACTCCCAGCAACTACCAATCAGAGTTCTGTCCTTATGGATTTACCTATTCTGGATATTGGATACAAATGGAATCACAACATGTGATTTATGTCTGGGTTCTTTCACTGCATGTAATGTTTGGAGGTTCATCCTTATAGTATGGTTCAGCCTTCACTCTTTTTTAGGGCTGAATAATATTCCTTTGTTTGCATATGTCACAATTTATGTATCCATTTGTCTGTCATTGATGGACATTTGGACTATTTTTTACCTTTTGGCTACTGTGACTAATGCTGCTATGACCATGTGTGTCCACATGTTAATTTGAGTACTTTTTTCAATTATCTTGGGTATATACCTAGGAGTGAAATTGCTGGGTCATAACATAATTCTGTGTTTAAATATTTTATACAATGGCCCCACCATTTTATATTCCTTGGAGTGAAGTACAAGCATTTCAGTTTCTTCACATCCTTATCAAAACCTGTTATTATTTTTTCAATTCATTTTAAAAAATTATAGCCATCTTCATGAGTATGAAGTTGTTACCATATTATGGTTTTGCTTTGCATTTCCCTACCGGCCAGTAATGTTGAGCATCTATCCATGTATTTGTTGGTCGTCTGTACATTTTCTTCCTTTTTATTTATTTTTTTAAATTAGAGTATGATGGCTTTACAGTGTGAGGTCTTCATTGACACATGTGGAATCTTCATTGCAATGCATGGGCTTAGTTGCCCTCCCACCTGTGGGATCCTAGTTCCTTGATCAGAGATGGAACCCGAGTCCCCTGCATTGGAAAGCTGATTTTTGACCACTGGACCACAGGGGAAGTCCTGGTATTCAAGTCCTTTGCCTATTTTTCAATCTGGTTGTTTGTCTTTTCATTGTTGAGTCGTAAGTGTTCTTATAGATGTATGATTTGCAAGTCATGTTACTGAAGCGATCTCTGGTGGTAATTATTAATGCCTGCACTTTCTCAGACTCACACCTGCCCAGCCTTCAGTGTCTGCCTTTAGTCTGTATCCTAATCCATCCANGTCCCCTGCATTGGAAAGCTGATTTTTGACCACTGGACCACAGGGGAAGTCCTGGTATTCAAGTCCTTTGCCTATTTTTCAATCTGGTTGTTTGTCTTTTCATTGTTGAGTCGTAAGGGTTCTTATAGATGTATGATTTGCAAGTCATGTTACTGAAGCAATCTCTGGTGGTAAATCTTCTTTCCATCTTTACCCACATCTCACTCTACCCCATTCCCCGGGACATTTTATTTCTCCCTGGAATAATGTTATAGTTTCTAATTCGTGTCTTCACCTCTACTCTTGTCCCTTTACAATCTATTCTCTATTCAATAGCTAGAAAAAAATTCTTCTTTTTGGCTTTATTTTTTAGAGATGTTTTAGGTTTACAAAAAAATTGAGAGGGAGGTACAGAGGTTTCCCAGGTACTTTCTGTCTCCACGCATGCATAGCCTCCAGTATCAACATCACCCACTAGGATGGTACTTGTTTTAAACCAAGGATGAACCTATACTAACACATCATAATCACTCAAAGTTCACAGCTTTACCTTAGGGTTCACTCTTGGTGTTGCACATTCTGTGGATTTGCACAAACATACAGCTTCCCTGGTGGCTGAGTTAGTAAAGAGTCTGCCTGCAATGTGGGAGACCAGGGTTCAGCCGCTGGGTAAGGAAGATCCCCTGGAGAAGGAAATGGCAACACACTGTAGTATTCTTGCCTAGAGAATTCCATGGACAGAGAAGCCTGGTGGGTTACAACCCATGGGGTCACAAAGAGCTGGACACAGCTGGGCGACTAACAGTATCACTCTAGTATCCTGTACCCATCATCATCACACTGAGTATTCACACCAAACAGCTCCTGTTCTCTGCCTGTTCTTCCCCCNCAGTATTCTTGCCTAGAGAATTCCGTGGACAGAGAAGCCTGGTGGGTTACAACCCATGGGGTCACAAAGAGCTGGACACAGCTGGGCGACTAACAGTATCACTCTAGTATCCTGTACCCATCATCATCACACTGAGTATTCACACCAAACAGCTCCTGTTCTCTGCCTGTTCTTCCCCCAACATGTGCGACCACTGCTGGTTTTATTGGCTCTATAGTTTTGTCTTTTCTGTTGGAATCACATGGCATATAGCCATTTCAGACTGGCTTTTTTTCCCTTAGTAATGTGCATTAAGGTTCCTTCATGTCTTTTCATGGCTTGATAACTCATTTCTTTTTAGAAATGAGTAATATTCTATTGTCTGAATGTTACACCGTTTATGGACCCATTCGCCTGCTGTAGGACATCCTTATTCTCATCTTTCGGCAATTACAAGGAAAGACGCTATAGACATCAGTGGGTAGGTTTTTTTGGACATGTTTTTAACTCCTTTGGGTAAATATCAAAGGGATAATATTGATGGTTTGTATGGTAAGAGTATTTTCATTTTTGTTAGAAACCTCCAAACTTATTTTCCAAAATGGCTGTACCGTTTTGTATGCCAGCAGTGAGTGAGAGTTCCTGTTGCTCCACATCCTTACCAGCATTTGGTGTTGTCGGTGTTCCGGATTCTGGCCTTTCTAATAGATGTATAGAGGTAGCTCATGCTTGTTTTGACTTGCATTTGTCTGATGACACAGGATGCGGAGCATCTTTTCATATGCTTATTTGTCANCTCTCCTCTTTCACTTTCATCAAGAGGCTCTTTAGTTCCCCTTCACTTTCTGCCGTAAGGGTGGTGTCATCTGCATATCTGAGGTTATTGATATTTCTCCCAGCAATCTTGATTCCAGCTTGTGTTTCTTCCAGCCCAGCGTTTCTCATGATGTATTCTGCATATAAGTACAGTCTTAAACTCACTTATCTTCTGGAGAAAGAATGAATTGAGTAGGATCAAAATGTGAAAGGAAATGTAGACCCATTAGCATTGATTTCATATTCTAGTTAAAATATTTACCAGTAGTCTATGGATATACTTGATCCTTGACATCACAGTTCCTTTTTCATTTTACCTTGTGCTGTAGTTTCACCAGCTTCCCTGGTGGCTCAGTGGTAAAGAATCTGCCTGCCAAGCAGGAGACACAAGTTTGATCCCTGGGTTAGGAAGATCCTCTGGAGAAGGAAGTGGCAACCCACTCAATATTCTTGCCTGGGAAATCCCATGAACAGAGGAGCCTGATGGACTACAGTTCATAGGGTTGCAGAGTCAGATACGACTGAGTGATTAAACAATAAAGACAACACAGTTTCACCCGTATAGGAAAATGTGAGACTTACAAAGCTGGTAGTGACAAAACATTTACTACTGAATATTTTCACTGTCACGATTCCCCCCCAAAAAAACTAGAATTGGTCTTAATTCATTAAGATAATGCAAGGCATGACAGGCAAAGGAAAATATATCTCTTGTGCAAATCAAGGTCTCACCAATCACTGTTTGTTGGCAGTCGCCTG
>SJYA01002795.1:9447930-9467835 GCA_006410615.1 Neotragus moschatus | reverse complement strand
TAATTATCAATATCAGAGTGCTATTAAAAGTAAAATTTTAAAGTGCTAAGTAATTGTGAGGTGTTATTATATCTGTATCATTCTGGAACTTTATAAACAACTAAAAAACTAGGTTTTAGAATTCTTGTTTCTTGTTTTAAGTAACTTTGTCCATAACTAGAATTTAAATGTCAGTTAATAGGAATTTTTTTTTAAGTTAATATCAACCCAAAGTTTCACAAGCCAAAGATAACTAACTGGGTTGGTATTTTTCCTCCCCGTTCTTCTCATCATATGGAAATGGTCATCATTAATAAAAACTTGGAAAATAAAGACAAACATATAGAAAAGATAAAAACCACTCATATCCACAAATCTCAGAAACAATATTAACATTTAGTGGCTTGCTTTCCATACTTTTTAATGGCGCTATATATATATATATATATATGTATATATATATACACACACATATATATATAGTTTTTTATATAGTTAAAATCATAATATATACTTTTACACCAGCTTTTTCACTCAATATTTTATCATGAACATTTTCCCCTATGTTTAAGAATTTTTTCATAAATACAGTTTTTGATGGTGTAGAGTATTTCATCATATAGTAGCATCATGGTTTATTTAACCATTTATTGTGTTGGTTATTTGGGATTCTATCCAAATTTTTGTCACAAATAATATCACATTGTCTATTTCTTGAGTTAAATGAAAATACTTGCTTTGGTGACAGCAGAGGTTTCTGTTTATTTGTTTTAAGGAATCTCTTTTGTTGCTACATTTCATTGACCAAATGGAACTTCAAAAGACAGGTAGAAGAAAAACAAGCAGTAAATATAATTTCCAGGCTGAGGATCTGTCTTTGTTGGAGGCCTTTCCAAGAGGTGAATCTTGGTTTTAGAACAGAGTAAAAGGGACAGTTGGCCACCATATTATGATGCTTCACCATAGAAAAGTTTTAGAATTTAGACTAGGAAAAGGATATCCTGAACACAAGGTTTGTTTTTCTTTTATGGACCCTGTGAAGTGTGAGACTGATTAGGTTTCTCTTTTGTTGGCTGCTTGAAAACTTAGTGCCAAATGTGTGGCCCATGCCTGGCACCTGTAATGGGCCTCTATGGTGTGTATGCACTTGGTGTAGCTTTCCTCCAGGCTCCATTTTATGACCTTATCTTTGTTTTGTTTTCCTTTCACTTGATTGACTTTGAATTTCTGCTGCTATCATACTATATTTTGTATATTCTTTCTGATTTTGGTTTTCAAAATTTATTGTACATCAGAGTCACTCTGGAGAGCTTGTTCAGACACAGCCTGCTGGTGCCACCTCTCAGAGTTTCAGGTTTATTTGATCTGGCTTGAGGCCCCAAAATTTGGATTTCTAACAAATTTCCAGGTGATGTAGATATTGCCAGTCCAGGGGCCACACTTGGAGACCCACTACTCTAGGCATGAATTCCTTGAAATCTGGAAACAAAGGAAGACCTCTTTACTTTCATTTCCCTCTACCTAAAATATCTTCGGCTGGTTTCTCAAATGGATTTAAAAAAAAAAAAGACTATTCAGATTTGACTGAAAAAGGAAAGAGAAAACTAAGAATTTTGATGGGAGGAGCCTTAAAATCCATAACAATTGTGCCTTTTCTTTCCAGGGGCTTAGCATCCCAGGTAACAACAAGGGCCACTCCAGTTTCTAAGTGAAAGTAGCCAGGGGCACTTTTCCTTGTTACCTTTCTTTTTAAAAAAATTTTTTTTTAAATTTTAATTGGAGGCTAATTACTTTACAATATTGCGGTGGTTTTTGACATACAGTCACATGAATCAGCCATGGCTGTACATGTGTTCTCCATCCTGACCCCCCCACCCCAACGTCCTTCCCCATCCCATCCCTTTCTTGTAAACCACCTTATATCCATTATGGAACATGGTGGAGAATAAATACATGGATGAATAAATCCATAAAAAATACATGAGTAAATAAAACAATAAGGCAAAGGCAATGAGACAAGTGAATCAGCCAGGATTCTGAAAATGGCATAGTTCCTCTTAAAGGAAGAACATGTGGGAAAGAGGCAGGTGAGGCTACCTTTGGAAGGGACAGTCCCGTGTGGCGTCTGTGTCATCTGAAGCGTTCCTATGCGTCTCCTGTCTTGCGCTGTACTAGAGCTTTAGATGTCTTTCAGGGGGTATGCAGTGCTGTGTGAAGAGCTGTGTCTTTAGGGAGCACAGTCCCTGTGCATTTTGTTTGTGAGAAATCCAGAGATTTGGGAGCTGGTGAGCCCTGCAGATGGAAGTAAAGGCCCCTACTTCCTGGAAGCAGACAAGGAGATAGTTGGATAAAGCAAATCAGGATGAATAGAAAGTGATCTAAGATTAACTTATTAGTTCCTAGTGTCAAGCCTGTGCCAGGCACATTACATGTATTGAGTCTTTCAATTCTTATAACTACTCTGTATTAACCCCCTTTTACAGGTGAGGCCATTTAAGCTCAAAGCATTTAAGTAGACGGCCTAGGGTCACACAGCAGATGCCAGAAGCCAGAACTCTCCTGGGTCTTTCCAACTCCAAACCTTCTGCTTGGGCTACTCTATCACACTCTCCTCTTTATTGCCACTCAGAAGGAAAGAAAACTTTTTTTCACGTTTTTTTGGAAAGAAATGATGGTGAGGAAATATTGTTGACCAGAGAGATGTGCTAACAATTTGATTTGGGTGT
The DNA here is from genome assembly GCA_006410615.1 of Neotragus moschatus. Classification (NCBI taxonomy): domain Eukaryota; kingdom Metazoa; phylum Chordata; class Mammalia; order Artiodactyla; family Bovidae; genus Neotragus; species Neotragus moschatus. The sequence goes on along the minus strand of SJYA01002795.1, from coordinate 9,465,130 downwards.
TTGATGAGTTAGATTCTCATCCAGTGTGTGTCTACTGGCTTACATATTGCTTACTTCAAAAGGTTGAGGTTCTAAATTGAGTGTGTTCGTATATGTGAAAACTTTTTTTAAAATTTGATTGAAAAAGTTCTTAAAGTGCCATATAGTTTTGTTATTGTATATCATATACATTATTGTTCTAATTCCTAGAGTATGTTGTCTTCTATCTATACTACACAGCAGGAAGCATTGCTGTTTAACATTAAAGAAGATTCAGTTATCCTTTATGGTCTTGTTATTCACATGTTTTGGTCAATACACATTATTAACTTTAATTGCTCACAATAAAAAATTCTTAGTGTGCTAACTAGACTGAACAGTATGCCATCTTTCTTCAGTGATGCTGAAGACCCTTTGGGATTTTGCAGTAGCTCAATGAGTGGGAGTTAACAATGAGTGGGAGTCTCAGTTAATTGAGGATTCTCTTAGCAGAAAGCCAGATGTCAGAGATGACTACATCCTGGATACTGTTTACAATCCTTCTTGGTTCTTCAAATGTAGACCATACAGCTCAGCAAAGAGTACTCTTTGGAGGTCATTGCTCTGCCCTTTGAGGAGTCTGAAGGACATAGCATCTTGCTTGTCCTCCAGGGTCAGTGCTCTGCCCCAGGGCAAGAGCCTCCTATATTACCCCCTTTACTCATAGAAGTCCACTGTGTTGGAAATGGGAAAATGGTGGGGTAAGGATGCACTCTGTACCAGGGCCTTTGCTTCTATTTCAAGGCCAGTAAACAGGGAAGTTGAGCATAAATATGGTATCCCACTAGAGACAGCAGACAAAAAAAAAAAAAGTATGAAATGCAGGATTGGGAGATAAGTAGAAAAAAAGGAAAGAAGCAATGGGGATAAATTAAGAGAGGAATGAGGGGGAGAATTATGAGAATTATGAGAAATTAAGAGAGTATATGAGGGGGAGATTAAGAGATGCAGAAGATATAGGAAATGGAGGAAAAGAGAGGAAGGCAGAAGAGAGATACATCAAACATTAACATGAAGGGTTGCAAGGAGACTAAAATTGACACCAGCTAAGGGATATGAAGTTGTTTTCCTCCTCAAAAAACAAATGAGGCCTCCCCGACTCCTTCAAACTTATTTGTGCCCTATATAATTATCCATGTGAATGGAAGTGTATGGCTGAGGACATTGCCTCATATTTCCTTTTTGTTTTCCAACATTTTCCATTGAAATTGTTGCACATGTGAATTGGATATAAATGAGAGTGAAACTAGTGTGTGTTGCCTTGGAAGAAGATGGGTAAGAGTCAGGTTCCTGATAATTTGCCAGAATGATCACTTTTGCTGAAAGTTTTTGAAGATGATACCACTGAAGTTGACAGCTGTCTGTATGTGAGTGGGGGGGTCACCAGAAGGGCTCACGTGGGACCATCATTTCCTTTTCCCTATCATCCTCATGGAACATGCCACTTTTGAATTGGGCTTGTAGCTACTCTTGCAGAATCAGGTACCACTTTGAGTTTTTATCTAAGCATTAAAGGCTGCCAATTTATAGAGAACATATATTGTTTTTCATAGCCACTGAAGAGCTGATGGGGGAAATGGACTATTTCACCAGAGGGAATGTAACTAGCCATAAAGAAATTCCAGATATGCTGATTAAGTTTTATCAATTACTAAGGGTGAAATTTTCTAGATTCTTTATTGGAGGAGGGAGTCTCATGGCTTTAGCACATTCTACCTGAAGAGAGGAAAATAAACCTTCCCCCATGGGCCTTCCCAACTACTGGGGTTTGCTAATATAACAAAAGACATAAGAGCAGTATTTATGATAACTCAGTTTAATCTCCTTTCTTGGTAGTTATGTTTGAAAGGTCATCATTCACTAGATGAGAAGTGCTGGGTTTAGATGGTGACATGATTCCTTAATTCTCCAGCAAAAACAGTCACCCTGTTAATATGTATGTATATTCCTAGTGAGATGTCTTTTGGATGGCAGTTGTAGGGTTATTATAGTATTTGATGAACTTTCATATCAATCACCTCCTTCAAACCTCCTGTGATGAAGGCAAGGTTTATCCATTTTACAAAGGAAGGCAGAAGTTTAGAGAGGTTAACTGACTTTCACAAAGCTTCCCCACTACTAGTTAACAAAGTGAAGCTGGCCTAGAATTTAGATCCCCGACTCCTGGTTCAGTGATTGACTAGGATACTGCTCGTCATAAAAAGAGAGTCACCTAATGTGTTTTGAAAATAGGTTTGGGGCCAGTGAAATATCAAAAATGGAATTTTTATGGAAGCAAGTAAACCCTAAGAGAATCTAATCTATTTTCTCACTCAACAGTTAAAACAGTAGTCATGCCTTTTTACAAGTTACTCCTCCTGAGGGCATAACTTGCTAGCAGAAAGAAACAGCCTTTGTTTAAAAAAAGAACATTGTTAATTATTTTTCCTTGATTCTTGTGTTATATTTTTCTATCCTTTAACTCTCGATTACAAAAATATCTGATACTTTATAATTAAAATATTAAAGAACTATATAGAGTCACCTGTCATTCCTCTCTTTAGATTCATTCGTAATCCAGTGTTTAAGGGTTTGGGCCCTTTCCCTCACTTACTAAATATTAGTTTCCTTTTCTGCTCAATCAGTGTGTATTTTGCCCAGGATGCTAGGTTTAAGCCAGAAATACATTTGTTATGTAGAACCTCTTTTTAAATCTTTTACCCACCTTTCTTTAAATACTTAGAGCCAAGAATTAAATCTATTTTTATGCCTAATTTTCCATTGTAGTTACCACATAGAAGTATTTCCAATGGGAAAAATAAATTTGAAGGCCCACAAAATGTCATCCTTTCTCCCCCCCAAAAAATAAGTAAATAAATAAAGGAAAACTAGATAACTAGTCTCTCTCCTGCATAAGGGAAAGTGTGCATTTAATGAATCCAGGAAGTGAGACATTCCTGTGGGTCCCCTCTCATAATATGTTCTCCAACAGGATGTTTGTTTATAGAGCAGAACTGCCAAAAACTAGAACCATATTTGCATAAATCAGTCCCTCTGGAACTATTGTCCTCACAATGAGCACTCACTTCTTTCTTTTTAATTTTTTATTTTATATTGGAGTATAGCTGATTAACAATGTTGAAACTATCACAACATTGCTATTTGACCACTTGCCTCTTCAATACCACCTGCAAGGCTGCTCTGTTGCTTTAGAAAGAATTGTTCTGGGATACTTAGTCTTATCCAAGAATAAGGCTGCAAAAGGTTTCCCTTGGGAGAGAGGGAGGTTTATGGCTCAGGGTGCTCAGTGACCCACAAAGCAGGGGATGGAGCAAAATGGCATTTTTTTTTTTAATTAAAGCACCAACTGCAGTACTTAATTTACTTTCCTGGTAGTTAAGCAGACACTAGGGCATTCTAATTCTTAAAAGACCACAAGGGTAACACTTTGTACATGATCTTTGTGAGCCATTGACTAGCAGCCTCTTAATGAAATAGAGAAAATGATCGAACCACTGAAAGCATCTCTCGTCCAGTTAAGGAGTGACCAAGTCACTAAGGATCATCTCTTAGGAAAAGTAAAGATTGTCATGCATAGGAGATGGGCGGCCCTTTGAAAATATTTCTCCATCCTTCTAACATGGCAGTCCTAGAGCAAAGCTCAGAAATGTTGAGGTAAAAAAACAAGCATTTTAATATGACGCATCTCTAACCCAGCCACCTCTACTACAGCCCTGCCAGAAATGGCCTCTCTGTCCACACAAGTTATTTGGCTTCATAAACACACAACACTGAGTACAGATTGCTCCTGGGTTGGGGGAGCAGGAGAGGGCTTCTAGTGTCAAGCTAGGGGTTGTAGGACAAGCGACCCTCCTAGGAGTACTGCAACTCCAGTACAAGCCTCCTAGTGAAATATGCTATTAGATCTCCTTGGTCTCAAGTGAACTTAATGGAAGATCACATGATAGAGACCTGTGTGCAACCAGTGTGCAATCTGAACTGCATGCTGATTTTGAGCCCAGAGCTAGTTTATTAGCTATATCAGTTTAAAAACGAGATAGAACAGAATTAGATGTCAATATAGGCTTACCTGGAGCATCTTTTGCAGTTTACTTACATATTTTACTCAGAAAAGATTGGTGTCTGCTTTTTATGTGTCTCGCTCTGTGCTGAAGGTCGTAGGGGATCCTACCTGTAAGACAAGGTTCTCTGTCCTCAGGTCATTTTCGATTTAGGTGCAGAAATCAGACACACACACACACACACACACACACACACACACACACACAGAGTTTATATAGAAAATGCCCAGCAGGTGATCTCCAAGGCAATAGATGCAGTGGCAGATGGATCTTCCCATTCCCTTCCCACCATTCATTTTCTTCCTCAGCCTGTGTGAAAGAACAGCCATCCTGAAGCCTGCCCCATCATCCGATTGTACCGAGTAGCACACAGCTACCTGGTTTGTCTTATAGTAAACACCTTTTTCATTATCACATCCATTTGCTCAAAATCCTTTCCAAACACATTCTTTATGACTGTCCAATTTCTTTTTTCTTCCTGATTTCTAAGACTATATCTGATCCATTTACTCTTCTTTCTTCTCAGTTCCTCATCAGTGTGCTATAGATATTCCAAATGTCCAAGCTTTGCTTCTCCTATTTTTCCTACTTGAGACACCTTATCTTTCCTGCCTACCCCTTCTTTAAGATCCATCTCTCAAACCCTCCTTCCTCTCCAGTAAGCCCTCACTCTCCACCACAGAGTTTTCTGATCTTCTTTTCTTTGGACATACAACAGGTTTTATACTCTGTTCTTTCTAACTTAGCACCAAATTTTCTTTAGTTTGGTAGTATCAGTTTCTGTTTCTTTTTTAAAATTAATTTCTTTTTTTAATTGAAGGATAATTGCTTTACAGAATTTTGTTGTCTGCTGTCAAACTGTTTTATGTTTGCTAAGCTTATTTCCCCAATGAGATCACACATTTAGAACATTCCTTAGGTTTCCAATGAGTCACCCAGGACAATCTGTCACCGCACTGATCCACAATTCCAAGTCTACTGGTTAACTGACCCACTGACTGGTTTCGAGGGAAGGGGGCCAGGACCCTAGCAAGCATTGTTCCTCAGCAGCAAGGTTGTGAAATGCTTGCTGTTTAGAACTAATCAGCCTCTGTGGTCCCCCCCCCACTTTGGAAAAATCATTTCTGCATTTAAACAATGTTTTATATAATGTTTTGGTTTTTTATCTTTCTGTATTATTATGGCTTTCAGTGTCACTTTTTTCTTATGCCATACATTGTAATTTTGCGTGCTTTCCATTGCTTTTCTAAAAATAATGACTGTTCTATGCTTTTAGGCCCGATTTATATAGGAAAGTGTTTCTCTATGTCTGTCCTCTGTTATTTTCTTTTCCTTCATGCTCTGCTTTGAAGGAGCTAGATAGTGTTCTAAAAAACAATTCTGCATGTGACCATGACATCCAATGAGAAGGTCCAAAAAAACTTCCAGGAATTTTAGGGGAAGATGACAAATGGCACTCCTACAACAAAGACGACTCAGGTGACAGTTTTCTAAAATGCTTTCTGAAGGCAAGCATAGCACTGCCCTGGGATTTTGTTCAGGGGAGAGTTGATTGCTTTGCTGTACCTTGAACCCAGCACAACTGAGTTACCCATATATGCTTTTGACCCCAACGTGGCACCTGGCAAGAGGTGTGCCTGAATGAGTAGAGGGTCATCCCCAGTGTTGGGGAAAACAGCAACACTGCCATCACCACCCAGAGCAACTCTTAAAACATACCCTCCCACCTCTGTAGCCTTCTTGGGGAAACTGGATAAGTGTCTCCTCATCCATGAACACATGATGGCAAATAGGCATGACCTGTCTCCATATATTGGGTCTCATTTCATATAATGAAGGTCATTCATTCACCCATTCATTTTTTCATTTGCTTATTCATTAAATATTTAGTGAATCAGGCACCAGGCTAGATAGACATTGGGGGTACAGAGGTGAGTAAGTCCCAGTTCCTGCCTTGAAGGAACTGATGGCCTAGCGAGGGACACGACAAGTCAGTTAGTGAGTAGAGTTTAGCATGGTGAGTGCAATAGAGAAGTAAGCACTGAGTAAGGGTGTCTATTGAAGACTGAGGGAAGGAGCAGTTAGAGAAGGCTTCCTGGAGGAGGGGACCACTCAACTGAGGTGAGTCTTAAAGAAGGAATAGAGCCAGCTATGTAAGAGTTGGGTGGCATTTAAGATACAAGGAACAGAATTATGAAGGCAGTAAGCATGACATAATATTAGTTGAGGTTCTGTGACTATAACTACAGGCAGTTCAGCATAATTAGTGCATAGAGTACGAAGGGCAAGGGTGGGAGATGGAGCTGTGAAAGTAATTGGGGATTGGGTTCCAGAGGCTTTACGTATGTCATACTAAGGGCTTTGGATATGATTCTGAAGGCAGCGGGCCAACACTGCAGCAGGGAATAATACCAGATTTGTGTTTCAAAATATCACTGTAGCCACAGGAGAAGAATGAATGCGGATGGTGCAGGGGGTGGGGACGTCATGAAAGAAGGCAAGTCAGGCTGTGGGAATCACACAGGTGGGAAATCACAGAGGCCTAACCTAAGGGCCGGTATTGTAAGAATAAAAGAGAGCAATGCAGAGAGAACATTTAGGAGGAAGAGTTAATAGAACTAGGCAACTAATCAGGCTTCCCAGGTGGTTCAGTGGTAAAGAATCTGCCTGCCATTGCAGGAGATGCAAGAGATGCAGATTTGATCCCTGGGTCAAGAAGATCCCCTGGAGGAGGGCACAGCAACCCACTCCGGTATTCTTGCCTGAAGAATGCCATGGACAGAGGAGCCTGGTGGGCTGCAGTCCATGAGGCTCACTGACTGGGCATGCGTAGCATACAGGAACTAGTCAGATGGTGACAGGAGCAGCTAAGTAGAGTGAGGAAGGCAACACAGGAAGAACTGTAGTTCCTTCTTGCAGGTGGGAAGAGGCAGTTGAGAATCTGTTTTCTTTTGAAAATATTTCAAGTGAGGGGGCTGTGAGGCAGCCAAATAAAGGTGTTCAATAGGCAGTTAACTCCATGCGATCAGAGGAGATCTACCTGGAGAGTCTTGAAAGTAGGCAGTAATTGAAACCACACAAGTAGATGAAGTGACCTAAGGGAAAAGTGGGAGAAGGCAGTGGCACCCCACTCCACCACTCTTGCCTGGAAAATCCCATGGACGGAGGAGCCTGGAAGGCTGCAGTCCATGGGGTCGCTAGGAGTTGGACACAACTGAGCGAGTTCACTTTCACTTTTCACTTTCATGCATTGGAGAAGGAAATGGCAACCCACTCCAGTGTTCTTGCCTGGAGAATCCCAGGGACGGGGCAGCCTGGTAGGCTGCTGTCTCTGGGGTCTCACAGAGTCGGACACGACTGAAGCAACTTAGCATATAGCAAGGGAAAAGTGTGTTGATGAAAAGAGATGAGGATGTAGGACAGCTCCTGGGAACTACTAGTTAGAGTCTACAGAGGACCCAGAAGTGTACGAATAGACTCTAGGAAAGAATTGTGTGAAAGATGGTGGGGAGACGTTAGTTTCATGAAGATCAGAGTCAGCATGTCAGTTTTGACGGTGAAGTCAGTGGCTGTAAGGACTGAAAAATAGCCATCTCAGGGAGGAGATCAGTTTGGGACCTCAGATTCATTTCAGTGGTTTGAAGAGTGAGGGTTAAGGAAGTCTAGATTGCCCTTTCAAGAAGTTGAAGCTAGAGAAGAAATGTTTGAGAGATAGCAACTGAAGAAAGCTATGTGGTAGCAGGGAGTTTTAATTTTTAAGGACAAAAGAAATCTCAGCGTGTATTTTTAAAGCCAGATAGGAAATGTCAGTAGAGAGGGAGAGACTGAAGATGTAAAAAGAAGTAGGAAATAATCAATGGAGTGAGATACCCACCATGGAGAAATGAGAGGGACAGGGACAGTGGAGCACCAGTGAGGATATAAACCTCAGGCAGAAGGATAAGACAGTGTTCCAGTAAGATGTGAAGGAAGATGTTACTAATGGAGATACATTCCTAGGAGTGGGACAGGAAGTAAAGTCAAAGGAGTTGTGTAGGACAGGAAGTGAAGTCAAAGGAGTTCTAAGCTCATGGCCTCTGTTTTTTTCAGTGAAGTAGAAGGGATTTCTTATGCTGAAAGTAAAGAAGGAGAGGATGAAGCAGAAGTTTGAGTGAAGTGGTGAAATTTTAGAATATTCCCTAAGAGGAGTGGGAAAGGAAGTTGACCAGGGCCAAGAAGGGGGTTGCAAGCACCACTGATAATGCAGCTCTGGTCCATGACCTTTACAGTAAGCACCAGTCTACATGGTTGTGATTTTTTTTCCCCCAACAACTTTACCAGCCTCGGTATGGAAATGGAGGTTTCATGGCTATATTCTATCAGGGTAAGGTTTTGTTGGAGAGTTGAAAGAGGAGATCAAAGGAGCATAGTTTCCAGAGCAGTGGCTTAAGGGCAGTTTAAATGATGTACTGTAGAGTCTAGGCCAGGAGGAAGCTGAGAAGTTGGCTAAAAATGGAAGGATCCAGGGATTGGAGGTTTTGTTGAAATCAAAGAATACGTAAAATAGGAGTAATGACATGAAAGAGTGAGAAACCTGGGCCCAGAGAATAAGATAACAGAGTTATCTGAGAGATTATTACAGAGAAAGGGTCATTCTGGATAATGAAAAGGCCTGAAATAGCTGTGATTCTCCACTCTGCACATCATCTATGGCACTTCAAAACATCATTTGCCCAGGCCTCCCTTTCAGAAATTCTGATAGGGTAGGTTCTGAGTGGGCCCAAGATATTCAGATTTTTGTGAAACTCTACAGGTTATTCTGATGAGTAGCCCTGGTTAAGGACCGCTCGTGTAATGGGGGCCATGGGAGTGTATTGAAGGAGTGGAAAGGAGGTGCAGTTCATTAAAGCTGAGGGGCATCAAGGACTTAAAAGGAGAGGGTGTGTGTGGCAGAGGTGCCCATCTGTATACTATGTTTAACAGCAAGATTGGCAGCACTGAGTGTTGGAAAGACTGCTGCTGCTGCTAAGTCGCTTCAGTCGTGTCCGACTCTGTGCGACCCCATAGACAGCAGCCCACCACGCTCCACCATCCCTGGGATTCTCCAGGCAAGAACAGTGGAGTGGGTTGCCATTTCCTTCTCCAATGAATGAAAGTGGAAAGTGAAAGTGAAGTTGCTCAGTCATGTCTGATTCCTAGAGACCCCATGGACTGCAGCCTACCAGGCTCCTCCGTCCATGGGATTTTCCAGGCAAGAATGCTGGAGTGGGGTGCCATNGATTAGGCCTCTTTATCTCATAGGTTATCTCAGAACCTTAAGAGTTTCTTTCATAGCTTTAAGGAATCCTCTGGATGCTAACCACCTACAAGACACTCTGTGTGCACTGGCTTTTAACAGCTTGAAAGTGTTAGTTGCTCAGTCATGTCTGACTCTTTGAGATCCCATGGACCATAGCCTGCCAGGCTCCTCTATCCATGGGATTCTCCAGGCAAGAATACTGGAGTGGGTAACCATGCCCTTCTCCAGGGGATCTTCCTGACCCAGGGATCGAACTCCAGTCTCCTGCACTGTAGACAGACTCTCTACCATCTGAGCTACCAGGGAAACCCTTAGAAGCTTACAAGACTGATTCCTGTCTTCACCCTGTTGGCAATCCAGCTTGAGAGACAGCAAGTAAAAATAAGTGGACAAAACTTTAGTAAGTGATGTGAAGGAAATAAACAGGGTAAACAGTGTCATATCAGGGAAGGGAGTGAGGAAAGACAGTAAGTTTCTACGGTGGGCCCCGGAGGGGGCGATACCTGAGCTGAGTGCTGAAGTGCGGACAACGAACTGAACAGAGGATGGGAGAATGGGCCTTCCAGAAGAAGGGAGGCCCAGCAAACAGAAAGGCAATGGGCTGTGTTCCAAAGGCAGTTGAACCCTGTGGCTGTGGCCCAGCGAAGGTGGATGAGGATGGAGAGGCAGGCAGGGGCCAGCCTGGGGTCCAGAGTGGGTCTTGTGTTTTCCCGAGGACTTATCTGCTTTTACATACAATGCTCACCTACTTTTTCCACTGCTGTGCACCCAGCAACTAGGGAGTGCCTGCCCCAGAGTAGGTGCTGGGTAAATGTTTACGAACACAGAGTAAATATTATTGTTATCAGTGAGATTAACTAGCGCTCCACCCCCTTTCCTTGTTTACATTTCNGGACTTGTCTGCTTTTACATACAATGCTCACCTACTTTTTCCACTGCTGTGCACCCAGCAACTAGGGAGTGCCTGCCCCAGAGTAGGTGCTGGGTAAATGTTTACGAACACAGAGTAAATATTATTGTTATCAGTGAGATTAACTAGCGCTCCACCCCCTTTCCTTGTTTACATTTCCTGCATCCTTTCGACTCAGCCCTGGCTGAATTATTGCAAAGTTGGATTTGGAGCAGCCTGCATTCCATCAAGGAGTTGTTATATGTCTCCACTTCTCCCAGGGGATGGCTTGCTCTATAACAAAACTTTCCCCCTTTAGTGTTCATTAAGAGTCTCAGAATATTCTAGAAAGAAGCTCAATAACCAATTCCTACAAGAAGCCTGAACATTATGTCTGAGTCAGAACAGCCAAGGCCCTTCTTTGTGAAGGAAGGTGGACACTTCCCCAGTTTTGCTGGTTTCCAGAGGCTGGGATGACGGCGAACACTATTCAGCACATTTCTGTATGTCTGAGGAGAAGGCTGTGTGGTTTCTACAGGCAAGGGGATGTCTAGACAGCTCCATCTTTTCTGCATTTGATGTGGAATCTTTGTTAGGGGATCCAGAAGAAGCTCGAATCCAAAACAGTTTCAGCAGAGGAGACCCTTGCCAGGGAAGTGTGTTTTGTAATGAGATCTTTATGTCGGCGGGATCTTTATTAACTCAGGGCCAACCCGTCTTTTTTTTTCTGCACATGAAATTAATTTATTGGCTGTAGTGCTCAGACGTCATTTGGCTCCTGCTACTGCTTGTATGTGCCGGCTTCTTTTGGAAAAGACTTATGATTTTTAAGAACCAGGGTCTCATGATTCTTCCACGGCATTTGACTCTATTGATTCCTTGGGTTTCCTTGGGGTGGGGTGGTGGGCTCTGTCTACCTTGGAGCGTGTGTCTGTGTGTACTTGTATGCTGAGCAATGCCATGCAGGTGTAAATCTGAACTTAAGAAAGCCTAGGAGGCTGGGTGTGTGGGAGGGTGGCCCATGAGGGAAGGCAAGTGTGTGGAAAAATACATCTCAGCATACATTCTACCCAAGTAGAATCACCCAGAACAGTCACTCAGCATATACTTAAGGGGATGTGCTTGGAGCCAAATGCCTGTATTGGAACCCTAGCTCTGCCACTTAACTCTGTGCCTCTGTGTATGGCTATATGTGACCCTGTGCATATTCATCTCTCTGTGGTTTGATTTTCTCCCCTGCAAAACGGGCTTAGCAGAAGTGTCTCAAAGAGCTGTGGGCAGACTAAATGAGTCAACACCTGTCCAGCACTTGAAACAGAGCCTGGTATAGCGTGCTGTTGTTTTCTGTTCGGTCGCTCAGTTGTGTCTGTCTCTTTGCGGCCCCGTGGACTGTAGCCTGTCAGGATCCTCCATCCATGGAATTTTCCAGGCAAAAATACTGGAACAGTTTGCCATTTCCTACTCTGGGGGATCTTCCTGACCTAGCGATTGAACCCGTGTCTCTTGTGTCTCCGGCATGGGCAGGCAGATTCTTCACTACTGCACTGCCTGGGAAGCCCCGGTACAGAGTAGGCTCCCTGTAAATCAGCTCATGTGGTCATTATGATCTCTCCTGCATATTTTGCCTTCCGATGGGCTATCTACAGTGTTTTGTGAGAAAGCCTTTTGCCACCCTCTTTCCCCATTTGATCTCACCAGGCTTGGTTTGGGTATTTATGGTCCACCTGGCTCTCAAAGCCACCACAGGGCCCTGTTCAGGCTCTGGCTGAGATCACCAGCGCATCTGACATCTCACCCCTACCCTCCTGCCTTGGAATTGTTTTTGTTCAAATGCACTCACTCTTGCCTGCTGCCCCTCCACCGTGAAAGCCCCCCGGTTCAGCTAGGTGTTGCCTCACTCCTGCTTTGCTCCCAGGCTATTCCCCAAAGGTAGAAGTGACAGAATCTTAAGTCCTCCTAGACCCTCCTGCCATGTGGGGGCTTCTCCCAGGTGCTGGGCCTGTGTCCCTTAAACCCGATGGAAAGGATCTCTTCGTAATGTTCACTGAATGGAGAAGAAGCTTCACTCCACCACTTTCTTTAAATGCCCTTCTCACAAATTTATTCACTTTTTAAACATTCCTATGGAAAATCCCATGGATGGAGGAGCCTGCTGGGCTGGGCTACAGTCCATGGGGTGGCAAAGAATCGGACACGACTGAGCGACTTCGCTTTCACTTTCATGTGCTAAATGAATTTGGTCAAAAGTGGTTATCATATAAACACCATTGCCAGGAGACACTGGACCGGGGTTCTGCCTTTCCCGAACGACCTGTCGATGGAATTGCTCCAGTTGGGGCCTTGTGTGTCTGACTCTCACGTGGCAGGACACAGTTGCGATCCTCCCGTGGCCTTGTGCATCCCAGGAATGTGTTCCTTTTTATTACTGAGTAGAGTTCCTTTGTTCAGTTTGTTTATCCACTCACTAGTTGAAGGTCATGGGGGTTGTTTCCAAGTTTTTGGAGATTGTGAATAAATTCGCTATAAACACTGGATTCAGGTTTTTGTGGGAATATCTTCCACTTCTTTAGGATTATAATTTACAAGAAACTGCCAAACTGTTTTCTGAAGTGGCTGAACCATTCTGAACCAATGCTGTATAAGAATTCTATTTATTTTGCATCTTTCCCCCTTAGCACTTCTCTGGTGGCGCTAGAGGTAAAGAACTCACTTTCCAATGCAGGAGATGTAAGAGACGCAGGTTCGATACCTGGATGGGGAAGATCCCCTTGAGAAGGGAATGGCAACCCACTCCAGTATTTTTGCCTGAAGAATCTTATGGACAGAAGAGTCTGGCAGGCTACAGTCCACGGGGTCCACAAAGCTGGACACGACTGAAGCAACTTAGTATGCATACTAGCACGAACACGGTCACTTTTTTTTTTTTGGTTAGTATTTTAGCTAATCTACTAAGTGTTCAGAGGTACAAAATTAGTTGGTAATCAAACTTTTATTTGATGTCACCAGCCTGAAATGCGATCACCTAGGAAGACATAAAGCAGGCATCTCTGCTTTCTTTTCCAAAAGAAAAAAAAAAAATTCAATGGCTATGGATCTCACTGTAGTTTTAATTTGCACTTTTCCTGAAGGCTAATGGTGCTGAGGACTTCTGTGCGCTTATTTGCTATTTGTCTGTCTTCGTTGGTTAAATGTTTGCTAAAAGTTTTGGCCATTTTTCACTGGGTTGCTTGTTTTCCTACTCTTGAGAGCTTTTAATATATTTTGGACTGGAGTCGTTTGTTGGCTATGTGATTCACAAACATTTTCTCCCAATCTGTGGCTTGTCTTTTCATTCACTTACAATGTCTTCTGCAGAGCAGAAGTTTTTATTTTGATGAAGTCCAATTTATCATTCTTTTCTTTCGTGGACTGTGCTTTTGGAGTCATCCCAGCAGTTTTTAATTTTCTTTTAATTCTCCTCAGACTATGGAGAGTGTCTGGGTGTGGCTTTCAGGCAGCGGCTGTGCAGGGTGTGCGATCCCGCCCCACTTCCTGCTCTGTTCCTCTCTGGCTCCCTCTTGGTCATTGCAGTCACCATCTAGAACCCCTCTACCTAGAGGAACACGGACCCACCACAGACGCCATCCCCCAGAAACCCCAGTGAGAAGTGTCATTAGAGAGAAGTCACTGAGGCTATCTCTCTGTGCTCCTGGGGTGGGCCAGGTCCCCCGCCTGGACTTGTACTTTCTGCATTGCTGTGTTTATTTATTTTTGGTTGTGCTGGGTCTTCACTGCTACATGAGGGCTTTCTCTAGCTGTGGTGAGCGAGGGCTACTCTTTGTTGCAAAGCACGGGCTGTAAGTGAGTGGGCTTCGGTAGTTTTGCCACATGGGGTTAGTCATCCCATGGCCTGTGGGATCTTTCTGGAACAGGGATTGAACCTGTGTTCCCTGCATTGGCAGGTGGATTCTTAACCACTGGACCACCAGGGAAGTCCCTCTACAGTGTCTTTTTTCCAGAAGATTTGTGGCTTTTCATAGCCCTGGTCTGAGCTGGTGTCGCTACAGCCACTCATGGGTTTCTCTAACTTTGAGAGCAGGAAACAAGTTTGAGATGCTCCAGACAGCTTTGGGACGTCTATGCGAATGGTTCAGGGAGTGGTGCCCCAGACAGATCTGCAAAATCCCAGGATCCTGACCCTGCACTTAGCTCTGCATGGCCGAACAGAGAAGTGGGCTCCAGGTGCTTATGGTCTTCCAGAAATGGGACTTCAAGGGTACAGTTCAGAGGCTCTCTCATTGGACCTCTGCCTGTCTGTGAGCTGTTGTACTGCACCCCCCTAAAAAAAAAAAAAAAAAAAAAGTGGCACTTGGCCATAAGTGGGTCTTCACAGTTTTGCTGGAGTGAACCTAGAAATCACATCGTAAGTCCAAGCCGGCATTCATGTATCAGTGCTCAGGGAGTCTGGCCTGAGCCGGAGCATGCTGGAGCCCTGGGCTAGGGAGCATGTTGCTTCCACCCAAGTGGTCTTGGTCACTGGTTTTGCTGCTACTGTAACAATCATGTTTAAACATCAGCTGGCTTTTTCAAGGCTGAACTGTGAGTCAGAACCCTGCACCAACACTGATAACTTGCCCCATGTGGCAGGAGCCAGACTCTGGGATTTCACCACAGTATTGCATACACAAAGAAGTCTCTTCCTTTGTGTGGTCTGGCCCCCCGGGACTCTCTCACATGATTCTAGGGGAGAGGGGTTTGCTTCATACCTCGGAGCATCCTTATCTCATGTTGAGGCATTTTTTTCCTGTCCAAGTCTCCCAAACAATACAGCGACTTGTAGTGGTCGGTGACCTTCTGCTGCTGTAATTCCCTCCTTTGGGCATTGAAATTGATTTTCTTCCTTGTGGCATGTAAAGATTTAAAGCGTGCCCCTTGCTCCCTGTCCCAGGAGGGTTCCTACCTCTGCAGCGGAGGCGGGCGGGGACTGGGCAAGCGGCTGTCACCCGTGTGGGGGAGGGGACCGTCCCCCCTCCCCGCCCCCGGAGCGTCTGCCGGCTCCCCAGCCCTGTCTGTCTGTCCTCGTGCGTGGGAGCTGGGGCGGTTCTGCAGGGTCGGAGCAAGGCAGCTTTTGCACAGGCTTCCTTGGCAAACTGGATTTTGATCAAGGAGAACGAGTGGCCCCCTNCTGTCACCCGTGTGGGGGAGGGGACCGTCCCCCCTCCCCGCCCCCGGAGCGTCTGCCGGCTCCCCAGCCCTGTCTGTCTGTCCTCGTGCGTGGGAGCTGGGGCGGTTCTGCAGGGTCGGAGCAAGGCAGCTTTTGCACAGGCTTCCTTGGCAAACTGGATTTTGATCAAGGAGAACGAGTGGCCCCCTCCTCTTTCAGTGGGGCTGCTTCTTGGAAATTCTGTATTTGTGTCAGCGCCCCACCCCCGCCCCACCCCCACCCCACCCTGGGAACTTCCTGTGCCCTTCCGCACCCAAAGCTCTCAAGGGGTGAGTAAAGTGCAAAAGCACGCTGCCTCGGTGGAACCTCTGGCCTCCCGTCCGTTAACAGCAACGCGTTCCGGAAGCCTCTGCGTGAACCCTCCGGTTGCTCCGCCCCCGCTGCAACTGAGGCCCCTCCCCTCCCCCTCCTTTCCCGGCTCACCCATCCCATTTTTTCTCCCTGTAGGACACACTTCAGGACCAGCGCAAGTCCCCGCTGTTGCAGGACAGGGTGGAGGTAATTTAGAAGCGATGGGCTCACCTCAGCCCCTGTGCTTTTCCGGAGGATCCAAAGAGGACAGCCCAGACCATTTCCCTTTTCTTACTTCTGACCTCTGCCACTTTGCCTTTCTGCCCTCGCCGTGATATATCCCGAGGGCAAATCACATCCTGTCACTCCCTTGCTTAAAACAGCTCCTTCCTTTCTTGAGCTTAAAGCAAACACTTGAACGTCCCTTGTCAATCAGGCCCTGACCATCTCAGGGCCACCTTTGTGCCCGACAGACACGTACCCACTTCTAAGTCCCTGGCGGAGTTCCCTCCCCGCTCCAGCCCTGACTTCGTCCCTCTTCCTTCTAGTTGAAGCTGCAGGGGCCCGCTGGTGGTGGATTCCACCCTTCTCCTCCGCCCCTCCGGGTCAGGTACTGCTCCCCAGAGGTCAGGGGTCAACCCCAGGCATCTCCTGCAGGCCTCTTACCTGCTGTGTTGAGGCAAATTGGACAGCACAGACCCTCACTCTGGGGTTCCCATGGTGGAGGAGGAACACAGGTAATGAACAAGCAACTGATAAACAGGACAGCACAAGCGGGAAAGACAGGTATCACAGGATATCACTTATAGGTGAAATCTTAAAAAAAAAAAAAAAAGATTTACAAGACAAACAGATTCCTAGACATAGAGCATGAACTTATGGTTACCAAAGGGGAATGATGCAGGGGAGGGATAAATTACAAATTTGAGAGTAACATATACATCCTGCTACAATAGCAGTAGTTTATATGTGTATATGGATAACCAATAAGAACCTACTGCTAAAGCACGGGGGACTATACTCAATTTTTTGTAATAACCTATAAGGTAAAAAAATCTGCAAAAGATATACACACACACACTCACGAGCTTTCCAGGTGGCACTAATGGGTAAAGAACCTGCCTACCAATACGTGAGACATTAGAGGCACTGGTTTGAACCCTGGGTCGGGAAAATCCCCTGGAAGAGGGCGTGGCAACTCACTCCAGTATTCTTGCCTGGAGAATCCCATGGACAGAGGAGCCTGGCGGGCTACAGTCCATGGGGTTGCAAAGAGTGGGACACGACTGAAGCGACATGACCACACACACATATATGTATCTGAGTCACTTTTCTGTATACCTGAAACTAAGATAACATTGTAAATGAACTATACTTCAATAAAAATAATAAAAAATTAAAAAAAAAAGACTGTAGGGGAAGCAAGCGAAAATGAGGCCCTGTGAGAAGTGACAGCACCC
>SJYA01002795.1:9415158-9442345 GCA_006410615.1 Neotragus moschatus | reverse complement strand
TCAGAGGCTCAGTGCTGGTCAAAGGCTTGATGTGTTGGAAGGCATTCAGAAGCAGAAGTGAGCCTGGTGCTTTGGACACAGAGGGGCTTGTTTTCAGCACCCTGTATGTTCTGAATACCAAAATGATTTTCGGCAATAATTCAGAACTGAAACAATAATAACAATGACCAGGAAATAAATGTAGACAGTGAAGGCATTTTCTTTCACTGAACTTTGTATATATAATCATGCCAGAAAAAAATTACAGTACAAAAAAGAAAAATATATAGTAGACTAATACTATTAAATTACACTAATGTGGAAAAACGTTCCTACATATTGGTCTGTTGCAGCAGTGAATAATAACATTATGGTTTCTCATTTTGAGCCCTGACTCCTGCAAATTTGCCAATGGCTTTGCCAGCTTTTTCATATATTCATATTCAGGATTCACTGCAGCCAGACTTGTCAGTCTGTCTTCACCCAAACTTGGTTGAAGAAGACTTCCTTATTAATTTTAAACAGTTTTCTTTTTTCACATGAAGCAATAAATATACAAATAGTTATGAAAGTCTTAAACATGAGGATACTCTTGGCATAGACTTATAGAAATTCCCTAGTTAAAAATCAGTAAAATGTCATCACCGGAAAATTTGTCACAAATTTCTATTTTGTTCAGTGGAAACTTTCGAAGTTTTGCTTCTTTTACAAAACTGGAAAGATGGTTGAATATGAGGGTCATGTCATTGTTAGATCCACTGCCTTAGAGCTGAGTGTCCAGTTCTTGGTGTAGAAGGATCAAGGCTTCCAAACTTTGTTCTTTCAATACTTTCTGGCAGTTTCAGAGCAGTGTCTTTTGTTATTTTTCCTGGCACTCTTTAAAATTTGATTCTTTTTCTATTTAATTATTCATTTCCTTGCATTTGTTTGCTGCGGTTAATGCTCTTCTGTATAATCTCTGGGCATAGATCTTTAAGAAACAGTTTTTTAAAATTGAAGTATACTTGATTAACAATGTTACATTAATTTCAGGTGCATAGCAAGTGATTCAATTATACATATATATTCTTTTTCATTCNTGATTCTTTTTCTATTTAATTATTCATTTCCTTGCATTTGTTTGCTGCGGTTAATGCTCTTCTGTATAATCTCTGGGCATAGATCTTTAAGAAACAGTTTTTTAAAATTGAAGTATACTTGATTAACAATGTTACATTAATTTCAGGTGCATAGCAAGTGATTCAATTATACATATATATTCTTTTTCATTCATACATATATATTCTTTTCCATCCATATAGGTCATTACAAGATACTGAATATAGTTCTCTGTGCTATACAGTAGGTCCCTGTTGCTTATGTATTTTATATATGTATGCATATATTAATTTCAAACTCCTAATTTGTGCCCCCCCCACCTCCTGCTTCAAGGAACAGTTTTGAAGGTTGATGTTTCCGTATACATTTTTAAAGGCAGGTTTTGGCTGGTGGCAGGTATTTTTGTGACCCATTAACCTCATCTATAACTTCACGTTAAGATAAAAACTCCTAGATTGAACCATCATTGTACGATTTTATTTTCCTGATTCTCTTTTAGTTTAAAAAACAATAAACAATGAAAAAAATCATGAATGTCAACCTTAAAGACACTCTTTAATTTCAATAAATGTTGCATGAGTTAAAATGTGCATTCGTGAAGCAAGGTAACACCAAATAGTTAACACTCTGTTTTAAGCTTTAAATACAAATGAATTTGCAAACGATCATTTAAGATGACAGCATTGAAGTCATGTAAGTTTTGTTTCTTTGTTGCAATCACAGGGGTGTCACTGTTTATTTTGAATCTATCGTTTAAATGCAGGGATGTGTATGTAATTCCACAGGGATTAGACAGACAGGGCCTGTGCCCAGAGTGAACTTAAACAATTCTAAACTGCTAGTCACTTACTCTTAAATGCATATCGTTGAGTTCATGTATCTTAGGGGTCTCTATATAACTGGGAGTTATTTAAGTTAATTTCTATATAGAAATCAATGTGCATTTAAAATGTTAAAATGATGGATATGTATTAATTTGAAGTAATGGTAAAACTCAAAGTAATGGTAGCAGTTGTTTAGAACCTAGACCAACAAAAGATTTTTAGGGTAAGAAGTATTTTTATCACCAACATGTTTAGAGTTGCTGGCACATGATGATAAAATGCTCATAGACAACGCACTCTGTTTCTGCTTGCGTCTGAGGGCAGCTGGTTTTCCGCAGGCAGGATGGCGGCTTGGAGAGCAGTGAGTGAGGAGAGTGTAGGGAGAAATGGGGTTGAAGGGACTGGGAGGAGCCAAGTACTGAGGGGTCCTGCAGGCCGTGGTGATGGAGTGTGGCTTACATCTTAAGTGTAATGCACTCTCATAGTACCAGATAGACATCCTTACCCTAGAACAAGAACAAGTAACCAGGAGATTACAGAGTAGTGGGATGTCTTTTTCATCAGACCATAATCTCCTCCAGAACAATTTATTTCATGTATCTTTTCAACCCCTGCATGTTTTCTCAGTGCTCATGAGAAACTGAATATGTGGATACGTCAGGTCAGGGATGAAAACTGAACTCTCACCCACCATCTGCAGCATCCATCCCAGGAAACAAACCCGTTATCCATAGTAACCGGTCAAGGAAGTCACACTGCTGTCCTTAGTAACCAGTTCAGGAAGCCAAACCATAACCCTTGTAACCTGTGTCTCTAAATGCCTAAGACTTGATTAATAACTGACAATGTACTTAATTTTTGCCCCAGCTTTCAATCTAGGACCAATGGTAAAAAGCAAAATATGCCCCACCCCCAGCCAATAACCAAGGATGCCCTCTTTCTACATAGCCTGCCTCCAGCTTCCCTGTGCCTACGGATGGACCTGAAGGCTTCCTTTTTCCACTATAAAGTTTTCCTTCTCCTCTGCCTTTGAGTCTTTGACTCTCTTGCTGGAGCAAGCTCTGAATAAGCTCTAAACAAGCTCCTTTCTTGTTCTGGTTTGGGTGGTCTTCATTTATTTCCACACTTGAACGTGTTAGTTGTTCAGTCATGTTTGACTCTTTGTGACCCCATGGACTGTAGCCCGCCAAGCTCCTCTGTCCATGGAACTCTCCAGGCAAGAATACTGGAGTTGGTAGCCATTCCCTTCTCCAAGGAATCTTCCCAGCCCAGTGATTGAACCCGCGTCTCTTGTGTCTCCTGCATTGGCAGGCAGATTTACCGTGGCATCACCTGAGAAGCCCCCAAAATGGGCTAAACATCCTTTAAATATAGTCATTGATCACTTTATTTCTCTTTGGATAAACTTCTTGTTCAGATCTGTCTTTTCTGGATCATAGCTGTCTTTTTGTGGGTTAGTTTCATACTTTTGGGGCTTCCCTGGTGGCTCAGACAGTAAAGTGTCTGCCTGCAATGTGGGAGACATGGGTTTGATCCCTGGGTTGGGAAGATCCCCTGGAGAAGGAAATGGCACCCCACTCCAGTACTGTTGCCTGGAAAATCCCATGGACAGAGGAGTCTGGTGGGCTACAGTCTATGGGGTCACAAAGAGTCAGACACGACTGAGCAACTTCACTTTCTTTCTTTCACACTCTTTTAAAAATCATAGTTCTGTAATATATTTTATTATATGATAGGATATACCCATATAATTCTCATTTTTTCAAAACTTTTAGGGACATATTACTTTTATGAAGATTTTGATTGAAATCACATTGTATTTATAAGTACATTATAATTTATAAATATATACATTTTTTATTTAGGCCATACTGTGACGTGACACTTTCAGGATCTTACTTCTCCAACCAGGGATTGAACCTGGGCCACAGCAGTGAGCTTGCAGAGTCCTAACCACTGGATTGGCAGGGAACTCCCCATATTTATTGTTTAATTTATTTCTGTGTGTTCGGATTTTATATTGCTATTGTGGATGATGCTGTTTGTATCATTAATTATGGTTAGTTTTCATTGATCATATAGATAATAGAAAAGTATATTTTTAAAATTCTGTATTTACCCTGTAACTGGCCACCAGATTGAACTCTCTTAGTTGTTCTAATTTTTATTTTTAATTGATTCTCCTGGGTTTTCCAGGTCAAGAAACATAATAAAGACCAAAAAAGTGCCTTCGCCTTTCCAATAGTCATGCACCGTGTATCTTGTCTTTTCCTTGTTGAATTGCTTAGAACAGGCAGACACTGTTGATGGTGATAAGGAGCGTTCTTGTCCTACCACTAACCCGAGTGGCAGTGCTGCTGGTTTTTCACTGTCGTGTGTGACGCTGTCTGTGAAGTAGATATTTTTGTATCATTTTAAGATGCTTCTTTTCCAAATTTATTGAGCTTTCAGGAAGATATTTGGATTCATACCATGTCTTTCACGTTCTGTCAAGATGATTACTTGGTTTTTCCTCTTTGACTTTCCAGTGAAAAGTTGAAAAAGTTGAGTTGAATCACAGTTAATACATGATTCTAATGTTGAGGCATTTTTGCATTTTGGCAAGAAAACCTTGTTCTTGTTGGATTTGAATTGTAGTATTTTAGTTAGGGGGTTTGCATCTGTATTCAATAAATGAGATTGGTTCATAGATTTCTCTTAGGACTTTTTGATGTGGACCTTTTTTAAAGGCTGTATTGAATTTGTTACAATATTGCTTCTGTTTTATGTTCTGTTTTTTTAGGCCCCAAGGCATGTGGGATCTTAGCTTCCTGACCAGGGATTGAACCTGCACCCTCTGCATTAGAAAACAAAGAAGTCTTAACCATTGGACTTTCTGGGAAGTCGTTGGTTCATAGAGTTTTATTTTTTGTTTCATCTTTAGCAAGTGGAAACAGTGTCAGACTTTATTTTGGGGGGCTCCAAAATCACTGCAGATGGTGACTGCAGCCATGAAATTAAAAGATGCTTACTCCTTGGAAGAAAAGTTATGACCAGCCTAGATAGCATATTAAAAAGCAAAGACATTACTTTGCTGACTGAGGTCCGACTAGTCAGGCTATGGTTTTTCCAGTAGTCATGTGTGGATGTGAGAGCTGGACTGTGAAGAAGGCTGAGCGCCGAAGAATTGATGCTTTGAACTGCGGTGTTGGAGAAGACTCTTGAGAGTCCCTTGGACTGCAAGGAGATCCAGCCAGTCCATTCTGAAGGAGATCAGCCCTGGGATTTCTTTGGAAGGAATGATGCTAAAGCTGAAGCTCCAGTACTTTGGCCACTTCATGCGAAGAGCTGATTCATTGGAAAAGACTCTGATGCTGGGAGGGATTGGGGGCAGGAGGAGAAGGGGACGACAGAGGATGAGATGGCTGGATGGCATCACTGACTCGATGGACATGAATCTGAGTGAACTCCGGGAGTTGGTGATGGATAGGGAGGCCTGGCGTGCTGCAATTCATGGGGTCACCAAGAGTCGGACCCGACTGAGCGACTGAACTGAACTGAACTGGCAAGTTTTGGTGTCAAGAGTATACTTGCTCTGAACTATGAACTGGGAAAATTCCTAAGTTTCTCTTTCCTCTAAAGCAACTTAAATGACATGGGGACTGTCTTTGCCTTCATGTTTAAAATTGCCCTTTAAAACGTAATTCTTTGCGTGCTCATGTGCTCAGTCACTCAGTTGTGTCCAGCTCTTTGTGATGCCATGGATTGTAGCCTGCCAGACTCCTCTGCCCATGGGATTTCCCAGGCAAGAACACTGGATGGGTTGCCATTTCTTCCTCCAGGGGATTTTCCTGACCCAGGGATTGAACCTGGATCTCCTGCGCTGGTAGGCAGGTTCTTTACCACTGAGCCACTGGCTTTTTTGCACTCAGTTCTTTGACAATTTTTTCCAGCTCTTCTGAGTTTATCCCTTTTCCCGTATTCTTTTAAATGTCCAATACTTCTTTCATTGAAAGTTTTGGTAATATATTTTCAAGAAATCTATATATCTTACTGAGATTTTAAATACTTAAATTTGAGGGACATTCTACAAAATACCTAGCTAGAATGCCTCAAGGTCATGACAAAGGAGGAAAGACTGAGAATCGTCAAAGGCCAGAGGGACCAAAGAGATGTGGCGGCTGCTGCCCTGTGCTGTCTTGAGTGGGATTCTAGTACAGAGAAAGGACTTGACTGGAAAAATGGGTGAAATCCAAGTAAAGTCTGGATTTTGTTAAAAAAATTATTGGTATGGAGTTGTCATAGCACCACCCCTATAGAAGTGATTACTTTCCTTTTTTACTCTTAGACTTCCCTGGTGGCTCAGACGGTAAAGCGTCTGCCTGCAATGTGGGAGACCCAGGTTAAGCGTCTGCCTACAATGTGGGAGACCCAGGTTCGATCCCTGGGTTGGGAAGATCCTTTGGAGAAGGAAATGGCAACCCACTCTAGTACTCTTGGCTGGAAAATCCCATGGATGGAAAAGCCTGGGAGGCTACAGTCCATGGGGTCGCAAAGAGTTGGACATGACTGAGCAACTAAAACTACTCTTAATAATTGTTTGTTCTTTAAAAATGTTTTTCTTCATCAAATTTGACAGGGATTTTTTTTTGTTATCGGGAACTCATTCTTGAATTTATTTAGTAGTTTCACTTAAAAAGTTACATTGTCAATATTTTTAATTTTTGCTAACTTTTGTTATTACTTTCCAACTTACATAAGAGTTACAGACATAGTTTGAGGGATTCTAACATAATTATTATCAGTTGTTTAAGTCTTTCCCATTTGCTTTCTCTCTTGCTTTTATACATATCAATTAGTAGTACACTAATATTTAGTGTATATGTGAATATTTTAATAATATTTTTCTAAATCATTTGAGAATAGATTGGAAACATCATTCTTTTTTATCCCTAAATACTTCAGTGTTATTCCTAAGAATGAGGGATTTTTAGAAATATAACCATAGCCCAGGAAAAATCAGGACATTTAACACTGTTATGGTACTATTATCTAACCCATAATCAATACTCAAATTTAATTAGCCTGCAATTAAAATAAATTTTAAAAAAATACTCAAATTTTGTCAGTTGTCCTAATACTTTCTTTTACAGTTGTTGTTTTTCCCCTCTGCAGTATCGAGACGAATCAGGATCAAGTATTATATATTTGTTGTCAGGTCTTTAATCTTCTTCAATCTGGAGCTCAGCCTTTTATTGTGTTTCTTGATCTTGACATTTTAAAAGAGCACAGGCCAGTTACTCCACAGAATGTCTCTCTTTGGGGTTTGTCTTATGGTTCCTCTCATATAGATGAGGGTTGTGCACTTTTGGCAGGAGTGTCACACAAGTGATGGTGTGCTCTTCTCAGTACATCTTTTTGTGAGGCACATGCTGTTGGTTGTGCCAGTATCGGTGATGTTAACTTTGATCACTGGACTAGGTGGTATCTACCTGGTTTCTCCTTTGTAAAGTTGCCATTTCCCCCTTTGTAACAGACCACCTTACCTATCTCCTGTGGAAGCGGTATGCACGTCAAGCAGGAACAGTTAGAACCGGACATGAAACAATGGACTGTTTCGAAATTGGGAAAGGAGTATGTCAAGGCTCTGTATTGTCACACTGCTTCTTTAACTTATATGCAGAGTACATCATGAGAAATGCCAGGCTGGATGAATCACAAACTGGAATCAAGATTGCCAAGAGAAAAATATCAACGACCTCAGATATGCAGATGATACTACTCTAATAGCAGGAAGGAAAACAACTAAAGAGCCTCTTGAAAATGGTGAAAGAGGAGAGTGAAAAAGCTGGCTTAAAGCTCAACATTCAAAAAACTAAGATCATGGCATCTGGTCCCATCACTTCATGGAAAATAGATGGGGAAACAGTGGAAACAGTGGCAAATTGTCTTTTCTTAGACTCCAGAATCACTACAGATGATGACTACAGCAACGGAATTAAAAGATTCTTGCTCCTTAGAAGAGAAGCTATTAAAAAGTGAGCCATTACTTTGCTGACAAAGGTCTGTGTAGTCAAAACTATGGTTTTTCCAGTAGTCATGTATGGATATGAGAGTTGGACAATAAAAAAGCTGAGCACTGAAGAACTGACCTTATGAACTGTGGTGCTGGAGAAGACTCTTGAAAGTTTCTTGGACAGCAAGATCAAACCAGTCAATCCTAAAGGAAATCAACCCTGAATATTCATTGGAAGGACTAATGCTGAAGTGGAAGCTCCAGTACTTTGGCCACCTGATGTGAAGAACTGACTCATTTGAAAAGACCCTGACACTGGGAAAGATTGAAGGCGGGAGGAGAAGGGGACAGCAGAGGATGAGATGGTTAGATAGCATCGCCGACTCAATGGACATGAGTTTAGCAAGCTCTGGGAGATGGTGAAGGACAGGGAAAGCCTGGATGCTGCAGTCCATGGGGTCACAGAGTCGGACGTGACTTAACTGAACAACGACGACACCAACTAATAAGGCATTTGTGGGGAAATATTTTTATATATGTAAACATTTACTTCCATCAAATTTCTCCGACTTGTTCTGGTATACACTGATGATTTTCTAACTTCATTATTCGGTCTATAGCATCTGAATTATGGTGTTGTACTATGCTGCTGCTGATGCTGCTAAGTCGCTTCAGTCGTGTCCGACTCTGTGCGACCCCATAGACGGCAGCCCACCAGGCTCCTCCATCCCTGGGATTCCTCAGGCAAGAACACTGGAGTGGGCTGCCATTTCCTTCTCCAGCTGTACTATGAGGAAGAGTTTTTTTTTTCTCTCCACCTTCTTAATTTAAAATTTACTTATTTATTTATATCATATGGACTCATGGACTTAATTTATTCAGTGCAGTATAGTCCAGTGCTGTCATTATATAAAAATATATTTTGAAGTTAAGATTGCCCCGGATTTAGCAGTGGGGAGTCCCTTCAATCTGGTTTTTGTCCTCAGGACACTCTGAGTACCTCTCTACTTTCTGACACAGATGTTTCAGGTGTATCCTGTGCTCTCTGTGCCCTGGCTCTGAACTCAGTCTTTTTTCCAAGGAGGCTTATCTAAAACAAACAAACAAACTGAAAGCAAATGCTGATCACTAGTTGGTAGGCTCCTAGTTGGTTTCCCTTCTGTGATGGCAATGAGTTACAATTTTGAACCTTCCTTCTGTGAGTATTCAGTTCAGTTCAGTCGCTCAGTCGTGTCCGACTCTTTGTGACCTCATGAATCGCAGCACGCCAGGCCTCCCTGTCCATCACCAACTCCCGGAGTTCACCCAAACTCATGTGCATTGAATTGGTGATGCCATCCAGCCACTCATCCTCTGTCGTCCCCTTCTCCTCCTGCCCCCAATCCCTCCCAGCATCAGGGTCTTTTCCAATGAGTTCTAGGGTTGAGCAAATGAAAACATATACTGAGGACAATGGGTACCAAGTTTCTCTTTCTTGGGGAGATATGAAAAGGAAGAGATTAGAAAGGTACCCTATTGTGCTGGATTGAGATGGAAGGTAGAAGATGAACTCATGATTTTTAATATCTATCCATTATAGATCTATGGATACAGAAATAAATAGTAATGCCTAGGTAATATGTGTGTGTGTGTGTGTGTGTGTGTGTGTGTGTGTGCATGCAACCCCAGCTCTGCCCGCTGAGAGGAACTACATGCATGGACACACCAGTAGCAATAAGCATATCTAGTACTAAGATCTTGATTTTTAATTTTTAATCTCAATTAAATTTTTAAAAAATTTATCCTTCTTTTGTGCATGTTATATTATAGGGGCATTTTGTAAATGCTATGCAGAATTTTAAAAACTGCATTCTGTATAGCAGCACTGTCCACTGTAGAAACTTTTCTTTTCAGTTGTTGACTTGCCTTTAATAACATTGTTTTTAAAGAAGAATATGTGATTGAAAAAAATCAGTGCCAATACATTTTTATTTTCCTAGAAGCTGCCCCAAAATATCATATAGTAAACAATGCTTTGGGTTTGCGATTGGACTTTATTTCCCTTCTGTGAAAAGATTTTTTCTATACCTAAATATAAGTTTCAGAAAACTGAACATCCAACTAAAGTAATCCAGTTTGACTTTTTGCAGTAAAAGAAATGATATGTTTCTGCACTATTTAATATCAAATCCACTAGATAAAGGGCTTCCCTGGTAGCTCAGCTGGTAAAGAATCCACCTGCAATGCAGGAGACCCTAGTTTGACTCCTGGGTCAGGAAGATTCCCTGGAGAAGGGATAGGCTACCCATTCCAGTATTCTTGGACGTCTCTGGTGGCTCAGATGGTAAAGAATCTGGCTGCAATGCAGGAGACCTGGGTTTGATCCCTGGGTTAGGAAGATCCCCTGGAGGAGAGCATGGCAACCCACTCCAGTATTCTTGCCTGGAGAATCTCATGGACAGGGGAGGCTGGAGGGCTACAGTCCATGGGGTCACAAAGAGTTGGACACACTGAGCGACTAAGCACACAGCACCACTAGATGCGTGTGATCCACTAGATCCTCCAGACGGACGGCCAGCAGCAGGGAGGCGGGGAGCCTGCAGCTCCTGCGCGACCTCCAACTTCAGGCTCCGGCCTTCCCCAGAACCCCTTCCCAGCGACTCCAGCAGGGCCTTTGCCTTGGACCCCCTTCCAGCGACTCCAGCAGGGCCTTTGCCTTGGATCCCCTTCCAGCGAGTCCAGCAGGGCCTTTGCCCCAGCTCCCAGGTGGCACGTTGACTGGCACTCAGTGCCCAGTGCAGGTTTACATGCTCAACAATGACCAGGAGTGGGACATCCAGGGTGCTGGGTATGCTGTCCCGCTATGTGGAGCAACTGAAAGACATGTCCCTGCTAGTCACGGCCTGACAAGACATGGGCCACAGGAGAAAAGAAAGGCAAACCACTTCAGTATTCTTGCCTTGAGAACCCCATGAATACAGTGAAAAGGCAAAAAGGTATGACACTGGAAGATGAACCCCTCAGGTTGGTAAGTGTGGGAGAAACAGCTCCAGAAAGAATGAAGAGGCTGGGCTAAAGCGGAAATTGTGGGTGTGTTATGGGTATGTCTGGTTGTGAAAGTAAAGTCTGATGCTGTAAAGAACAACAGTGCATAGGAACCCAAAATGTTAGGTCCATGAATCAAGGTAAATTGGACATGGTCAAGCAGGAGATGGCAAGAGTGAACACTGACATTTTAGGAATCAGTGAACTAAAATGGACAGGAATGGGTAAATCTCATTCAGATGACCATTATATCTACTACTGTGGGCAAGAATCCTTTAAAAGAAATGGAGTAGCCCTCATAGTCAACAAGAGAGTCCAAAATGCAGTACTTGGGTGCAATCTCAAAAGTGACAGAATGATCTCTGTTCGTTTCCAAGGCAAACCATTCAATATCACAGTACTCCAAGTCTATGCCCCAACCACTAATGCCAAAGAAGCTGAAATTGAATGTTTCTATGAAGACCTACAAGAGCTTCTAGTACTAACACCAAAAAAAAAAAAAAAAGTCCTTTTCATCATAGGGGATTGGATGCAAAAATAGGAAGTCAACAGATACCTGGAGTAACTGGTAAGTTTAGCCTTGGAGTACAGAATGAAGCAGAGCACAGAGTTTTGCCCAGAGAACACACTGATCATAGCAAACATCCTCTTCCAACAACACAAGACACATGGACATCACCAGATGGTCAATACTGAAATCGGGTTGACTATATTTTTTGCAGCCGAAGATGGAGAAACTATACAGTCAGCAAAAACAAGACCTGAAGCTCTCTGTGGCTCAGATCATGAGCTCCTTACTGCAAAATTCAGGCTCAAATTGAAGAAAGTAGGGAAAACCACTAGGTTATTTAGGTATGACCTAAATCAAATCCCTTACGATTATACAGTGGAGGTGATGAACAGATTCAACAGATTAGATCTGGTAGACAGAGTCCCTGAAGAACTATGGAGGGAATTTTGTAACACTGTACGGAAGGTGGTAACCAAAATCATCCCCAAGAAAAGCAAATGCAAAAAGGCAAAATGGTTGTCTGAGGAGGCCTTACAAATACCTGAGAAAAGAAGAGAAGCAAAAGGCAAAGGAAAAAAGAAAAGATATACCCAACCGAAGGCAGAATTCCAAAGAATAGCAAGGAGAGATAAGAAAGCCTTCTTAAGTGAACAGTGCAAAGAAATAGAGGAAAGCGTGAGAATGGGAAAGACTAGAGATCTCTTCAAGAAAATTGAAGATACCAAGGGAAAATTTCATTCGAAGATGGGCACAATAAAGGACAGAAAGTGTATGTACCTAACAGAAGCATAAGAGATTGAGAAGAGGTCACAGGAATATACAGAAGAACTGTACAAAACAGGTCTTAATGATCCAGATACCCACAATGGTGTGATCACCCACCTAGAGCCAGAGTGTGAAGTCAAGTGGGCCTTAGGAAGCACTACTATGAACAAAGCTACTGGAGGTGATGGAGTTCCATCTGAGCTATTCCAGATCCTAAAAGTGATGCTGTTAAAGTGCTGCCCTCAACATGCCAGCAAATTTGGAAAACCCAGCAGTGGCCACAGGGCTGGAACAGGTCAGTTTTCATTCCAATCACAAAGAAGGACAATACCAAAGACTATTCAGACTACTGTACAATTGCACTCTTTTCATATGCTAGCAATAGTACGCTTGAAATCCTTCAAACTAGGCTTCAGCAGTACACAAACCGAGAACTTCTAGATGTGCAAGCTGGATTTAGAAAGGGCAGGGGAACCAGAAATCAAATTGCCAACCTCTGTTTGATCATAGAAAAAGCAAGGGAATTCAAAAAAGACATCTACTTCTGCTTCATTGACTATGGTAAAGCCTTTGACTGTGTGGATCACAACAAACTGTGGAAAATTCTTAAAGAGATGGGAATATCAGACCACCTTACCTGTCTCCTGAGAAACCTGTATGCAGTACAAGAAGCAACAGTTAGAACTGCACATGGAACAATGGACTTCAAAACTGGGAAAGGAGTACCTCTCAGATGTATACTGTCACCTTGCTTATTTCACTTATATGTAGAGTACATAATCTGAAATACCAGGCTGGATGAAGCACAAGCTGGAATCAAGATTTCTGGGAGAAATATCAGCAACCTCAGATATGCACCCAATATCACTTTAATGACAGAAATCAAAGAGGAACTGAAGAGTTTCTTGATGAAGGTGAAAGAGGGGAGTGAAAAAGTTGGCTTAAAACTCAACATTCAAAAAACTAAGATCGTGGCATCTAGTCCTATTACTTCATGCCAAATAGATGGGGAAAAAGTGGAAATAGTGGCAAATTTTATTTTCTTGGGTTCCAAAATCACTATGGATGGTTACTATAGCCACGAAATTAAAATGCTTGCTCCTTGGAAGAAAAGCTATGACAAACTTAGTGTATTAAAAAGCAGAGATATCACTTTGCTGACAAGAGGTCCATATAGTCAAAGCTATGGTTTTTCTAGCAATCACTCACAGAAGTGAGAGTTCGACCATAAAGAAGGCTAAGCGCCAAATAATTGATGCTTTGGAAGTGTGTTGGAGAACACTCTTGAGAGTTCCATGGTCAGCAAGGAGAGCAAACCAGTCAATCCTAAAGGAAATCAACCCTGAATATTCATTGGAAGGACTGATGCTGAAGCTGAAACTCCAATTCTTTGGCCACCTGATGTGAAGAGCAGACTCATTAGAAAAGACCCTGATGCTGGGAAAGATTGAAGGCAGGAGGAGAAGGGGACGACAGAGGATGAGATGGTTGGGTGGCATCACTGACTCAATGGACTTGAGTTTGAGCAAGCTCAGGGAGATAGTGAAGGACAAGGAAGCCTGGCATGCTGCAGTGCATGGGGCTGCAAACAATTGGATATGACTTAGCAACTGAACAGCAAAATGCACAAAAGGAGGTTAGTAAGATTAAGAACTGAGATTTCATTTTATTTAATTTTAATTAGTTAAAATTTAAATTTAAATAGCCACTTGTGTTTTGTGGCTACCATATTACAGCATATCTGGGTGTAAGATTTGACAGATGTGTGTGTGTATATACATATAGGTATAAGCACATATTCAAGCTTCTTAATATTATTAAAATCTATTTTGTCCAAATATCAAATTAGATCTTTGGATATATTATTTTATATGACATATTCAAGTTTATTAATAATATCGGTCAAATCCTCTACATTCTTGCATATCTGCCAAAGATAGACAGAAAAATGTTCACACTGACCATTTGCTTCAATCTCTACCTTGTTAAATATTAATATTATCATCCATGATTTATTTTTGTTTGTGTTTGCATGGTAAGTCTTTGCCCATCACTTTATTTGGCATGTAGGAAGAGCTCAATATTTATTTGTTCAATGAATAAATGTTTAAATGAATTTTTAAAACTTTCTGGGACATTTTATTATAGGTGTGTTCCTTTATAATAGCACAAAGCTGGATTTGGGTTTTGACCCATACTAAGTCTTTAAATAGAGAAATTTAACTCATTTACATTTTATGCTTAATTCCTTTCAGGGCTTTTTTTTTTCTCTTTATGTGAAATTAAAGCATTTCCTACAATTCTTTCTTGGTGAGGATCTTGTGGCCCTTTCACCTTGAAGACCTTCCATATTCATGGAGCCTAAAGAAGACATTTTCTTTTAAAGTTTTACTTCTCCATTCTTATTTCCCTTTGAACTACTTGTATATCTAGTTTCAGTGCCTTCTTTTTCTTCTTCATTTGTCATTCATTAACTTCGAGTCCTGGTAATATTTCCTGAGCTGGTCTTTTAATTCTCCATTTGAAAATGAGTCAATCATATTTCTCACCCAAGAAGCAGTCTTTTCAGATTTTTCCGTCTTAATACTCCCGTACTTTTCATAGTTGAAAGTTTCTCTTGGAAGAACACCTAGAGAATCTTTACCTTTCTCTGCTGTTTCTTCCACTAGCCATGTAATGTAACATTTCCTCTGATTGCTCAGATGATGCCTATCTTGAATGGCTAAATGTTTCCACATGACTCGTGATTTCTCTGTTTTCTCTCTGATACAGGGGAGTGAAGTTACTGAGCTTCAATCTCCTCTCTGATATGTGGAGACAAGCATTTCAGCCTCATTGGTTGAGATGATTCACTGATATAACATCACCAAGCTTCTTGCTGCACGGTGAATGGCACATATTGGGTCTTTGATTCATAAATGCAAACTTATTCATAAATAGACGCAATGGGCAGAGCAGCACAGTACTCAGGATCACAAGTACTGGGGTCCAGCTGCCTGGTGTAAAAATTCGGATTTTCTCTTCACTGACTATATATCCTGAGCAACTTATTTCACTTCTTTGAGTCTTAGATTTCTCATTTATAAAATGGTAAGAGTAGTAAATGAGATCGTTTTTGTAAAACACCTAGCATACTGCCTGACCCTAGCAACAATTCTATAAAAGGTAGACATATTTAATTTAAAAACAAACAAACCTCTAAGTACTTCCACTTCTTGGTATATATCCCAGAGAAGCAATAACAGAAAAATGCACAAGGATGTTGATTGCAGAATAGTGTGTGATACAGTATGAAACACTGAAAACAATGAAATATCCATCAACAGGGCAGTGACGGTGTAGAGCACTATGCAGCAGCTTAAAAGGATGAGACAGCTCTGTGTGCGCAAATATGGACAGAGCTCTGGGATCTGTGAGTGAATGCAAAGCAGTGGACTGAAACATTCAGAAGAATGGTCTTCCCATACAGATGGCTAACAAACACATGAAAAGATGCTCAACATCACTCATTATCAGAGAAATGCAAATCAAAACCACGATGAGGTACCATTTTACACCAGTCAGAATGGCTGCGATCCAAAAGTCAACAAGCAATAAATGCTGGAGAGGGTGTGGAGAAAAGGGAACCCTCTTACACTGTTGGTGGGAATGCAAATTAGTACAGCCACTATGGAGAACAGTGTGGAGATTCCTTAAAAAATTGCAAATAGAACTGCCTTATGACCCAGCAATCCCACTGCTGGGCATACACACTGAGGAAACCAGAATTGAAAGAGACACGTGTACCCCAATGTTCATCGCAGCACTGTTTATAATAGCCAGGACATGGAAGCAACCTAGATGTCCATCAGCAGATGAATGGATAAGAAAGCTGTGGTACATATACACAATGGAGTATTACTCAGCCATTGAAAAGAATACATTTGAAACAGTTCTAATGAGGTGGATGAAACTGGAGCTGATTATACAGAGTGAAGTAAGTCAGAAAGAAAAACACCAATACAATATACTAACGCATATATATGGAATTTAGAAAGATGGTAATGTTAACCCTGTATGCAAGACAGCAAAAGAGACCCAGATGTATAGAACAGTCTTTTGGACTCTGTGGGAGAGGGAGAGGGTGGGATGATTTGGGAGAATGGCATTGAAACATGTATAATATCATACATGAATCACCAGTCCAGATCCAATGCATGATACTGGATGCTTGTGGCTGGTGCACTGGGACGACCCAGAGGAATGGTACGGGGAGGGAGAAGGGAGGGGGGTTCAGGATGGGGAACATGTGTACACCTGTGGCAGAGTCATGTTGATGTATGGCAAACCAATACAATATTGTACTTAACCTCCAATTAAAATAAATGCATTTATATTAAAAAAAAAAGAATGGTCTTCCACAAATAACCTCCAAAATAGAGGTCTACACACAGAGCTGGTTTCACAGGCATGTGGTCAAATTCTGGGTATGCCAATGCCGTGCTGAAGCATTCTTAATAATTTTCAAATTTTTAAAAATTCCTAATAATTTATTCTTGGAACTGCATTTTGCAAATGAAGACTGATGGAATGATGGAGCATGTACCTGAGCAGAGAAGTGACACTGGGTAGCAGTGTGGTCTGGTACTTGGACTCAGATTGGCCCTGGTGGCAACAGCAGCATACAAGAAGCAGCACCTGGGCACAGTGACAGGGCACGTGGTAGGAGAGCAGCTTACCTGTCCATCCCTAGAGCTTGTCACTGTGACGTCTGCATGAATATTAACTCTTAGACCCAAGTGCCAGAAGAGGAACTGCTGATACCCAAGTAGCATACTTTGTTAGTAAATTACTACAGAATCTAAGCACGTACGTGGGTATTTTGGACATTGCAATAAAGCACAGCAGAGATTTATCAATTGCTACCACATTGAAAAGCAAATATTCACAGGCTTAAATGTTCCATTTGGTGGGACGTTTTCTTTTTTAAAAAATTTTATGCTGGAGTGTTGATTTACAATGTTGTGTTAGTTTCCGGTATACAGCAAAGTTAACTTAACTATACATATACATAGAAGAAACAACCCTAAAATTTGTGTGAAACCACAGAAGACCTCAAGTAGCCAAAGCAATCTTGAGAAGAAAGAACAAAGTTCTAGGTATCACGTTTCCTAATTTCAAACTATACTACAAAGCCATAGCAATAAAAACTGTATGGTACTGGCACAAAAGTAGACTGATCAACAAATGGAACAGGATAGAAAGCCCAGAATAAAATTTTGGCATATAGAGTCAACTAATACCTGGCGTGCTGCACTCCATGGGGCTGCAAAGAGTTGGACGCAACTAATTGACTGAATTGAACTCAATATTTGGCAAGGGAGACAAGAATACCCAAAGAGGAAAGGATGGTCTCTTCAACAAATGTTGCTGGGAAAGGTAGATATCCGTATACAGAACAGTGAAATTGGACCTTTATGTCACACCATGCCCCCTAGATAACTTGAAATGAATGCAAACATAAGAGTTGATAGTATAAAATTGCAAGAAGAAAATATTGGGAAGAAGCTCACTGAAATTGGTCTTGGCAATGATTTTTTTGGACATGAAACCAAAAACATAAACAATAAAAGCAAAAGTCAACAAATGAGACTACATTAAACTCAAATCTTCTTCACAGCAAGAAATCAAGTAATAAAATAAAAAGTCTATATAAGGGGAGAAAATGAATTAAAGTGTTTTTTAAGTGAAAAAAAATTATTACCATGATATTTGTTTAATTCGTTGTTGTTCAGTCCCTAAGTCATGTCTGACTCCTTGTGACCCCATGGACTGCAGCATGCCAGGCTTCCTTGTCCTTCACCATCTCCTGGAGCTTGCTAATATTTGTCCATTGAGTTGGTGATGCCATCCAACCATCTTGTCCTCTGCCATCCCTTTTTCCTCTTGCCTTCAATCTTTCCCAGCATCTGGGTCTTTTCTAATGAGTTGGCTCTTGGCATCAGGTGGCCAAAGTACTGGAGTTTCAGCTTCAGCATCAGTACTTTCAATGTATGTTCAGGTTTGATTTCCTTTAGGATTGATTTGTTTGATCTCCCTGCAGTCCAGTGGACTCTCAAGAGTCTTCTCTAACACCACACTTCCAAAGCACCAATTCTTTGGCACTCAGCCTTCTTTATGGTCCATCTCTCACACCCATACATGACTACTGAAAAAACCATAACTTTTGACTAGACAGACATTTATTGACAAAGTAATGTCTCTGCTTTTTAATACACTGTCTAGATTTGTCATAGCTTTTCTTCCAAAAAGCAAGTATCTTTTAATTTCATGGCTGCAGTCACCATCTGCAGTGATTTTGGAGCCCAAGAAAATAAAGTCAGCCACTGTTTCCCCATCTATTCGCCATGAAGTGATGGGACCAGATGCCATGATCTTAGTTTTTTGAAAGCTGAATTTTAAGACAGCTTTTTCACTCTCCTCTTTCACTTTCATCAAGAGGCTCTTTAGTTCTTCTTCGCTTTCTGCCATAAGGGTGGTGTCATCTACATATCTGACATTATTGGTATTTCTCCCAGCAATCTTGATTCCAGCTTGTGCTTCATCTAGACTGGCATTTTGCATGATGTACTGTGCATATAAATTAAATAAGCAGGGTGGCAATATTCAGCCTTGAAGTACTCCTTTCTCAATTTGGAAACTGTTGTTTTCGTCCAGTTCTAACTATTGTTTCTTGACCTGGAAACAGATTTCTCAGGAGACAGGTAAGGTGGTCTGGTATTCCCACCTATTTAAGAATTTTCCACAGTTTGTTGTGATCCACACAGTCAAATGCTTTAGCATAGTCAAATGAAGCAGAAGTAGATGACTTTTTGGAATTCCCTTGCTTTTTCTATGATCCTGTGGAGGTTTGCAATTTGGTCCCTGGTTCCTCTGCCTTTTCTAAACCCAGCTTGAACATCTGGAAGTTCTTGATTCACGTATTGTTGAAGCCTGGCTTGGAGAATTTGAGCATTACTTTGTTAGCATGTGAAATGAGTGGGGTAGTTTGAATAGTCTTTGGCATTGCCTTTCTTTGGGATTGGAATAAAAACTGACGTTTCCCAGCCCTGTGGCCACCGCTGGGCTTTCCAAATTTGCTGGCACATCGAGTGTAGCACTCTAGTCATCTTTTAGGATTTGAAATAGTTCAGCTGGAATTCCATCACCTCCACTAGCTTAGTTCATAGTAGTTTTTCCTAATGCCCACTTTACTTTGCACTCCAAGATGTCTGGCTCTAAGTGAGTGATCACACCATCGTGGTTATGTGGGTCATTAAGATCTTTTTTCTGTATAGTTCTTTTGTGTATTCTTGCCACCTCTACTTAATCTCATGCTTCTGTTAGGTACTTGCTGTTTCTGTCCTTTATCATGCCCATCTTTGCATGAAAATTTCCCTTGGTATCTCTAATTTTCTTGAAGAGATCTCTGGTCTTTTGCATTCTATTGTTTCCTCTATTCCTTTGCACTGTTTGCTTAGAAAGGCTTTCTTTTCTCTCCTTACTCTTCTTTGGAACTGTGCATTCAGATGGGTATAGCTTTCCTTCTCTCCTTTGCCTTTTGCTTCTCTTCTTTTCTCAGGTATTTGTAAGCCCTTCTCAGACAACTATTTTACTTTTTTGCATTTCTTTTTCTTGGGGATAATTTTGATCACTGCATCCTGTACAATGTTATGAACCTCTGTCCATATCTTTTCTGGCACTCTGTCCATCAGATCTAATCTGTTGAATCTATTTGTCACTTTCACTGTATAATTGTAAGGGATTTGATTTAGGCCATACCTGAATGGCCTAGTGGTTTTCCTTGCTTTCTTCTATTTAAGTCTGAATTTTCCAATAAGGAGTTCATGATCTGAGCCCGTCAGTTCCTGGTCTTGTTTTTGCTGACTGTATAGAGCTTCTCCATCTTGTTTGTTTAATGGTGACTTTCTATTTTCATTATTCTGTCTATACTTTTGAATGAAAATTCTATAGTAAGGAATCCTCTTCCCCCACTTGTCTATTTATTCAATTATTTACAGATATCAACATGGTTTTATGGATATGTTTTATTCTAAGGGTTATATTATGTTAGTATTATTTTCTTGCTTTATTTGTCCTGCTTCTACATGGATGGACCTAGAGATTGTTACAGAATGAAATAAGTCAGAGAAGGAAAAGTATCATATGACAGCCCGTATATGTGGAATCTAAAAAGAAATGATAGAAATGAACTTACTTAAAAAACAGCCAGACTTAGAGAAGGACTTATGGTTGCCTGCTCTCTCTGCTATATTTAAAGTGGATAACTAAAAAGGGCCTACTGTCTAGCAGGTGGAACTCTGCTCAATGTTATGTGGCAGCCTGGATGGGAGGGAGTTTGGAGGAGAATGGATACATGTGTATGTATGGCTGAGTCCCTTCCCTGCTCACCTGAAACTATCACAACACTGTCTGTAAACTGGCTGTGCCCCACTACAAAATACAAAGTTAAAACAATCACCTTGCTTCTCTTTCCTTGCATCTTCAGGGTGAATCCAGAGAACTCTTTAAAACTCTAGAGCCAGCAGATTAAACAAGCCTGTGTCTCATGATGTGTCTGTGCATGCAGTGTGGTCATCCAGTGACTGTGATGATCTGGGAAGGGGCTCCTGGCCACCAGAATCCCAGGGTGTCATTATGGAAGTGGATGTTCTTCTTCTTGACCCTGACACCATGATTGGCAAACACACCTCCCAGAGCATCTTCTTTCCAGTCTGAAAGGAATGGAGGGCTTCCCAGGGATGACTTGGGTCTGGGAGGTCTGGCTGGGAGGTGGGAGGTCTGGCTGGGAGGAGCTGGGACCAGGCACTGCTTCTGTTTTTCAGTCTTTTGCTGACTCTACCATGAACACTGAAGTGTGTCCAGTCCTAGGGTTATCTCCGGTTTTGGTCCAGCCAGCCCACCTCCCACCATGATTGTAAGCAGAGCTCTAACTGCTCACACATGATGTGGTCCCAGTATCATTTTCTGGAGAAATAACTCTGTTATTCCAGGAAAGAAATTTACTGCTCTAAGCCTAGTCCTTGATTAAGGATAAAATGTAAATATCCCAAGCTTTTTAAAATTAAAAGAATTAAAAGAAAAAATTTAAAAATGCTTTATTCCTAATTTCTTTAGAAATTAAAAAAAGTTAATTAATAAATTAAAAATTAAAAGAAAAAAATACACCAACCCCCCTCCCCCCAAATCATCTTGGGTAGTGGTGGTGGTAGCTGGAAGTTTGAGAATGAAGCATGACTACTATTTTAGAGGCGCTGATCATAAGCTCAAAGTCTCCTTGTTTAGAGCAACATAACACTTGTAATGCCTCATAATTTTATGGTGTCTTTTAATGGACTGCTAATATATGGCAAAACTCAGCTAAATATATAGTTTATTTCAGCAAAACAAAAAATTTAACCAATTAGGTTTTCATATAGCTTTTAAATTTTGTTGGGCTTCTCTCATAGCTCAGTAGGTAAAGAATCCAGCTGCAATGCAGGAGACCCCAGTTCGATTCCTGGGTTGGGAAGATTGGCTGGAGAAGGGATAGGCTACCCACTCCAGTATTCTTGGGCTTCCCTTGTGGCTCAGCTGGTAAAGAATCTGCCTGCAATGCAGGAGACCTGGGTTTGATCCCTGGGTTGGGACGATCCCTTGGAGAAGGGAAGGGCAGCCCAGTCCAGTATTCTGGCCTGAAGAATTCCATGGACTGTAGTCCACGGGGTCACAAAGAGTCGGACACGACTGAGCAGCTTTTTAAATTTTGTTACTAAAGGAGCTATCTCTGCTGCCTGATAAGATCTCTAGCCTCTTCTAGATTTCAAGAAGCGCACTTAAAAGCTTGGTTTCCTTCAAAGAAAAGTAATGGATGCGATTATATTTTTAATACACAGAGACTTCTATTGGGTTGAGAAGAAGCAGAGAGAAGATGAGGGGATTGTCTCTCCCTACCCCTGTGCACAAAACTGGCGGAATAAACATTTGCAGAGGAGAATCAGTTTCAAGGAGGACAAGGTCTGCGTGCTAAGAGTATCTGCTTCCCGTGATGTATGCTGATCTCCCTCATTACAGAAATGCGCACTTGCATTTACACTTGCATATTGATTGATGTTTCTAAAGTTTGTTTTCCAAATTTTGGATACTCATTCATTCACTGAACAAATAAGTATGGATTCCCTGCTGTATAAAGGGGGGAATGCGTGTCGTGGAGAGCAGGACCAGGCATCAAGATCTGGGTACCCGAACCTGTGTTCTAGGATAGATTTGCGTGTACCCAGGGGAAGAGGGAGGGACCCAGCTGATTCTCGGCACATCAGACACTCTCTGCTGTACCTGCATCCTCACGTGTAGCTCTGCCATGGAAGTCAAAGAGACCTGGGCTGAGGAATTAGAGGCTTTTTGTGCTAAAAGTCTGTCTTTTATCGTTTAAATTACAACACTGAATAATTTTGTATGTGTAAAAACTGTCAAAAGTATCCTTAAATTGTACCTTTGCCGTGTGCTAAAATCACTCTTCATTATGACCTATTTGTACATCATGTGAACCAAATATCT
The DNA here is from genome assembly GCA_006410615.1 of Neotragus moschatus. Taxonomy (NCBI): domain Eukaryota; kingdom Metazoa; phylum Chordata; class Mammalia; order Artiodactyla; family Bovidae; genus Neotragus; species Neotragus moschatus. Next base: position 9,419,574 of record SJYA01002795.1, on the reverse strand, counting down.
CAGCCGGGAAATGTAAATGGGTTTTTGTTTTTGCTCTGCAGGTTAGGTCAGCAGACGTCAGCAACAAATATGATTGCAAGGGTGAAGGTGACATGATTTACTTAAATCAGGCAATTTCTCCATTAAAGCATCGAAGCCTCAACTCATAAAGGCACTCTTTAGCAGATGAACTATAATGTCACCCAGCATTTGTCATATTAGGTGATTTGAAAGGAAAGAACAATTATAAAAATGAATGTAATTCTCTTTTGAAGAAAAAAAATATTTAGTTTTTGCAGCAGGGGGTGGTTAATTTTCCATAGATAAAAACAGGTTTCACAACAATTCGCGGCCGTAACATCACACAATTAAAACACAAGAAGGATCCAGCGCCGAAGCAGACAGTTGTAGGAATTAGTTGTTTAGGGCTGGGGAAGCAGGTTTTCCCTCCAGCATCAAAGGTTATTTTGCGCCCTGTAGGAACAGCTCTGTTACCATCAGCTGTGCTAGAGTGTCCCCAACCCCCCACCTTACCCCTGTTTCTGAGCTGCTTTCAATTAGCAGGGATTATTAAACTGGAAACATTTTAAACTGCTGCCGAGGCTGCTTCCCTGCGTTATGAGCTGAGCTGGAGGCGTCACAATAAAAGCTGATTGATTAGCAAAGAATGTACTTACAGCAACTGATGCCCAGTGTCATTTTCTACGCTTTTTCATAAGCTCCCCTGCCCCCTGAATTTTGCACTTTTCTTCAGAGCTTAACCTTGGTTTCTCTCTCTGGCACTTTCTACATCCTGGAGGCTCTCAATTTCCATCTCAGTGACCTGCCCTGGACCCGCTGGCTCTTCACACTCCTCTCTCACCTGGACTCCAAGGAGGGTGACCCATGGGTGAAGGTGGGTGGATCCCTGAGGGAAGACTGTTAGGTTCTTGCTTTGGTGTTTAATTGTCTGCAATGCAGGAGAGCTGGGTTCAGTCACTGGGTTGGGAAGATCCCTGGAGAAGGAAATGGCAACCCACTCCAGTATTCTTGCCTGGAGAATTCCAAGGACAGAGGGGCCTGGTGGGCTACAGTCTACAGGGTCACAAAAAGACACGGCTGAGCAACTAACAGTTTCTTACTTTCTTCAACTGTCAGAACCCTAGAATAACAGCCACAAATAATACATCTCTAAAGAAAACAGGCCTCAGAGTACTGAGGGGTGGAAGCAGGTATCTGTGTCCTGTGGGAGGTTTCAAAACCCGAAGGCATGAGCCTTGGAGCATCATCTGGAGCTCAATGATCTTCCGTCTTCTATTGACCCTGAGTTGTCTGGTGTGAATCTTTTGTTTCTCCAATTGCACTAATTTAACTTATTTGATAACATGTCTCCTGGGCTGTGCTAAGTCACTTCAGTCATGTCGAACTCTTTGTGAGCCTATGGACTGTAGCCTGCCACCCGTCACGCTCCTCTGTCCATGGGATTCTCCAGGCAAGACTAGTAGAGTGGGTTACCATGCTCTCCTCCAGGGAGTTTTCCTGACCCAGGGATCGGGCGTGTGTCTCTTTAAGTCTCCCGTGTTGGCAAGCGGTTTCTTTACCTCGAGCACCACCTGGGAAGCCCTTTATATACATATCTATGTAGATAAACATTTATGATAATTTATTGTATATTCATGCACTGTGTATCATTTAATATATTTTTACATATCATTTAATTCTAACAATAATACTCTGAGTTAGGTATAGTTAATACCCCCATTTTTACAGATAAGTAAACTGAGACTTGGAAGTGGTTGAAGCTGACTTCAAAATGAGACAGAATGCTTAATCATAGTTGTCACTTCTTTGTCCTTACCTTAAGCTTCAGATTCCTCATTTGTCTTTATTCCTTTCCAGACTGTTCGCTTAAAAAAAAAAAAAAACCCAATGGTTTATTCTACACATGCTTATTTTGTGTTTGCTTTGTACCAGCTCGTTTCAGGCTCTGGGGACAGACGTGAACTAGTCAGACCAGCTTCGTCCTGTTGTGGGGACTTGGCTTGCGCCCCAGCTCTGATGTTTCTGACCCATTTCCAAGGTCAGATCCAACCTGCCTTTAATTCTTCATTGGGTTCATGGGCACCAACTGGGAGCACCTTTGGCTGCTGTTGGGTCTGTTAAGAAAGTGTGGGCCCTTGGTCATTCTTATCTGCTGCTTGAGAGAGGATAAAGGGAGGTAATGTGTGCCCAAACTGGGGGCCACAGAGGGCATCTGGCAGACTGGAGAGCATGTGATTGCCTGCATGGCCACTCACCGCGAGCAAGGAGTCAGCCTTCTCGGGTTTGCAGTATTGCTTGAGTCCTACAGAATAGCCACAGCCCATGTTGAGCGGACTGGAAGCAAGGGGCTGGGTGTCCTTTTTGGTTCCACAAGGCACTGCCGTCAGCCCCTTGCCAGTCCCTTGTGGGGCAGACGTGGGGCTGGAGTTAAGGCTGGGGGATAAGCTGGTTCCCCTGGAGGCGGAGCCAGGGGTTGGGGAAGGCCCACCACAGCGATTTCTGGATTACGATTCCAATCGCCCAAGAAGCAGCATTTATTACCTCCAAAGTGGTGCCGGCTCTGTAGTCCTGAATGGAGAGGTGAGGTATTGCCGCTGTTATCTTCTGAACTAACTGCTATTGCGTGTCCCATGACCAGCCGTGGCAGGGTTTTTGTTCCCATGAATGAATGGGCTATAAATCTGTCGGAGTTGACACTAGCAGCCGTCCTAGAGGGTGTAAAGAGAAAATGTGCTGAAGAATCTTGTGGTCTCTGCTTGCCTGGAAAATGAGTTCAATAAAATGGAGGTGATCAGTGCTTATTTATAGGGTAAACGGATACATCCTGCATCGCCGTCAGGAGCGAAGTTAGTGTTTTCTCATTTACACTCATTCTGCGCCGCGTCTTGCATGGGGCGGCACGCGGGGCCGCAGAAGGACAGGAGCCGCCTGCCTGCAGACCAGGAGCCTATCGCTCTGTTTCTAAGGCTGGGGGATCCGTCGTGGGAACTGGCTGGAGGGGCTTAAGGTTTTGAGGTTTGTAAGGAGCTGGAAAACCCAAGGCCCTGAACGGTTCTTTGTTTATATTTCCGTTTCGAGGGTGAATGACAGCCAATGGGACAAAATTCATTGCCATTTTTCAGGCCTCTGAAACAATAAATTGCAGCAACCATAAATTTGGAGCTGGGTTAAGTACTGAAAACAATTTATTGCTAATTTTTCCCTTAATTGCATTCCCAAGAAGAAGGTTTGGTGCTCACTGGTGGAATTATTATATAAAAATTATTCGTTAGAAAGCACAACGAACTGTAAATCAGAGGCTTACCTGGAACGGGGTCAAGGTTCCCCACAATTCTCCCCGCCCCCACCACCAGCAGACTGTCTCCAGTGAGGGTCTCGGGAAGAGAAGGCTCAGGGGTAGTGCACCCACCGTCCCTCCCCCCTCCTAAAAGTGATTGTGTGAGTCACTCGTGGAAGCGAGCAGAGGGGCCGTAATGGAATGTTTGCTGCCTGGCCTCCTTGCCTCATTTAATTTGTTTCGAGGCTCCCAGTGTGTCAAGCTGACTTGGGTGGAGGCCAGGGGACAGGGCTGACCCTGTTGGTGGAGAAAGTTGAAACGCAGCAGCATCTTGTTAGAAATTGCTGGGATGGGGTGAAACCCTGTTGCTGTCTCACCTTGGATGCCGATAATCCTGTCCCAGGTGAGCTTCCTCTGAAAGCTCGGTGAGACAGGCATTCCCATGAGTGATCACAACCTATCCAAAGTGATGTGTTATCTCCTGATTCTTAGGTCAGAAGTCTTGGGCTTCCCTGGTGGCTCAGATGGTACAAAAATCTGTCTGCAATGCATAAGACCCAGGTTTGATCCCTGGGTTGGGAAGATCCCCTGGAGAAGGAAATGGCAACCCAGTCCAGTATTCTTGCCTGGAGAAGAATTTCATGGACAGAAGAGCCTGTTGGGCTGCATTCATGGGTTGCAAAGAGTCAGACACGACTGAGTGACTAACACTTTCCTTAACACTTGGCTCCTTGGGGAGAACAGAGTGGTCCTGTACCTGCCATCCATGCTCCTTTAGGACTGGAAGAGGCCATTAACTGGAACTCACCAGCATGGACCAGTCTCCTTGACGTTTTGTGGGTCAGAATGGGTGATAGATTTGCCTCTACAAACCAGCCAGAGAGAGAGCCTGGCTCGAACTTGTGCCCCTCTGGAAGCTCCCGGGGCTAAAACTGCCATTTTCAAAGCTGTCTGGGGAGGAGCCTCTGGCTGCTGAGTGTTTATTATGTAACAAGCACATTCATTAGAGGGTGGAAAGGTCATCCTTTTCTCTCCTTTCTACCGTGGCCCCTCCCATCTCTGGCCAGTTATGGCTCTGGTGGCAGGACCCTGCTATGCATGGTGCAGAGCTGTTCTGCCATCGTGAACAACTGGTGTCC
>SJYA01002795.1:9395425-9414967 GCA_006410615.1 Neotragus moschatus | reverse complement strand
GGGTGTGAGGGAGGGGCACGGTATCCAGGGCTCTGAGAGTCTTTCCAGAGGCCAGGCAGGATGGGGAAGTGGATACTTTAGGACAGAATGATATGGCCCATCCTCACCGTACTCGGGAGGTAGGGCTGAAAGTCAATGTGCTATGCAAAGTAAAATTAGAAAAAAGCTACAATTTCCTTGCTAGCCTGCTGGGAAGGCACTGCATTAGAGAATGACCTGGAGTCCGGCGTAGTCTGTTTGACTCTAGTGATGGGATAGATTGCTGTATCTCTGCTCATCTCTAGAATCATAATCATTTGGTGGCACAATGAGGCCACAAGGGCCTCAGAAGGTTTGAGACCCTGACCAAGGGACCAGCAGATTCTCCTCCTCATTTCCAGGTTACCCAGGATAGAGTTTCACTGATGGGACAGCACGTAGCAGCAGCATCCCCACTCTATGTTATGACAAATGCATATTGGGAAACTCCCAGGATGAAGCCTGTGCACATCCTGAGTGCACAGCAACCAATTTTCCAGCAGGACCAAGGAGGGTTTCTCGGGCCTCCTACTTCCATCTGTCCACTGTCTCTACCTGTTTCCTTCCAGTTCCCGCTCCTTCCATGAGCAGATCACCTGGAAGGCCCTTCTGATGGGAGTTCCAACCTTGAGTTCGTGGTTCATGGTTAGATGTGGTTGAACATTGGGCTCATGGTTAAATGTGATTGAGAATGTGACAAACGAAGGGTACCTGTCAAAGCCATGGCTGCCTCCTTTGACTCTGGGTGGACAAGACCACTGTGGTCCATGGGATACCACAGAGAGGAGCCAGGACAGCCCAGCTGAGGCTGACTTTTTTTTCTTGTGGACAGTGTGTGTGGGTGTTGGGTGCCTGCCCCAGGAAAGCAGGGCAGCTTGTCTGGGATTTTTTGGTACAGGCTAAGTGGTCAGATTGGAGGCAAACAACAGCAGTAAGGAACTGAGCCCATAGACCTTGGGTCAAGAGCAAGGGAGGAGGAGGACTGATTCCTCCTGGGGGAGACCCAGTCTAGAGGAGAAGTCAGAGTGAGTTCCCCTGAAGTAGGGTCACAATGGGCAATTTGCTGTCAGTCTCTCCAACAGCAAGTGCCGTAGGGGGTTCAGTGAATGTTAAGAGCAAAAGCAAATCATTGCTTTCTGAATAGGGGAGGAATGTACATTTATTTGTGAACATATGAAAATACAGGGAAATTTCCAGAAGTAAATAAAAGTTGCCTGTAATCCCCACTACCCAGAGATGAACATGGTTAAAATGTTTATGGATTTCTTCACAGGCCCATGAGCATTTAGATGTATTATTATTATTATTTTTTTCCAAACTGGGTTTCTATTATACTATACCATTTTTATGTCTCACTTTCCCCCCTTAACATATTGTATACATTTCCTGTGTACTTAATGGTGTTCACAGACTTTTTTAATTTTAGGAACCTTAGAAAAATGGTGTAGATGAACGTATTTGTAGGGCAGGAATAGAGAGGCAGGTGCAGGGAGCAGACATGTGGCCACGGGAGGGGAAGAAGGTAGAGGAATGAATTAGGAGATTGGAACTGACAATATACACACTATCATGTGTAAAATGGCTAAGGGGAAGCTGCTGTATAGCACAAGGAGCTCAGCTTGGTGCTCTGTGATGACCTAGAAGGGTGGGATGGGGGTGGGGCTGGGAGGCAGGCTCAAGAGAGAGGGGATATATGTATACTTATAACTGATTCACTTAGTTGTACAGGAGAAACTAACACAATATTGTAAAGCAACTATACTCCAATTAAAACAAAAAGAAGAGAATTGCATTCTATGGTTGTACTATTTTATGTCACCATTTCCCTTTTGGGAAACATTCCCTGGTGGCTCAACTGGTAAAGGATCTGCCTGCCAATGCAGGAGATGCAACAGACGCAGGTTCCATTCCTGGGTCTGGAAGATCCCCTGGAGAAGGAAATGGCAACCTGCTTCAGTAGTTTGGTCTGGAAAATTCCATGGACAGAGGAGTCTGGTGGGCTACAGTCCATGGGGTTGCAAAGAGTCAGACGTGAGCATACATGCATCCACACACACACACAGAGTTGTTTCTAATTTTTTGTCCTTTCCAGTGCAGTTGTGACAAATATATTTGAACATAAACCATGGGGCGCATCTCTGCTTTTACCTTATGGTGAATTCCTCTATGGTGAAGAAGTCCTCTGTGGTGAGGTCCCTTTAANGCGGGCTACAGTCCATGGGATTGCAAAGAGTCAGACGTGAGCATACGTGCATCCACACACACACACACAGAGTTGTTTCTATTTTTTTGTCCTTTCCAGTGCAGTTGTGACAAATATATTTGAACATAAACCATGGGGTGCATCTCTGCTTTTACCTTATGGTGAATTCCTCTATGGTGAAGAAGTCCTCTGTGGTGAGGTCCCTTTAATTTGAAGAATTTATCTCCAGGGAAGGTTTGTCCTCTGAACCACGCGGAAGAGTGGCAGGCTTGCTTTCCAAACAGGAGATGATCTTTACAAAGCTGCCTGTTTGATAGATGAAACTACTTAGAATTGGAATTTCTTTTATGATTGGGATAAAATGCATTTTCATCTGTCTACTGAATATGTATATTTTTTCTACTGAGAATTGTGTGGTCATTTGCACCAGTCCCCTTTTTTTCCCTTGAGCACTGGGCTCTCCTCAAGAACTCTTTCAAAGGAAAGGACTCTTTACAGTATAAAGTTCAACAGCTAACCTTCTCTGTTCTCATGGGGCTGAGAAAGGTTGGGGTTTGAGATGGGACTTGAAGAACTGAAGGATTTTGATAGTTGGATATCTGGTTGAATGAGTCAAGGGAAATACACCTAGGAAAATCACAATCTCACTTCATGCGTTTAAAGAAATAAGTTGAGTGAATAAGGGCAAACTATTTTTGGTTTTGGTCTCTGCTGTGAATAACACGTAAAAGACTATGAGCACTTACTTATCTAAGAAAGAAGGCATCCTGATAAACCTTCAACAAGACAGCTCAGCTTCGCTTTGACTTTCTTCCTTGGACTACCATCTCGGTCAAGGACTCAGGGAGTTTTGGGACTGGGGGTGGGTGAGTGAAATGACAAGGCTTGGGGGGCTTCCAGTTTTCCACTGTTTTGCCCATATGTGTGCCTGGGTATGGGTGTGTGAGTATTGGATCCCAGAGCCCAACCAGCTGGACATATTGTGGAGTGTTGCCCACCCCTAGTTGTATGGGGGCAGGTCTGTTTTTAAGTATCCCAGAGCCCCCTTTTCTATGGTGACTGTCTTGTATTTTTCGTGTTTGCAGACAGTGGGATTGGGAATGACTTCACTGTTTGGTTCGGAATTTGGGCCAACTCTGACTCTGTGGTAGATGGCTAGCGATCACTGCGGCATTTCTGAGGGTGTTGGCAAGGCGATAATGCAATTAGCATCTCCCTCTGTGATGGAGAGTGAGGTGAAGACAAGCTGACTTCTTCAGAACTTGATGATACCTGATAATTAGGGGAAATCTTTAAGGGGAATATATTGGATTGTTTTAATAATTGCACCCAAATGCATGTGTAGTGAGACCCCCCCCAAAACAATGGGCAAGGCAGCAACATACATGCCCACCAGTCCCATCCCTTAGGGGTTGCGATGGGCATGACTACTCTGTGTTTTATTTTTAGCAAATATGTATAGCTTGAGTGGCTAGAGCCATTGGTGTTGTTTCAGGAAATTTATTTAAAATTCAATTTGTACATCGTGACTTCCAGCACTACTTTTGGGAAGTGTGTTCTGCATTAGCCATAGCAGTTCAGGATTATGGACTCCAAGGGAATATGTATAATTTTTATGCACTATGTTTATTGGCACATTTGTGTTAATAGCCAATAAGATGATATTGCCATCTTAATATGTTGCGAGTCTCTGTGACTCTGAGTGGGGGCCTTTGAGTATCTGATTGAGGGGGAGAAGTGGGCGTGAGGGGCTCGAGGGTATGGGGAATGATGTTGGAAACCCAAATACTGCCTTGGCAGGTAGTGTCTCTGCAAACCAAAGAGGAACCTATAATTCAGAGTGGGGAGCTGGGCTAAATCAGGGGACAGACCACCAAGGAGGCATTGACATGCTTGTACAGCAAAGTGCCCTTCCTTAGGAGAGAGCATTCCCAAAGATATTTAGCTCTCAATTAAATAAAGCTGCATCCTCCTGACTTTCTTTCAGTGACACTTCTCCTCCTGGGAGCCAGGAGCTTGCTTTTGGTCGTGAATTTACAGTGGCTTCTGGATAGATAACAAGAAGTCACATGGCTGACTTTCCAACTTTGGTCTGGCTGCTTGCTGGATTTCCGGCAACGATGTTCTGAGGCGTTTATCACTCATATGGCACAAGAAACAGTGTAAAGCTATACAGATATAGATATATAGATATTCAGTGCAAACACCACATAGTGCAAACCATGTTCATTGGAAAATTAATAAAAAAGAAAAAGAAAAACCAAAACGGCACAAACACTTTCTGCTCTTTGGACTGTGGATTTGCAGTGAAGTCTCTGTATCCCTGCAGGCAGCCAATAGAAATTTGGAGCTTGAAAACTGGTGTGGAAGTTACCACCTTTTTGAAGCACCAGAGCCAAACCACAGCAGTGATGCGGGTTATGAATAATTTTACCTGCACTGCCCGGGGCCTGTTGTGATTCCTTTTTATACCAAGTTAGGTGATCTGATTGCATTAAAATGTGGAGAAGTAGTTGGCAGCTTCTGTGAAGTCTGGTGAAAGAGGCTGTCAGGTAGCACGGCTTCAGAGGCTTCCCAGGTGGCGCTAGTGATAAAGAACCCGCCTGCAGTGCAAGAGACATGAAAGACGCGGGTTTGATCCCTGGGTCAGGAAGATCCCCTGGAAGAGGGCGTGGCAACCCACTCCAGTTTTCTTGCCTGGAGACTCCCATGGACAGAGGAGCCTGGTGGGATACAGTCCATGGGGTCATAAAGAGTTGGATACGATTGAGGCCTCTTAGCACAGCACAGCACAGAGGCTCCCGTCCCTGGAAAGGCATGGAGTTCTGTGGCCAGGACATGATTGAGTCCATAACTTACGGGGTCAGACAACCTTCCATCAATGTCTTGCCTGCACTGAACCCTGGGTAAATAGCATATCTATGTTGTTAATGACCACTTCATTACCTACAGCACAGGGCACGACACACAGTAGGACCTCAGCAAAGATTTGTAGAATCTGGGTGGGGACTGTAGGGAAACACCCTCTGCAACCCTGAAATTCCAAGGGCTGCCCTCCCACCTCAGGACTCCAAGGATAACCTCTGCTCTGCCCCAGCTCCCACCCCCCACCCCGATCAAGACATATTTGCCCAGAGCCTGTCCCTTCTCCTGTGTGCTGTTGGGCTGGAAAGAAAACCAATAAGCTACTTCTGCAGAAGGTGATCCCTCTTCTCAGGGAGAATCTGCATCTTTTTTACTTTTTAAAAAATGATTAATTAATTAGTTAATTTTTGACTGTGTTGGGCCATCGTTGCTACGCACAGGCTTTCTCTCGTTGCAGACGAGACGGGGCTACTCTGTAGTTGCCGTGTGTGGCCTTCTTCTGTTGCAGAGCATGAGCTCCAGGGTACACTTGCTTCTGTAATTGCAGTTGCTGGCTGTAGCGTACAGGCTCAATAGTTGCGGTGCAGGAGGCTAGTTATTCCACAGCATGTGGGGTCTTCCTAGATCAGGAGTCAAACCCACATCTCCTGCACTGGCAGGTGGAGTCTTCTCCTCTGAGCCACCAGGGAAGCCTAAATCTGCGTCTTAATAAAAGAGGCTTGAAGACCAAGCTCCTTTCAGCCAAGAACAGGTGATGGTGATAATCTGGGTAGTAGGTCTAGCTCTATCTGGTGCTATTTTGTAAATCCCACCTTGTCACTATAAAAATGATCGTCTAATTTTCATCTGGAATTTTATGGTTTTATCTTGCCACATTTAAATCTTGAATCTGCCTAGGATTATTTTTTTCATGATGGTGTTGAGTATGCTAAGAGATGCATTTAATTTTTTCCAAATAGCCCACCTATGGTGATGTTATTGTTGGGTCTGTTGTGTTGTGAAGTCCATGGCTCCCACCCCGGTGATCACCCCTCTCTCCTTTGCACACAGAGAAGCTGAGATGGCAAAGAAACTGTCCTGGTTAAGAGAATGAGCTTTGGAGCCTGTGAGATCTGGGTTTGAATTCAAACTCCATAACCAACCCCCTGTGCAGTGGGATGACTTACCTACCTTTTCTGAGCCGGGGCCTCCTGTCAGGAAGTGGGGTTGGCACTGTGCTGCCTGACGGGGGTGAGGCCAAGATGAGATGCTGGATGCATGGTGGGCGTCCCCATCCTGGCTGGACCCAGATCCTCAGTGAATGAGGATTCCTGCTATTACTGATCCCTTTGTATTTTCACTGATTCCCTTGAAAAACCGACTGTGGGACTTTCATGGCCATTATCCTCCATTTCCTCTCCTATCTTCCTGACCTTACAACCTCCCCCAAACTGGCTCTTCTTCCCCACGTTTATACCAACCACCCAGGCATCCAGGGAAGAAAAATCATCTTGTTTCTTCCTTCTGGTCCCACCTGCCATTTCCTGTCCATCATGGCAGCCATGGGAGTGACCAGAAGAATGGCTTTAGAATCAGTCTCTCCCCACTGCTAAACCAGCCTTTTTCTGCCCAGCTTCTAGGCTGGGCTCTGGCTGCCCCAGACAAACATGCTCCCTACCTGCACAAGACATCTTCGTCGGCCTGCTCATTTCGCCAGAAGGTCTTCACCTCGTGTGTCTGTTTAATCCCAGGTCTCATGACACTGCCTCTTACACAGGATTCCCTCATTTTCCTCCTTTACTTCCGACCCTTAGTTTATGCTTCTACTCCCTGATCGCCTGCACCCGCTGCAGGTGGGGGCCCTGCAGGTGGGGCTGGACGCGCCACACACTTGAGCATGGTACCTGGGACAGGTGTATTGGCTATAATAGCTGTAAGGATAACTTCCATGTTCGAGGTCCTGAGGATGTAGCAGAACCAAGGTTCNAGGGCAGGAACCAGAGCCTTGAAAATTCTTCTTTCTTGTTCAGCGTCCCACCTTAGGCTCTACATCAGTATAAGCAGCTACTTTCCTGGGAAAGCACGTCCTGATGAGCTGCTGGCTTTAGAAAGCGAGGGAAGAGAGGGGAGGGTAAGAGAGATTGGCCCTTCCAGGGCGGGTACGTGGAACAAGGGGCAGCTCGTTTCCAAGGTGAGAGGTGCAATGTCCTGTTACAGGGAGAGACAGCTGTAATCTGCGGGCGGCGTGACTCCAGGCTCACCCAGCCAGCCTCGGGGCCACCAGCGCCGCCTCTCGGGTGCCGCCAAGTCTGACTCTGCTGCTCTGTCGGCCTTTCTGAAGTTGACCTGGAGCGAGAGCGCGGCTGGATCAAGGCCCAACGTGTTCGGGTGGCAGGCTCCCAGGGACAGTGGCTCCCGTCCTAGGGCCCATGTGGGCGCCGGAAGGGCTGGCCCTGCGCGTGCGGGCAGTGGGGGTGGCAGAGCTGTCAGCTGGCCGATGGGTAGGAGAGTCTGATGCTGAGCCCGCAGGGTCCAGGTGGAGTCCCGGAGCACGGTGGCCTGTGCCGTCTGCACGGCCTCTGCTTCCACAGCTGACGTAAGTGGNCCTGATGAGCTGCTGGCTTTAGAAAGCGAGGGAAGAGAGGGGAGGGTAAGAGAGATTGGCCCTTCCAGGGTGGGTGCGTGGAACAAGGGGCAGCTTGTTTCCAAGGTGAGAGGTGCAATATCCTGTTACAGGGAGAGACAGCTGTAATCTGCGGGCGGCGTGACTCCAGGCTCACCCAGCCAGCCTTGGGGCCACCAGCGCCGCCTCTCGGGTGCCGCCAAGTCCGACTCTGCTGCTCTGTCGGCCTTTCTGAAGTTGACCTGGAGCGAGAGGGCGGCTGGATCGAGGCCCAACGTGTTCGGGTGGCAGGCTCCCAGGGACAGTGGCTCCCGTCCTAGGGCCCATGTGGGCGCCAAAAGGGCTGGCCCTGCGCGTGCGGGCAGTGGAGGTGGCAGAGCTGTCAGCTGTCCGATGGGTAGGAGAGTCTGATGCTGAGCCCGCAGGGTCTGGGTGGAGTCCCGGAGCACGGTGGCCTGTGCCGTCTGCACGGCCTCTGCTTCCACAGCTGACGTAAGTGGCTGCGTGGCCAGGATATGCTGATGGTAGCGGCCCTCAGCCGCTGATGACAGCATGGGCCTGGCCCACTGTCTTTCTCCGGACACCTTGCAGCACTGCTGGCTACAGGCTTTCCCCTTGCCAGCTCCCAGTGCGTTAGAGGTGGACTCAGAGAGGGTTCTGGCAGCGGGAGCCCAGATGCCCTGGGACACGGGATATGTCCCCAGAGTCTGGACCTCGTGCCACGGCCCTTCCCACGCATGCATCCTTGGAGTGTTGTGGGACTCCTTGGAAACGGTCCTCATCTTTTCCCCAAACACCATTCTCCGTTTCTGTCCGCGTGTGGCACCCTCTCTTGCGAGGCCCCTGCTCTGCCTTCTGATCCTCCTTCACGAGATATTTGGAAGTTTAGGAAGGAGGGGTTTGGGGAATCTTACCTAGCATTCTGACATCCCTGGAATTCCAGAAGAAAAGGTGCGTCTGAGTGTGGACCCGCGGTTCTGCTTCCGGCTTTGCTTGACTGTGCCATCTCACGGCTCTCCTTCCCCAGTCTGTTCTGGGGTCCCTAAGGACAGGAACCAGGGCTTGCTCTGTTTTCCTGTCACTCTCTGATTCCCTCCCTTTCTGATTGCTTCCCCTCCAAGTGCACGGCCAGCCTCATCATCCACACTTGTCTTCCTTAGCTGGAAGCAGGAGCTGTCGCCGCCCTTCCCTCCCTGCTCTGCAGACATGTGACGTGGCCCTTGAGGAGGGTCCCATGTCCAGGTGATGCCGTAGGGAGTCTCAGGACAGGGGAGAAGGGGGAAGGGCCCCCACACCTGGATCGACCTTCCCGTGCCCTGCCTGGGTGGAGACTTGCTGTCTGTCCTCGGAGACTTGCATGTCGCATGCCTGGCTGGCCTGGCCGGACCCCTTGGTTGGAGCTTTTCCAGACTGAAACTGTCTCTCACCACCCCCAGAGGTTCTGTTCAGCTGAGCGAGGCCTCGGTCAGCAGCAGTAGCGTTTCAGCTTCATCTTCTGAATCCGGGGTGAACTGCTGTTCCTGATAAGCCTGGAACTGAGCAGAAACCTTGCTTCTTGGTGTTTTTTATTGTGAGGCTTCTTTAATAGCATGAGGCCTCTGAAGAGGAAAGGCCGCTGTGTTTGCTGCCTGAGGGATACACAGACAGCTCCCCAAACCCCGCCACCCTGGAAGTCAAACCAGCCCTGTAGCAGCCCTTCGAGGGGAACAGGAATGTGGTGTGCTGAGGTGTAGCAGTTGCTGGCTTAGCTGGTCTGGGGTGGTGGTTGGTCCCACCTTGGCCTTGGAGACTTCCTGACTAGGGAGTCAGAGAGGATTAGGAGTATGCTATTGACCAGTGAGCAAGTTTCTTTCCTTTCAGGAGATCTGCCGTCTGAAGCCTGACTCTGTGTGATCCAAAGCAAATTACTTATCCTCTCTGAGCCTCAGTTTCTTTGCTCCATCAGGGCAAGAAAGCTCCCAGGCTCTATGGATACAGTGTGAGCAGATACTTTGAGAAAAATAGTCATCACCAGGATGCCATCACTCTGGGCTCTTGCCAAGGGACTGGTACACTGGAGTTCTTGTCTTACTTGGCTCAGATGCATCCCTCCATCTACCCATCACTCATCCATCCACCCACCTGTCCGTCCATCCATCCACCCATCAACCTGACCATCCATCAGTCTGTCCACCCATTCATCCATGCATCAGTCACTCCCTCCATCAGTCCATTCATCCATCCATCTATCTTTCCATCCAGTTGTCGATAATGTTAGGCACTACCCAGGGCTGCAAAGATGACTGCATCGGTGTCCCAGCCTTCGGAAGGCAGGACTCACAGCGATGTGCTTGTTTCGCCTGGCTCCCTACTCCTTCTGAATTTGTCCGATGGATGAGACACAAGTTTACTATTTGTTACAGCTCAAGGGAAGCATGATGAATGATGAGCAGAGGGAGAGATCAGATCTGACTGGAGGGATTGGGAAGGGCTTCAGGAGGTGCCATTTAAGCTGAGCCTTGAAGGCTGCTCCAGTGTGGATGCAGTGATGGTGAGGCCGGAGAGCCTCTGTGAGTTGAGGGCACAGAGATGAGGCTTGATGGGCATCTCTCTTAAGAGTCTTCCCTTAGGGGAGGGGCTGAATTTTGACCTCTTTTCCCACCTTGGTGCCCAGCCTGCCACTGGTGCCCTGTGGGTATTATCCCCAGTTTGAGTCTTTACTCCTGGAAGGCAAACATTCTCCATGTTGGACAAGGGCAGCTTGAACACAATCACACAGGACAGTCAGAGAAAGGCCGTCTCTGCCCAGACCCTGGAGAGCTGCTTCTGCACCCACGTGGGATTCTCATGCCATTAGCATGACCACTTCCATAGATTTCAAAGATTCGGGAGCATCAACACCCAACGGCTCCACGGCTGATGGAAAGAGGGAGAAGTCAGCTGGGGAGTCCATGGGCAGATCAAAGGGTTGGCTTCCGGGGACCACCATTCCCCAAGCAAGCTTTCGGGAAACTTGGCCCAACTTAATGAGCGCAGCAAACAAAGTTGTGGGGCTGAGTGATTGGTATGCATTGTTTTGTTTCTTTCATTAATTCCTGCTGCCATTCGGGATGCAGGGATGAACAATAGCAGGGGCCTGTTCAGATCAATACCAGATTGCTGATAGTGCCTATCTGTTCTTGGAGCAGATTATTTGATAAATGGCGTGGTCCATACATTGTGACAGGTGTTCGCCGTACAGCCCAGACCAAGCTGGCTTAGTGGAGCCCTTCACGGGAAGCCAGGAAAGCAGAGAGAGTATTTCCTTTTTTGGTACAAATCCACATAGAAATTGTTGCTTTTAAGCTATAGATAATGAATTTATAGCAAGAGAGGGTGGGAGGGGGGACAGAAAGGATATGGACTTTACTCCCCCCCACACCAAAGAATTATTTTCCCCCACAGCATGGGGTTTAGCTGGGCCCTGGCTTGGATTGTGGCTCTAATAGGGGAGAATGTGAAGGGTTTTATTTTGAAGGCAGGGCAGCCACTGATGGAGTAACTGGTTTCCAGGTGGAAGAAGCTACTGTCCCCTGAGCTGTGGATGGGCCCTTGGGGGAACACTGATGGCTGGAGGTGGGGCTACAGAGAGTCAGTGGTGCCAGTCTTGGTGGGGCACAGACGAGCTCGGGCAGACAGGGCACTGTGTAAGGTCAGAGGTCCTGGACCAAGGAAACTGTGCTGCTGGACGGTTGTCACGTCCAGTGGCTCTGCAGCAGGCTAGCATTGGTACTCTCTTGTCGATTCCTTTTGCAGCTTTCTCACTCCTGAGTGTTATGCTCTGCAGTTCAGTCTCAAGGGCTAAGTCTCCAGGCCTGAGAGGTTCGAGTTGCCCCCACCTTTCTTGTTCATTTTGTCCAGGGCCAGCCACACTCCCAGAGTGTTCCCAATGTCTGGGAGTGAGAAGCGGAGGTACCAAAGAGACCTGGCTCAATGATTGATGGATAGACAGAGGGAGGCGGGCAGGTGACACCTGCAGGGCCACATCTGCCTGCACCTCCAGCCCCCACTCCTGGGTTCCAGGGGAGCAAGTGGAACTCAGAGCATCCTTGGAGACAGCAGGACACGGTGTGTTGGGGGGGTGGGTCACACAGAACAAAGTGCTTCCACGGTGTTACTATGTTTGCACTCCCAGCATTCCTGCAACATTGGCTGGGCACGCCCCCTGCCCCACTGACGCTGACTGCTCAGTGGCTGCCACCTGCGAAGAGGTCCCCTGGGCCTGTCTGCCAGCGCAGCCTCCCAGGTGAGTGGTGGCACATGGACAGCAGCTGGGGAACCAGGGATGGACTTTGCCTTCTTAGCTCTGAAATCCACGCGCATGTACTAAGTTGCTTCAGTGGTGTCCAATTCTGCCACACTGTGGACTGTAGCCCTCCAGGCTCCTCTGTCCGTGAGATTCTCCAGGCAAGAATACTGGAGTGCATTGCCATGTCCTCCTCCAGGGGACTTTCCCTACCCAGGGGTTGAACCCGTGTCTCTTACGTCTCCTGCACTGGCAGGCAGGTTCTTTATCCCTAGTGCCACCCGGGAAGCCCCTAAAATCCATACTCCCCCCTCAAAATAGGGGCAACCTGGAGGCCCTGAGGAGCCATCCTTCTTAGGATGCGGAATCCTTTTCCAAGGACTTATTGCTGAACGAAAGGCGATTACACAGGGGATGGTGACCCTCCTTTCCCAGAGTATGTTGAGGAGGTTGGGGCCGTGATCTATGGAATGTCAGGCATTAGATTTTAGACTTTGTTTTTAAAAATCTCTAACAACCTCCTAAGGAATGATTTGACATCCTTAAGTTCAACACTGGCACAAAAAAAGCTTATGGCAAAATTAACATAAATCATTAGCATTAATCACGCAGGGTTATTGATAGCCGTACGCAAGCATGTATCACAATCCTGGCCAGGGACTCGAGTCGGGCGATATTTCTTCCAGCTGTCCCGGCCACATATGGTGGTGAAGCTGGCTTTCTTTTCTAATTTTCCTCCTCAGCTTGAGCTGTCAGAGCCACCCCTGTTCCCACTCCCTTCCCCTCACGCTGGGCACTAACTTCGTCGTCTCTGCCTTTCCTCGCTCTCTTCTTTAGAAACCAGATTTCTAGTCCGGGTCAGAATCCATCAATGTCCGTGGCTGTCACCCACCATGTGACTAGTGGCAGCAAAAGAGCTGGGTGACAATTAACAACGGGTGGCCTACATAGATCAGGTTCAATTTGGTAGCCTTCACTTCTTCTTACACATTCATCTCAGAAGCTGAGAAAGGACTCCGTTGTCCCCGCTGCCTGGATGCTGGTGAGCCCTTACCTTGCCACGCACTCCCTCACTAGCCCAAGATGCTGGGGACGGTGGATGGTATAAAAGTAGAATAGAGCAAGGAACGGGGTTTTATAGTCACTGGCAACACTTTCAAATATAACAGCAGGACGTATGTTACCTTCGTTGAAAAATGAGGAAGGGAATTCTGTTGGTCTGACCTTGCTGTATGTCTCTCCAACCACACTGCCTTTGTGGTTGTATTAACAGGAGTATAGTACAAAGAACATTGGAGGTGATGAGAAGGAGCTCTGCCCTACTGTGCTGATCAGATCACACTGAAAATTACTGTGGTCAGTAAAGACTGGGACAGGTTTAGATACATAGGACCAGGGTTATGTGAGGAGGGAATAGCAAATATTCAGCTCAGAAGATACACACACTGGGAACCATAAGCTCTGACTTTCTGCGTTTGAAGAGCTTCCAGGGGAAGAGGAGGCCGCGAGTGCTGAGCAGCTCAGAGGACTGAGAACTTCAGACAGGTGGCAATGTACCCAGAACAGGGTGCATCAACCCCAAACGGTATTGCCTCCAGAGGACTTGGGGAGTGAGTTCTCATCACCAGAGGTGTTCGGCACAGGCTCTGTGACCACTCGGAGGAAAGCTTGGGGAGGAGTCAGAGTAAATGCCGTTTAAGGTCTTTTCTCTGCAGGCAGAACTTGAAGTTCCGAGTTTGTATCCTGATCTGAGTGCTGGAATCAGAGAACAATGGTGCAGTCTGCCTCTGCCTTCTTTTCTGCCTCCAGGCTGCAGTCTCTGCTGAAGACTTGGGCTTCTTGAGCACACCTTTCTCCTCCCTCTTTTTGCAAATCTAGCTTCACACAAGACTGTAGTGGCCTCATAGCCTGTGACCACATTCAGAGAGAGCTATGTAATCCCTTAATGCAAAACTCGAGTGGGGGCATTTAAACATGCTTCTTCCTCATATGCTTCCAGCAGAATTTCAGAGACGCTAATAAACTTGGTTGGTAGAGGCCTTAATCAGCAATGGATTTGGACAGTTCAAGGCAATAGCATTTCGAAATGTTATAGCCTGGGATGGTCTGAGATTTGATGAACAAGAATAGAGGTCAACCACAAACAGTTAGGGGTGAATGGTCAGTCCTGAATGGCTATTGGTCCTTGCCACCAGCTCTTGGGAAAACCATGGGCTCCCTGTCCTTGGTACTAGCACAGCTGCCTTTCTTTGGTGTTGTTATCAGCTCTTGTAGAATGCTTGCTTGGTGTCCAATCATGTTTAAGTGTTAAAGAGAGGGGTCCAAAAGTCTCTCTGCAGTCTAGGACACAGGATTCTAGAAAGAAACTTTCACATTATGGGAATATGGCTTGTCAAGAAAACCACCCACTTTATGCTAGATTAAACAAAAAGGAGAATGTTTTGGTTTTTGTAAACAAAAATTTCCAAGTCAGTTCTGCTTCAGGTAAGGTTTGATCCAGCAGATTATAGGATGACACCAAGGGGCCTCTTGGCATTGGCTTCCTCATATGTACAGTAATCTTTCTCCCTCCCAATAGCTCTAAACACTTCCTTTCATGAAAGCAAATATTTCTGACATCAAAAGCTTTGTATCTATGCACAATCATCAATTGCATAGCCAGAACTAGGTCATTAATTCCTGTGGTCAGTCATTTGTTGATGGACTTAGGGCACTTAGTGTCCAAATTTGGTGCTGCATCTAGGGTAAATCCCACCCAAGCTTTGTGACCGAGAATGGAAAGGAGTCCTTCATCAAAAGAAGTTTGGAGTGTTGTTTTACCAAAAAATTGAAAATGGCTGCAGGGTGCAAAAATGAAAGCATACCCACTTTAGCCTGAAAGTGTCTGGTCCTGGAAAGATAGTTCCTCACCATAACTTTTCTCTTCTCAGGTTTCCTGGTGGACCTTAGCATCTTTTATCTTTTCTCTGCCATCTTTTACCAAAATTTTTGCAGAGTTTGGATGTTGAGGCATCTTAATTTTCTTAGAGAAAATTAGAGGAGATGAGTGCGGCTGACAAAGAGCTGCTGTCCTGATGTACAGCTTGTGGGGGCCACCATTTTGGAAGAACCACGGGGGCCAGTGTTCCCTCTCCCACGAGTGATAAATCTACAAGATGCTCTTTGGAATGCGGCTTGCCTTGCACAGACCAGCCATGTCTTCATTGGATATATCTAGTGTTCCAAGGCTTGCAGAACCTGGGAAAACAGGTCAGCGAGGTTTCTTTAATCTGATCACAGAAGAGTTTCCACAGAAGCTGGTCCACGTCTTGTAGAACTGTCCACCATTCACCAGCGTCCAGGGGCAGCCTTGCAGAGATCATAATCACTGACAGTGGCACTGTTGACAGGCACGAACAGATCCCTTAATTTCATGGTTTAAAAATACGTTAGTTGACCTTAGTATAATTCCAATATTTCAGTCATTTACATGTCATGACTCAGTACCCATTCATTAAATATAGTGCTTTTCGAATGAAGAACGGAGATGAAAATTTTTCTTAATGATGACAGGTGATATAATTTACTTTTATTTCTGTCATATCATGGTGCCCATGAGCCTGGCCACGGCTGAGGGTCTGCCTGTGGCGCCATGGTGAGCTCCTTTTAGTAAAAGGCTCCACTGGACACATTATTTGAGCCAATACTGGTCGTGTGTGTCTGAGTCATCCCCCACTTGGTTCCTTGGCCCTGTTTGGTTTGAGCTCTTTGGCTCCATCACAGGACCTTCCCAATAAAGTTATACCTTCTAGAAGTAGGAGGTGTGGCTGGGGCAGGGGAGGGAAGGTGATAAGGGGAGGGGATGGATGCTGTTGAAAATCTTTGGTTTTGTGGCCACGAGGGAACTGGGCAGAGGACTGGAGTGAGCGGGAGGATGGTCAAGATCCCATTTTCCTCAGTAGCGCCACCTGCTGGCCTGGCTGCATTGGCTGTTGTTCACANTGATAAGGGGAGGGGATGGATGCTGTTGAAAATCTTTGGTTTTGTGGCCACGAGGGAACTGGGCAGAGGACTGGAGTGAGCGGGAGGATGGTCAAGATCCCATTTTCCTCAGTAGCGCCACCTGCTGGCCTGGCTGCATTGGCTGTTGTTCACAGATGGTCATTGCTCTTCAGAGTTTGGGATGTGATAACTGGTGGTGTGCTTCCAATGGGAGCTCTCTGAACTTAGAAAACCTCCTTGGTGGAGTGGATATTTTGTAATTCCCCTGACAGATGAAAGTCTCATTTTGCAAACTGGAAAACAACTCCCTCTCAAACAGTGGTGCCAGAGCCTGGGACTCAGGAATGCTCTATAATACCCGAGGTCCTACCCTCAGGATTCACTTGGCCAAGCCCCGATCATTCCCTTTGGTCAGTTTCTTTTGTGGTGGTTCAGTGAGACTTCACAGGGATTGCTTTATTCTATGTTAATCTGTAAGGATACTAAGACCATTACGATTAATTGGTACAGAGTGTGTAGAAAGTGGGAGAAGCTGAAATCTATACATTAGGCTCTAAACTCCTTAGTATGTTTTAACTTTTTTTTTTTTTTTTTTAAAGAACAGGCATACTCATTTATTTTTGGCTGCACTGAGTCTTCACTGCAGCTTGCAGGCTCTCTGTAGGGTTGCCTGGGCTTCTCTCTGGTTGTGGCACACGGGTGCAGTAGTTCTGGGGCACTGGTTTAGTTGCCTCTCAGCAGGTGGGATCTTAGTTGCCCGTCCAGGGATCAAACCTGTGTCCCCTACATTTCAAGGTGAATCCTGAACCACTGGACCTCTAGGGAAGTCCCTGTTTTAAGTTTCAACGGACACTTTTTAAAGAGAACCACCATTTACATTGGGCTTCCCTTGTGGCTCAAACGGTAAAAAAATCCACCTGCACTGCAGGAGACCTGGGTTCGATCCCTAGGTCAGGAAGATCCCTTGGAGAAGGGCATGACGACCCTCTCCAATATTCTTTCCTGGAGAATCCCATGGACAGAGGAGCTCAGCAGGCTACAGTCCATAGGGTTGCAAAGAGTTGGACATGACTGAGTGACTAAGCACAGCTCTGTTTACATTTACCCTCACTTCCGATGCAATCAAAT
Source organism: Neotragus moschatus (assembly GCA_006410615.1). Taxonomy (NCBI): domain Eukaryota; kingdom Metazoa; phylum Chordata; class Mammalia; order Artiodactyla; family Bovidae; genus Neotragus; species Neotragus moschatus. The sequence continues at coordinate 9,397,906 of SJYA01002795.1, read as the reverse complement.
GGTGTGCAGCCCTGGGCCTGCAACTGGCCCTGGATTATAACCCTTGAGGCAACCGTGGCAGCAAACATCGATTATTACTCAACTCAAAGAAAGCCCAGTGCCACTAGGCAGCTAGTGCTAAAGAGAGCTTTCCCCAAACTCTCAGAGGCCAGATGGCATTGTTCCTCCTTGGGTTGGGTCCAAGCACGGTTCTGGGGCAATTTAGAGACGGAAATGGATATAGCCAGACTGCAGTGAGTAACAGCCTAGGGAGCCCTGGGTTGGGGGTTGGACCTTTTGTCTTTGTATCCAGACTTTTCATCTGAGCCCTTTCCCCAGCTATGTCAGTTTTTTCCGTCTGTAAAATCTGTACCATCTGCGGCCACAGTGCACGGCCTGGGATGCTGAACCAGCCGCTGCTTCGCCCCGTGCCCGCTCTCAGCTGCAGGAGGATGAAGCTGCTCCTGTGCATTNGGACCTTTTGTCTTTGTATCCAGACTTTTCATCTGAGTCCTTTCTCCAGCTATGTCAGTTTTTTCCGTCTGTAAAATCTGTACCATCTGCGGCCACAGTGCACGACCTGGGATGCTGAACCAGCCGCTGCTTCGCCCAGCGTCCGCTCTCAGCTGCAGGAGGATGAAGCTGCTCCTGTGCATTGCGCTGCTCACCTTCGTGGCCTCTGTCTGGGACAACTTGGTTAACATGAGGCCCATTCAGGAAAACGGGGAGCTCAGAATTGAGAGCAGGCTTGATGAGATCATTGAACCACTAAGGGAGAAAATCAGAGATTTGGAAAAGAGCTCCACCCAGAAATACTTGCCAGTAAAATTTTTATCAGAAAAAAACTGTAAAATAATTTTGATAACTAGGGGCATGGGCTTTGTGGGTTCCCACCTCATGGACAAGCTCATGATGGACGGTCACGAAGTGACCGTGGTGGACAGCTTCTTCATGGGCAGGAAGAGGAACATGGAGCACGGGATCAGCCACAAGAACTTTGAGCTGATAAACCATGACATGTTGGAGCAGCTGTACGTTGAAGTGGACCAGATCTACCACCTGACCTCTCCTGTCTCCCTCCCAATTACATGTACAGCCCCATCAAGACACTAAAGACCAACGCCATCGGGACACTGAACATGCTGGGGCCGGCAAAGCGAGTTGGGGCCCGTCTATTCCTGGCCTCCACCTCAGAGNCTCCCTCCCAATTACATGTACAGCCCCATCAAGACACTAAAGACCAACGCCATCGGGACACTGAACATGCTGGGGCCGGCAAAGCGAGTTGGGGCCCGTCTATTCCTGGCCTCCACCTCAGAGGTGTACAGAGACCCTGAAGTCCACCCACAAACCGAGGATTACTGGGGCCACGTGAATCCCATAGGACCCTGAGCCTACCACAATGAAGGGAGCGAGTTGCCGAGATCATGTGCTATGCTTCCATGAAGCAGGAGGGCGTGGAGTTGTGCATAGCCAGGATTTTCAGCACCTTCGGGCCCCGAATGCACGTGAACAATGGTTGGGTGGTCAGTAACCTCATCCTGCAGGTGTTGCAGGGGAAACCACTCACAGCGTGCAGATCCGGACCGCAGTCGAGGGCCTTCCAGTACGTCAGTGACCTGGTGCACGGCCTCGTGGTGCTCATGATCAGCAACATCAGCAGCCCTGTCAACCTGGGGAAGCCGGAAGAACACACCATCCTAGAATTTGCTCAGCTCATCAAAACCCTGTTGGCAGTGGAGTAAAATCAGTTTCTTTCTAAAACCCAGGATGACCCCCAGAGAAGGAAACCAGACATCAAGAAAGCAAAGCTGGTGCTGGGGTGGGAGCCAGTGGTCCCGCTGGAGGAAGGGTTAAACAAAGCCATCTTCTACTTCTGTAAAGAACTTGAGTACCATGCAAATAACCAGTACATCCCCAAACCAAAGCCAGCAAGGATGAAAACAGGACAGGCAAGCCATAACTGAAAACCTCACCTTTCGGGACCATAGATGCCCTATTTCACACTTGCCAGGAATTCTTTTTTTTTTTTTTTTAAGAAAGACTAACTAAAACAGGTGTTATGAAGAAAAAATTGGAATTCATACCGAAGCTTGCTTTAAGAAATGGATGTGCCTAAAAACTCCCCTAAACAAGCTGCAGAGTTTGCCTTGCACTTTTGAAAATCTTTCTATGTAAAAGACCGTCGATGCATCTCTGCACTTTTTCAAGTTTTTTTATCTTGCTGTGAGAGCCTGTGTCGTGACTGTCGTCGACACTTTTATTTACTGGTTTCTTTGTGAAGCTGAAAAGGAACATTAAATGGGGTGAAAATGCCGATTTATTTATGAAGTGGGTGCTTATAAATGAGACGCTATTCTATGCATAGAGGAGAAAAAGCAGACCAAGAGTAGTATCAGGTGGGTGGCATACAGCATTAATTCTCAGGGAGAGAAAAGAATTCTGCTCGAGAGCTTTGTGGTGTTTCTTCTAATGCAGAATTTTTCCAAGGTCCTGTTAGTT